>CM073772.1:119574001-119951501 GCA_037158775.1 Hetaerina titia
TAGCGCAAGGTTTTCTGCAGGTCCTGAAAACTAATTCATAGAGGACCACTGTAGCAACTTGGGACACAGTTCATTTCTCCGTCCTCTTCTCCTTCATGTCTCCCTAAATACCCACTCCCTCCCTTTTCCTACCTCGCATTCATATCTCCCATTACACCCTCCAACATCCTACTAATTCTCAATGCATACCCCATTAACCTCTTTTCTTAAAATTTCTTCGCCATCATTCTCCTGAGATATACACTGACACTTCTTAGTTCGTATTCCTCCAATATCAGCTTTGGTAGTTTACCGTTCAAAACGGGTTTTAGATGGACACTGTGTGAATACTTTCTTTAATGGATGGGTTCAATATAACAGCACAGCTTTCCACACACATCCTGACAAGACACAACTGGAAACCGCACTCTACCATAAACCCTTTTTCAATATCTCACGCTTTTCAACTCCCATCATTCAACATGTTCATTATTTTCCTCCCAGTTACATCCCTTGCCTGACCTTCTACCCACAGTCTTCGACATTTCTTCAGCAATCTTAATTTTTGCAATACTTACCCTAAAAATACCTCATAAATGTACTGCCTACATCCGCCCTCTTTCGTCGACGACCATGGGAGTGTCAAGGATCTTCATGTCGTTATCAGCACTATGGGGAACGAACTTACTCTCTCCTTTCTTCAAAGTTCAACCGACGGAAACCAGCGAAACACAAGCTGATCGCGAATCAATGGAATTGGGCCCCGAAAAATCCGTGGCGGCGAACAGTGCTACTTGGAATAATCCTGTCATGGGCAGCGATAGTGGCAGCGCCCAGTGAAAGATCCGCGATCGTGCCCTAGGCGGCCCTACTTAAAATGGATAAAATATCTGTGCGAAACAAATTTTCAAACCCATGGGTACAGCGAAAATAGTGTTGATCGATCACTCTGAAATTGTAATTTTTTCATCTGGTTGACATGACGGATTCTTCACTTAATTCAAATTCTTTTGCGATTATATCTTAAATTTCAAAACTATTCATAAATTCATTGCCGGGGTGCAGCAGCGTATGGGGCACTCGTGAAGCACTATGTCTCTGCGGTTGTGTAAGATTCGAAATGGAAATACTTAGTATTCCAATAGTCCTAGACTTCACATAACGAGAGAACTAAGATAATGAAAAGAGAAACTTTATTCCTAGACTTCACGTAACGAGAGAACTAAGCGTAGCCTTAGCAATTAGTGTGGCAGGGCGGAAGAAGTCTTTCCTTTGAATTCAAATATTCTTTAAATAAACATCATTCTCATTTATAGAACTGCTGTCATGGGAGGCAACGCACGTCCTCGCAACTGCGGTGGGCGGGAACTCTCGTCATATTTCGTGCGCATGAGAATGGGAGATCAAATGCAACGATTGAGCCAACGACACCTTTGCAGTAAGCTTAAAATTTACCCAAGGAATATGATTTTCACCATATAATACTCGCAAATTACATAGCTGAACTTAGGCTTTTGAAATGCCCCCGCTGTGGCTACATTGTAATGCAGCAATAAGACAGAAATACGCCACGAGAAAGCAAAACGCGTGAATTGTGTAACACTAATTTACAAGGGGAACTCTTGAGAGTGTGATGCTCAGCAAGAAATGTTACAGTGTTTGTGTAAAAATATTAGTAGTAGTTTATCAGCCAATGAATGTTTTTTATGACTAGAAACTAAGCATTGCAAAATTGCATTTTTAAATACCAAATATCATGATTCGAAATACCATTTAGCCTCACATTACAATAAACTATTTTTTCAACTACACAAAATTGCTCTCTCCTTTCATGCAATTTGATTAATAAACTTTTTTTTCCTCTTCCCAGCCTTCCCAAGCCACCCAATATCCATAAGCTCTACTCCCTTCAAATTTCTCACATCAACCTCTCCACCCTACCATGACTGATAACTTGTTTTCCTTTCCATCCATTTCATTTTCCATTCCCACCTAAATCTTAAAAGCTTGTCATTACATTGTTATTTGGGAATTTATATTGTAAACAATATACATTCCCAAGTAAGACTCTTTACTGATGATTGCATTATATACAGACGGGTAGAGCATGTAAATGACCGGGTAATACTACAAAATGACATAAATCGCCTAAGTGACTGGGTTACACATAATAATATGGGCATTAATGTCAGAAGGAGTAAGCATATACATTTTTCAAATAAAAGGAATACACAAAAGGATACTTACACCCTCTTTGGAAAAAGAATCCCACGTAGCAGTCATTGCAAATATTTAGGCATTTTACTTAACTGGGGATCTTGGGTGGGGATTCCAAGTAGATCATGTGACACGGACTGCATTTAAAATACTTCATTGAGTAAATGCGAAACTTAAAAAAAGGAAGTAGTGTAGCCACAAAAGAAAAAGCATATAAAGTACTGGTTACACCTATCCTAGAATACTCGTCCATGGTATGGGATCCATATGAGGAGGGACATATTAAAAAAAAACAAAAAGTTCTAGGAAAGGAAAAATTTTTTTCAAGATGGCTGACAGTGAAAATTGTGCTACGTGTCGGAAGCGAGTTGAATTGAATGCACAGCATATTATTTGCAGTAAGTGCCGTACTAAAGTACACAAAAAGTGCTCAAATCTGAGAGACAACACCTTTAAGGTACTCATTGCGGACTCTGACGCCGATTGGTTTTGTTCTCAGTGCAACCCAAAGTCAGCTGCCAACGTGGCTGAGATAAGTATCGCGATGGTGGGTGAACTTAAAAATTTGGTGATGGAACTAAAGAAGGAAATTGAAGATCTGAAACAGAGTCATTCGCAATCATCAGCAAGCCTCGGCGAGCCGGTTGCAATGGAGTCAATCGTTTCAGAAATCAATGATAGGAAAATTAGGGCCAGAAACGTTATACTGTTCGGTGTTGAGGAGTCATCTGACACGGATGTAAACAGCAATATTGACTTGGATAAGGTCAAGGAGATTATCAAGGAAGTGTCCAACAAGTCTTACAAAGTGTCTCGTGTTATTAGACTGGGAAAACCCAAGTTGATCAAAGGCAAGAGACCCTTGAAGGTAATTTTTACCCATAAGCCTGACGCGTCCGATTTCTTTTTCGACTTCATTAAAGCAAAAAATTCGTCACAATCTACCAACGACTTATCCATCGCAAAGGATCGGACCTACATGGAACGGCAGTACTACAAGAAATTAAAAGGTGAAATGGTTGCAAGAATTGAGAAAGGTGAAAAAGATCTAGTGATTAAATATTTTAATGATGTTCCAAAAATTGTTAGTAAGGCACAGCGAAAAAACTAAATAAGGGGCAATTATCGTGCTATTACCAAAATGTGAGAGGAATCCGTTCTAAGTTTAAAGAATTACAACTAGGAGTGTATAATCTTGATCACGATGTTCTTGTATTCACTGAAACAAATTTGTGTTGTGATATTTCTGACGAAGAACTTGGGTTGCCAACTTACTCCATTTTTAGGATGGATCGTGATGCGAACACCAGCAATAAGAAATGTGGCGGGGGAGTGTTAATAGCAGTGAGGAAAATATTTCCGTCATCTCGAGTTTCGTCTTATGTTAATAATGTGGAACATGTTTTTGTGAAAATCAGCATTGGTAAATCGTTTGTTTTGGTTGGTGCAGCATACTTTCCCCCAAAATCATCTTGTGATCTGTACTTAGCCTTCAGTGAGTCAGTAGAAGAGATCGCGAGTGTACATTCTAATTCATCTTTAATGGTCATATTTGGTGATTTTAACCTGCCGGGCTCGAATTGGGAGGATAATTCTTTCTCCGCTAATAGTGTGGTGCAACCTGCTGCTCAGGTTTTAAGTGACCTTTGTATGTTCCTACAGCTGAAGCAGATAAACAAAATATTCAACTCCAATAATGACCTTCTCGATCTCGTTTTCTCATCGACTGATGAACACGAAGTTTGCGAGCCTGTAGATGTTTTATTCCCAATCGAGTGTTATCATCCAGCTTTATGTTATACTTTGAATGTTTCTAGTGATTATGAATGTCTGGCACCTTCGCCTGAAATGTTAGACCTTAGGAACTGTGATATTGTGAGTTTACACAATGATTTATGTGAGGTAAGCTGGGATTTATTGTGGATGGGTTGTGATGTGGATGAGAGTTTTCGCCGGTTTATTGAACAATTAAACGAACTCATTTCACGATGGACTCCAATGAAGAAGTTGAATCATCGTAATTATCCAGCTTGGTTTACCATAGAGATCATTAGAATGGTGGATACCAAAAGGAAATTACATAAACAATATAAGATATCTAAATCTCGCAGTGCTTACCTGGAATTTAGCAATGTCAGAAGCGTTTGCAAGAGAGAGATCAAAAAGTGCCATTATAATTATATAATGAAGGTGCAAGAATCTATTCCACACAATATTAAGTTTTTTTGGAACTATGTAAACTCTGTAAGAAAGTCTAACAACCTTCCAGCTAATATGCATTTATTGACAACTGAGGGAAACAGCACCAAGGAAATTGTTAATTTATTTGCCAACTATTTTGCTGGAGTTTATAAACCCTTGTCTCACACTACACCTACATACTCTTTTGACTGCCCTTCCTCAATCTTACCCTCAATTACTCTGACGTCACAAGAGGTGTTTGATATGCTTAATGCACTCGATGTGAACAAGGGCCCTGGACCAGATGGTATTCCACCGTCTGTTTTACGATATTGTTGTGATATCCTTGTCGAACCCCTTACCTTTTTATTCAATTTTTCCTTGTGTCAGGGTATCTTTCCTGGTATACTAAAATTCAGTCATGTAGTTCCTATTTTTAAATCAGGTGTCAAAGAAGATGTAATGAACTATAGACCTATTTCTATACAATCATGCATTGCTAAAGTATTTGAGCGTCTTGTTCTGAACCATGTTAGTCCTATCTTTAAATCTGTTATTCTGAATGAGCAACATGGTTTTTATGCTGGTCGATCCACCACCACTAATTTGATTTCCTTTCAGAATTATGTTTTAAAGGCATTTAATGTTGGTTTGCAAGTCGATGCCATATACATGGATTTTAGCAAGGCCTTTGATACAGTTAGTATTAATCATCTTATTAGTAAACTCTTTGCTTATGGTATCTCTGGTAGATTGTTAAAATGGTTTGATTGCTACCTTCATGAGAGGAAGCAGGTTGTAAAAATAAAATCACACCTTTCAAACACATTTAATGTCACTTCTGGAGTTCCTCAGGGATCACATTTGGGTCCATTTCTGTTTAATGTATTCATAAATGACATTGCAAGTGCAATCCATCATGTACAGTTTCTCCTATTTGCGGATGATTTAAAACTATACTTAAAAATTAAATCCTTAACTGATTGCCATGTATTGCAAAATAGCATAAATCAATTAACAAACTGGTGTTCTTACAATGTCTTGGAACTCAATATCAAAAAGTGTAGCTGTATGTCATTTTATAGAAATAATACTCCTGTTTTATTCAAGTATTGCATCATGAATACACCTCTCGCCCGAACTATTGAGATCAAGGATCTGGGCATAATATTTACTCACTCAATGACTTTTGACAATCATATTGATACTAGTGTTAAAAGAGCTAATAAAATGTTGGGGTTCATCACCCGATTCACCAGAGATATTTTTGATGTAACTTGCATCAAATCACTATTCATCATGCTTGTTTTACCAATTTTGGAATATGGCTGCATTGTGTGGTCACCATTTTATGAGTGTCATATTAATAGGCTTGAAAAGGTTCAAAGACGCTTTATTAGGCTATGCATGCGCAAACTTGGCGTTGACACATACAATATTTCGTACCCGGATGCATACAAGGACCTGGGGATCTCAGTTTTATCTTCCCGGCGCATCATGGCAGATATGATGTTCCTACACAAATTGTTGAATAACAGCGTGTCCAGTCCAGAAATTTTGGAATTAGTCTCTTTGCAAACGCCTTCTTATGCTACCAGAAGCAAGTTATTATTTCACAGAGAATTCTATAGACACAACTATATCTACCACAGCCCAATAGCTAGAATTCTGAGGGAAGGAAATGAACTTCCTCCTGAAATTGATTTCTTTGCTATGAATGCTTTTCAGTTTAAGCGATGTCTGAGACACAATTTGTAATTGTGAAGAAATTTCTTTTTCTTTTTTTATATATATATATTCTCAATTTTAATGGGTAATTTGCCCGTGTATGTGCAATACGTGTATGTATGTATGTTGTGTTGTGCAATAAAAAAAAAAAAAAAAAAAAAAAAAAAAAAAAAAGGCAGACAGATATGTACTCGGAAAGTACAAAAGAGCAGAGAGTGTCGCGGATATGTTGGATATACTGAAATGGTAAAGTTTAAAAAGCAGAAGAAAAAGGAGTCGGATAGGCATGATAGAAATGTTAAAAATGACGAAGCATGGAAAGATTCAAGGAAAGAGATATAAAAACCAAACTCTAAGGGAAAAAAACGACCACAGTTTTAAAATAAAAATAAGAATGCAAAAAACAATAAGAAAAAATACTGTTTTTTTAAACAGAACTATTGTTGAATGGGACCAGCTGCCTGGAGGTTTGTTTGCGCCCTTTCCTTTCAATTTTAGGAGTTTTAAGAAGAAGTGTAAAGCAGCCACTGGGTGATAAAACTCATTGATCAGTGATTGTTATACTATTGTAACTGTTAAAATATTGTTTGTATGTAATGTGAACGGCATTACAAGTTGTATTTCAAAAGTGAATGAAGTGTTAACGGGACGAGATTTTGAACGGTATATGAAATTGGAGAGTACGTGATGATGGACGGAGTGTGGCGAAGGACGGTGCATACTATGTTCTCGATTGGTGTAAACCTAGCCCACGGGCGTTATGGTAAATGTAATAATGTATTTTGTAATCCTTTAAGTGTCATTGTATACAAGAACTTTGTCCATCTGTTCTTCTTGTGATGCATGCATGTCCATGTCATTTAAGATATTATTATTATGTATAGTAAGATTATGTATTATATAGATTTATGTCATGAGTGACAGCTAACCAAACTTGACTGTTGCCACCAGGACAATTGCCTAATTGCAACAATAAATTCTTAAAATAAAAAAAATAAATGTTTATCCTCTAGTACCAGTAACAAGATTAATTAACCTTTCAGAATTCTGCTCCAAATTAAAGTTCTCCTCAATTTTTTTCTTACATCCTTAGGATCCTTGACATCAGCTGTCTGTGAGGGTTTTTGCTCTCAATTCTTAGTGTAACATCTGTATTGTGTTCAGTTGTGCAGAAAGTTCTGGAGTCAGTATGACTACAAGCGCATTTCATGGAGGAAAACGAAGTAGTTAAGAGCTTTGGAAAGTGTGGGGAGTGTTAAAAAGCAAATTTGATGAGCCGTATATAGGTCATACTTTGAGAATGAGTTGGTATATTTACAGATGTGCCAGAAGTTTTCCACAGTTCTTATTCTTCTACTTGTGTTATGCGTAGGTCATGCTTAAAATGCAGTACTTCTACCATAAAATGAGATTTTGAAAGCTAAGAGCAATAATGTATTTGCATTGGTAAGTTTGCCTCAGGAAGTGACACATATTCATACATTTTGTAGTGGGCGAAAGCATTCATATCCCCCCTTAGTTGGTAATCATTACACCTCCTGTTAACGTAAGATAGGCGAAATGGCACTTTTCAACCTCACTTATATCCCCGGCATGCCTCTAGGGCACCTTCAGCTTCACCTGATCTGTGTGATTTTTCGGGCATCAGATTTTCCTGGGAAACCAGAGGGAACGGATCGGCCCCCCCACCCTAATTTCTGAATTTCACAAGCCATTAGGCTTGGTGTACAAACACATACGGAGTGTATTAAAATTATGTTCCTTTTCCACGGCTAACCCTGCTTGCTCACCTAATGATCATGGATGTCACAGCATGTTCAGACATGCCAACTTTCAAAAATGAAAAATCGGGAGGACATGCCAACTTTCAAAAATGAAAAATCGGGAGATTTTTAGAAGTGTATCACGAAGTAATCACTTTTAATTACCACAATATTTGCATGGCACCTTAATCCCTTTATGACACTTTGCCAATTTTTAATGAATGTCACACTTTATTAACATGTTAAGCTAAGTACACAATTTGAACAGTTCATCAAGAACGTAAGAAGGAAAAATCGGGAGTCTCCCGCTTAAATCGGGAGAGTTGGCATGTCTGCATGTTAATGTCCATGGAGTATGGACGTGCCACTTGTCTCCAAAACCATTAATGTAAAAAAACCATTTACCAATGAAACAGATTTGATTGAGTTCCTTTCATACCATAATTCAAGATAGAACTCACTCATAAATATTGTGTCAAAAAACTAAACAAGATTTATACAATCTCATCAACACATCCAGACAAGCAAGAGTGGCATAAATTAACATTGAGGTAATTTGTGATGCAAAGTAGCAAGGTGACAATCCGAAGACAAGTTTAACATTTTTTTTCACAATCTATGGACATTATGTAAACTATTTTGTAAATCCCAAGACTGAACTGACCATACTCTTCAATTTGAGATTTACAGCATGAAACACAATGATTGAGGCATGAGCTAAATAGGGCATATTGGACAGGATATAATGATTAAAGAACACAATTGAAGATAGAACACAAATACTAGGAATATTGAATTTCTCCCTTTTAGCAAAAAAAACTCCTCAAAAAATCTCAATGCAACTCAGTACTGGAGATTAAGTATTATAAGAAGAAAGACCCAAGGTTAGACAACTGCAAAGAGTTTGACATAAATGTACAGTGCATATTGTCCACTCCCCATTTTTCATCCCCTATTCCTCCCTACTGCCACAATCACTACAAGCACGACAACAAAATATCTTGAAGGTATTGCATCCGTGAAGATGGCCAAGTTGAACTATGGTGTAGGACAGTTGTTTTAAAGTGGATGGCGGCAAGTGTGTTTCTCATTCAAAAATATTAATTTGCCATAAGGCAATTTCAAATAAAGTAACATTATTTACCACAAATAGGTAACTATCTAATTCAAGACCCTGTACTCATGAGAATTAATCTTAGGTTTTATGGTGCTTGGAAAGCAGATAACATTGCCACAACAGGGTTGTCGAAACAATGTGGAGGAAGGCAAGTAGAGTGGGCTGCATTGGAAAATGGTACGAATTTTTAAATAAGGATTTAATTATAGAATCACTGAAAGTTTTCTCACCACTGTACATGCGACCTTTGGGACAAATATGCTAATGTTTCGGCTTTGATCCAAAGGATAAACCATTGTGTTACCTTTGGGTAGCAATAACAATTCTGGATTACATTGAAACTAATTCTGAGGATACTACACTTAAGAATGAACCGAGCCAGGAAGTAACCAAGTTTAAAAATTAAAGGAGAATGACATTATTTTCACAGTAGTAGTCATTTCCCTCCAGTATCTCAGGGCATTAAATTAAAAAAACATAGAACAATTAGTTATTACAATACACATCCAAATGCCTGAAGTTCAACAAATCTAAGCTAGCATATGACTACAATTCTGTGTATGCTTAGCATTATTTCCAGACTCATCAAGTCCAGATCGTTAGGATTAAAATATTTGCGAAATAAGAGCAACATACCTCAGATTGAGAAAAAAGTTTCACTGCATCAAGTTGATGAAAAATCGGAAAATGAGATGCATCCACTTCATCTCTACGGTAAACATCCCCAACCATTAAAAAGCGGTCCAATCCTGATTTTATTAAATCTGCTTGATGAGCAGTCATGTGAGCACGAAGAAGATTTTCCTTGTTGAGATAGTAACAATCACTTTTTCGACGACTTGGATGATCTGAGCCAATGAGGAGACTATCAAAATTCTGTTTTGTAGTGACTACAGGATTTAGGTTCTCGTGAACTGAGAAAATGGGTGTTCCACGATGTCCTTGGTAATTACTATAAAAGTACCTAAAACGGAAAACATGTTTTCAAACTCAATATGAATAAGAATTAAGAATTTATTTCCCCTAATTGCCTCTTTCAGGAATACTTTTCCCTTGCATGGCTTATAAATAACAATAAATATTTTCTACCAAATTTCAAATATGGTATTTAAAGAGTTTTATAATACCGATGAAACTTTTTAATGCAGTTTCAAGGATTTTGACTTCCCATAAGGATGTAAGAGAAGGTGTTAATGATTAAATATTATCATTTCTATCCACAGACATGAAGGATAAAATAGTTTAGTATATCCCAAGCTATTTTTAAGACATTAGTATAATAAGTCGTTGAACTACTCTTACAGTCCTAGATATGGAAGGCAAATAAAATTATTCAACTATCATAAACTATAAATGATCTTATGCCTCAAATAAACCTACACATAAAAGGTTACTAAATTTTGCATAACTTTAACAACACCCATCACTTGGGGGGGATCCTAGTTGTTTGATGAACTTTTAATGGTCATTCCGTTTCAAAAATTAAATATTTTAGTTTTTATCAATTTAAAATAATATCCACTTTTCACCGATTAATAAAGTACATAGAGAACGTACTTTCTTTTTTATCGCATTTTGACACTTCCTGGAATTTAACATTCTACCAATATCGTTTAATCAGTAGCATATAGCAGACACATATTATCTGCATTGCCAATTTGTGTAAGCTCTGGTCTTCAAAATAAATAAGTTCTTACCCTACGATTTTCTGTCTAAGGATTGACAGAGGGTGGTGTTTCTGTAAATAAATATTTCGGTCCAAATATGTCAAAATCCGGGGGGTAACGTTGGTCCAATCATCTTCAATGAAGCTCTTTCCTCGCACTTCCAACACTTCACTTCTTTTGACAGTATTACAGCGTTCAGTCCTCGGTTGCACTTCTGTTTTGCTTGTAGCAGATTTAAGAACAGAATGGAACGAAGCAAGTCTTCGAGAAGTTAGGTATTTCATCTCGACGAAGATGACAGTGATTTTAAAACTTCAGACAATGACTATACTGCTCCTCACCAACGTGACGAAACTTCAAATTGTCATCATCTGAGACGGTCACTTCAATATTTATCAATGTATCATCATTAACAAATAAATAATATTCTGCAATGTTTGATACTTTGCAGAAATTTTCATCGAAGTTGACAGTAATTATAATAGCGTCTCTTTGATCAGATCGTATCAACCGATTTTTACTGAAAAATTCATTATTTATAATTCTTCTTCTCAACCGACTAATCCGCCTTTGGTCTGGACCTGCATGCGCATTTCGTTATGTTTTGGTTGGAAAGAAAATTTGTGTTTATATCGCGCAGGTCGTTCAAAACAATTTTAAGGACTAGAACACGAACTAGCCAAGAGTTTTAACAGTTGTTAGATACTGATATTTTATCTGAAGACATGACTTCTAGAAGCAGCATATTAGCATTATACAAAACTATGATCATCTGCTGATGATGAAGTTCAACGCCGAGAACTAGGTTCTGTTTTTTTAAATAAAGTGCCTGGAATTAAAAAGTAAACTATTTAATTTCATTATATTAGCAGTAGTAGTAATAATAGTAATAGCAGTAGTAGTAATAAGGGCAGGTGACTGGTAGCAAATGCCATTGGATCCATTATCGTTTGATGGGTAATTTGATTGAAGTTGGGCTTTTTGTGAATGGGGGAAGGGTGGAGAGAAGCCTGACATTGTAATTAGCCTACTTTCACTGACAGATGCCAATGAATTCAAAATTAAATTCCCCATTTGGTGGATCGCATACTCCATTTGAAATATTTTCTAAACAGCACCGAAGTAGGGACTGCTTTACCAATGCAAAAGTGTGCAATCACCCGGATTTGAACTCAGAATGGGAAACAGTACACAAGAAACTGTACCAACTTAATCCCAGGCATGGCAGGATCCAACTGAAAATACAGCTGATGCTAGACTCATGGATAATGCATCACTGATAAATGGGATTGAGGTAGTGAACTATATTTTAGAAACAAGGAAAGACAGAGGAGAGAAAAATATTGTTTTACTGTAAGTAGAAACTATTGTTTTTTTTAACTTTTATATTCTGAAAATACTGTTCTCTCTTTTCTATATTTCTCAGTAGAAGTTCAGTCATTATTAACACTTCATTTACATGTAAAAAAAATCAAATATCGAAAGGTAGTAGGGATGCATCGAAATGGAAGATATATAGAGACATTAGTCAGGTTATCATGTGTTTGGGCATAGATCTAAGAACAGCATAATCATTTCTTGGTGAGGACAAGGCGATAGGCACAGTAGAAAGAAAGGTTAGGACATCTCATGAAAGACAGATCCTAATTGCATGTCTTAATAATGGGAGATTGGAACAGAGTGGTAGGTTATGGGAGAAATGGGAGAGAGGCCATAGAGTGCAGTTTTGGAATTAGAAATGAGCATGGTGAGAAACCAGTAAAATTCTGCACAAGAAAGGGTTTCTCTAGAATCTACTCGCCAAAAATTACTTTGAAATTTAAAATAGCCAAAAACATGGATATAATGCACATCATGAGCATTTTTGCATTAGCCACCCTTGGTTGCATAAACCAAGTATTCCACGTTTGATGAACTAATTCCAATATCATCACAGGCATAGGTAGACATTGAAGATGCCTGGAGAAACAGCATCATTAACTCACACAACTCTCTGAAAGCAGATGGAGTTATGAGATCATAATTTAATTATCATGAAATACAATTTAAAATTCAAAATGATTAAGAGAGGTAGGAGAGCGCCAAAGTGGAACCTTGAAGGTTTAAACAAGAGCAAAAAGAAAGAATAACTCCGAAAAACTTAGTGAAGTTATAAATCTCACCGAAATAGTATACTGTGACATGGTAAAAGTGAATCAGGTGAAGTTGAACAAGGCAGTAGAAATAGATAACACCTGCAGAATTACTAAAGAGATTAGGGGAAAATGGAAGGAAGGAACCCTTTGAGCCAGGAGATTTCTTTAAGACATTTTTGATCCCAATAATGAGATGAGATACCTGAAAAAGTGTTGAGCCTGTATATGAGGACTACTATTCTTATTATCATCAGTAATCTATCGATTAAAATAGGTTTCTGATGTAAACAAGCTACCAGATGGTACAGTACTCGTCCATAGTATGGGATCCATATCAGGTGGGACATATTAGAAAGATATCAAAAGTGCTAAGAAAGGCAGCAAGATATGTACTAGGGAGGGACAAAAGAACAGAGAGTGTCACGGAAATGTTGGATATACTGAAATGCGAGAGTTTGAAAAGCAGAAGAAAAAGGAGTCGGATAGGCATGATAGAATTGTTAAAAACGACGAGGCATAGAAAGATTCAAGGAAAGAGATATAAAAACCAAACTTAAGGGAAAAAAACGACCACAGTTTTAAAATAAAAATAAGAATACAGAAAACAAATAAGAAAAAATACTGTTTTTTAAACAGAACTATTGTTGAATGGAACCAGCTGCCTGGAGGTTTGTTTGAGCCCTTTCCATATCCAATTTTAGAAGTTTTAAGAAGAAGTGTAAAGCAGCCACTGGGTGATAAAATTCATTGATCAGTGATTACACAGGCCAACAGTGGTTTTGGTGCTGGAGCTTTTAATGCTGATTTAAAGAACAATTGGGGTGCTCAATCCAATATGACACTAGTTTTTCCTATCAGCTATAGTTTTCAAGATATAGATAGATATGTTGTTACTTACGTAAAAAAATCTTCTACATGATGATATGGGAATAATATATTAATGATAAAACCCAGCGGGTCGCAGTGGTCTAGTGGGTAGAGCGTTGGACAACTGACTGGAGGGTCCCGGGGTCGATTCCCGGGCAAGGTACTTTGGGCACCTGCAGCTCCACCCAAGCTAGTTGACTTTTCGAGTGCCAGATCTTTCTGGGAAACCATAACCGGCACTGGGAAAGGAACTGGCCCCCCTACCCTGATGTGTGAATATTCACACGCCATCGGGCTTGGTACATGGGTGAGCTCTACCATCACCTACTAAACCGACCTTCGGGTTGATTACTGTGTTTATGGTTTTTAATAAAACCCACTAAATATAAAGACTTGATTTATTTCTAGAGCTGTTAAATCACCCACAAACACAACAGAATTTTACAATACAATTGAACACAAATACTAAAATTTTTTACTGTAATAAAACAAATTGAAAAGAAAAAAATACACAAAAACATCACTCAACACATTGGAAGCTTCTTTTGCGCGATTTTCTTGAGTGCACTTTGTTCAAACAGTCTCGTTTTAAGCACCAGCAGTAATCTGCCATCATTTGGTTATCCCATCTTCCTTGGTAGCCAGCTTCCATGGTTTTTATATCCTGGTGAAATCTTTCACCTTGTTCTTCACTTGTGTCTCCTAAATTTCCAAGAAAATTGTCTAAGTGGCTGTGTAGGTAGTAAACTTTTGTGCTCATATTACATCCAAGTGATTTGAAGTTACTGAGCATAATGTTTACCAGCTCAATATAATTTTCACTTTTGTGATTTCCTAGAAAATTTTTTATGACCTCAACAAATGACATCCAACTAATTTTTTCAATCTCATTTATTGACTCGACAAAAGCAGGATCCTTTGTAAGTTGTCTGATTTGTGGCCCCTCAAAAATACCAGCTTTAAGTTTTTCAATACTTATATGGGGCATCTTTAGTCTTAAGTAGCCGAAGCATGGTCCATCCTTGTCAAGAGCCTTTACAAATTGCTTCATTAGGCCTAATTTAATATGTAGAGGCGGTAAGATGATTTTCTCTCTTTCAACTAAAGATTCAGCAATGATGTTTTCTTTCCCAACAACCAAGTTTTCTCTCTTAGGCCACTCCTTCTTAATCCAGTGGTTTTGTCTGTCCCTGCTATCCCAGAGGCACAAGAAACAAGGATATTTTGTGTAGCCACTTTGCTGCCCAAGAAGAAAGTTCACCATTTTTAAATGTACACAAATCACCCAGCAATGTTCCTGGTATTTTATCTTCTGTAAGACCAATGCTATTGTATCGTATTCTTCTTTCATTTTAGTTGAATGAGCGATTGGTATTGCGCCAAACCTGTTACCATTGTGAAGAAGTACACATTTTAAACTACGCTTGGAGCTATCAATAAAAAAACGCCAATCACTAGCATCATATTGTGATAGTAGTCCCATTTTTTCCAAAAGACCCTTAACCTCTAAACAAAATGTAAGATTGTCTTCTTGAGTAAAGAAGGGTAGCATATCCTTTTCCCTTGTGCGATAAAAACTTATTTTTGTACCGGGTTGCAGTAAATTCTTTTCATGCAGTCTTGATGCTAGTAGTTTGGATGCTTCCTTTGATAAGTTCAGTTCTCTAGCAAGATCGCTTAGTTCATCTTGATTAAATAGTTGAGGAATTGTTGATACCCCCTCGTAGTCACTGCCACTATCGTCAATAGAATGAGAAATGTTTTCAAATAACTCAAATTCTTCCTTAGATATATCTGGTAACGTCTGAAATATTGGGATCGGTATTTCTTCTGAATGGGGTACTGGGCATCTAGCTGAAGGCAAATCTGGATACTATATGTCCACTTGTGGCGATTTTTTCGATTAATTCCCGAAACATTTACTATGCAAAAATAACAGTCGTCAATATGGTTCACAGGTTCTCTCCACACCATTGGCACACCAAATTTTAGACTTTTCCTTTGTCCTGTTGTCCATTGCCACAGATGTTCAGTACATGTTTTACACACAAAATGCAGTGCCCATGTTTTATCTTGGTCACCAAAATATCCCAAGTGTGCACGTTTCACAAAGTCTGTAATATTTTTCCTATTTTCTTTTACCATATATTCCCATGTATACTTATAGATTTATTTAACTTTGAAAATTATTTTCCGGAATATATCAAATATTAAAACAACTAATCGTAAGATGTGCCATATCTAAAAAAGTAGAGCTGTTAAATAAAAACGGATTTCATATTTGGATTCAGCTCTACAAATATAGTTAAAATCAACATAAAGATTCCCGGCACCAAAAAAAAATTTTTTTTGTAGGCCTGTGTTATTATATCGTTCTACTCATTAAAATATTGTTTGTATGTGATGTGGGCCGAGTGAGGATTTGTATTGCGAAAGTGAATAATGTGTGATATTAAATGGAATATGAAATTGAAGAGTGCGTGATTATGGACAGAGTGTGGCGATGGACGGAGTGCTGAATGTATGGTAAAGGTGAAGTTGGTAATCTTTAAGTGTTATTTTATATAAGAGTATTTTCGTACTAAAAAGACTTTGTACTTTTCCACAGATATTTATTATAAGATACAACTTGTTTCACTGACTCACGGCATCATCAGGTATTATTTTTAAGTATGGATATTAAATACTTCCATGAAGTGAAGCCTGAAACAGTCGAATAAAAGCACATTTGGTCTCATATCTGTTCTTCTTGTTTATGTATGTATGTATGTGCAAAAATACCTAAGTGAAATGAGGTTTATATAATAATAATAGTAATATTTCCCTATTTTCTCTTAACAAAACACAAATCAACATCCAACCTTATGATAGGCCCCTCTTTAATTCCTTCCTCCCTTCATTCTGTCTAACATCCCTATCCCGCCCCTTTTCCTAACATTGTCCCCTCCGTCACAGTCTTCAACATCCCATGCCAATCAAAATACTCTGCATCCATTTTTCCTGCCTCCTTTGGATTCTATAAACAACCCTAGCACTTCCTTGTTTGTTTTCCATTCCGTCCACTTCACCTTCTCCACACCCACATTTCAAAACTTTCAAATCTATGCCAATCATCCTGCTTAAATTACCATGGTCCCTTGCTGTAGAAAGCCACACACTATATCAAGGTTATGACAAGCTTTTTCTTAATGCTCTCACTCAATGTCTCTGTCATCAATCCTCTTCTCCTTGCAAAAGCTTCTTTGCCTAATTACTTGGTTTTCAGATCGTATGTAAGTCTTCTCCTAAAGTCTACTACTTTGACCATTTTGGCCCAAAACACTTCTGAGGTATGTAAACTTCCATTTTCTCTGGTTTTTTTGCCCTCCTATTTTAAAATTTTAGTTTAACTTTCCTTTTTCTTGAAAACTGAATAAAATTAGTTCTTTTACATTTATTCTCATTCCACACCCTTAACACTGATTTTTCAATGCACCCACCAGTGCTTGCAACCCCTTTTGAGATGAGTACCACAGAGAATAAATTGACAAGAGAGGATGGCAATTACAAAAGCTTGAAATAGGGTGGATAAAGAGAGGGAGTTACTGGGGGAATTCCAAAAAAGATTGCAGAAAGGAGTGAGATTTTTAGACAGCTTAAAAGCGGCAAAAGTTAAAAAGAAATGAAGAAGGTATCTTTTAAGGGCAAGAAAAAAAGGAAATGTTAGCAATAGTTTAAGTAAATGGTCACTAGGGACCAAAATGTACCTTTAAATATGTGAAGTACTTTGAATAAATACATTAATTACATGATACATATTGTACTCCTCCAAGACTTGCAACATATTTCATTAGTACCTTAGTGTGGCAGATACTTAGGCTCTCTTGTTATCCCACTACCTCCTACCAACACAAGTTTGGAGCATAGTTGGCTGATTACCTTCAGTGCTTCTTCCAACACATCAATGATCCTTAAGGTAGCAGATGGATCACTCAACAAAACATCTGTTCACTAGGAAGCTTTCATTGAATGTATGCACAAATTTTGCCAACCAGAACATAAAATCTATCTAAATGTCTATCAACCAAAAATACATAAATAGTAAAAATACAAACATGGCAGGAAAGACTTTTGTCCAAATCCAATTAAATAACTTTGCCCCTCCAAAAAATATGCATGTAGCTCTAATTTAAATATTAGAGGAAATAATACCCAACAGGCAGATTCAGGGATTGCATAATCTGTATATTTTGAAAATAGAGTCTCATATTGTAATACTGTAATTGGATATTTTGGGCGACATAATCTCCTAATTTTGCAAAGTACGAAAGTGATGTGACAATGCTTCAAACTCAAATGCTCACTCGAGGAAGAAATGTGGTCATCGCTTAATAATTACGAAGTCTTATGCTTCCCTGAAAAAGGGTAAATCAAGTATAGAATGAAGAGCTCATTTTTTGTGAAACTATGAATCCAAAATTATCCAGCCGTAATAAACAACCATGCTACTAAACATGATGTAACCTTAACAATTTCATGGCTGCACAACAATTTCTGCCTCGACCTTTTTAGAATACCTGACATCTAATGCATTATGCGATCATTGTATAAGTTTGTAGCAACTAACTACATCCCATAGCTAGCTAACAATCTCCGAGAAATATGAGGCAATACCCTGAACTTATCATTTTCATAGGCTCATGGATGACACATTGCTAAATACTAACGTTTGAATTATCTACCACGAACCGAAAACCTCTGTACCTAAAGATATCAATTGATATTTTTAACACTAAGTTCATCCTACCTCAACAACTCTTGGAAGAAGGGAGAATGAATGGATATATTAATTATCATTTGACCTTTTAAAGACGACCATGGCAAATGAATAAATAAATATGGATATCGTGAAAGCGGAAATAACAATTCATTTAAAAATATAACCGTATTATTTTTGATTAATTACAAGTCATTAAAATACAGATATGTTAAACTACATTCAATAACTCTTGATTGGAGCTATTTACTTTCAGTACTTAAGTCCAAATGAAAAACTGGCCTTCACTTAACTCTACGACAAACATGAATGTTGCACATACCTCACTAAACATTTCCCACATACATTAACAAAGACATAATTAACTACATCCTCATTTAAATTTTATACAAGCTAAAGCATTACTCAATTGAAATATAATAACAATAAATAAAATACACTCAAAGATTCGGAACCCGGGTAAATTAGCTAAGAGACATCCATTATACTGTCCTGCAGGTATCACACTCAATTATGAGTTTCTCAGTGGAAAACAATGATCCAACGGTCACCTATAAGATGAAAAATGAAATTATTAACATAAATTATCAAAACAGGTAATTTTGTGCTAGTTCGGGCGTCGTTTTCCCAAAACTGCCCGCAGGTAAAAGCATATTTTAATGCATTTCAACTTCATCTCAAACTAATCTCTCACCTGTCTTTTAATAATTTCTAAATTTTTCTTCGCGTACTCTATCTGCTTTCGAATTTCTTCTGTATCAGTTAAGGTCTTGTTTTCCCGAAAGGCATCCCTTGTCCGCCGAATAGCATACTTCCTAGAATATTGGGGTGTAGTATATGTAGTTCCAAATGGCAGATATCAGAATCCTTAGTTCATAACATTAAGTAAGAACATTCTAGAGCTTTAAGATCTAATTAGACTTTAAATAGCTAACCTGAAATTATAGGAACCGAACTTCTCACTTTCTCGGAGCATAGTTTTGTATAATGCTAATATGCTGCTTCTAGAAGTCATGTCTTCAGATAAAATATCAGTATCTAACAACTGTTAAAACTCTTGGCTAGTTCGTGTTCTAGTCCTTAAAATTGTTTTGAACGACCTGCGCGATATAAACACAAATTTTCTTTCCAACCAAAACATAACGAAATGCGCATGCAGGTCCAGACCAAAGGCGGATTAGTCGGTTGAGAAGAAGAGTTATAAATAATGAATTTTTCAGTAAAAATCGGTTGATACGATCTGATCAAAGAGACGCTATTATAATTACTGTCAACTTCGATGAAAATTTCTGCAAAGTATCAAACATTGCAGAATATTATTTATTTGTTAATGATGATACATTGATAAATATTGAAGTGACCGTCTCAGATGATGACAATTTGAAGTTTCGTCACGTTGGTGAGGAGCAGTATAGTCATTGTCTGAAGTTTTAAAATCACTGTCATCTTCGTCGAGATGAAATACCTAACTTCTCGAAGACTTGCTTCGTTCCATTCTGTTCTTAAATCTGCTACAAGCAAAACAGAAGTGCAACCGAGGACTGAACGCTGTAATACTGTCAAAAGAAGTGAAGTGTTGGAAGTGCGAGGAAAGAGCTTCATTGAAGATGATTGGACCAACGTTACCCCCCGGATTTTGACATATTTGGACCGAAATATTTATTTACAGAAACACCACCCTCTGTCAATCCTTAGACAGAAAATCGTAGGGTAAGAACTTATTTATTTTGAAGACCAGAGCTTACACAAATTGGCAATGCAGATAATATGTGTCTGCTATATGCTACTGATTAAACGATATTGGTAGAATGTTAAATTCCAGGAAGTGTCAAAATGCGATAAAAAAGAAAGTACGTTCTCTATGTACTTTATTAATCGGTGAAAAGTGGATATTATTTTAAATTGATAAAAACTAAAATATTTAATTTTTGAAACGGAATGACCATTAAAAGTTCATCAAACAACTAGGATCCCCCCCAAGTGATGGGTGTTGTTAAAGTTATGCAAAATTTAGTAACCTTTTATGTGTAGGTTTATTTGAGGCATAAGATCATTTATAGTTTATGATAGTTGAATAATTTTATTTGCCTTCCATATCTAGGACTGTAAGAGTAGTTCAACGACTTATTATACTAATGTCTTAAAAATAGCTTGGGATATACTAAACTATTTTATCCTTCATGTCTGTGGATAGAAATGATAATATTTAATCATTAACACCTTCTCTTACATCCTTATGGGAAGTCAAAATCCTTGAAACTGCATTAAAAAGTTTCATCGGTATTATAAAACTCTTTAAATACCATATTTGAAATTTGGTAGAAAATATTTATTGTTATTTATAAGCCATGCAAGGGAAAAGTATTCCTGAAAGAGGCAATTAGGGGAAATAAATTCTTAATTCTTATTCATATTGAGTTTGAAAACATGTTTTCCGTTTTAGGTACTTTTATAGTAATTACCAAGGACATCGTGGAACACCCATTTTCTCAGTTCACGAGAACCTAAATCCTGTAGTCACTACAAAACAGAATTTTGATAGTCTCCTCATTGGCTCAGATCATCCAAGTCGTCGAAAAAGTGATTGTTACTATCTCAACAAGGAAAATCTTCTTCGTGCTCACATGACTGCTCATCAAGCAGATTTAATAAAATCAGGATTGGACCGCTTTTTAATGGTTGGGGATGTTTACCGTAGAGATGAAGTGGATGCATCTCATTTTCCGATTTTTCATCAACTTGATGCAGTGAAACTTTTTTCTCAATCTGAGGTATGTTGCTCTTATTTCGCAAATATTTTAATCCTAACGATCTGGACTTGATGAGTCTGGAAATAATGCTAAGCATACACAGAATTGTAGTCATATGCTAGCTTAGATTTGTTGAACTTCAGGCATTTGGATGTGTATTGTAATAACTAATTGTTCTATGTTTTTTTAATTTAATGCCCTGAGATACTGGAGGGAAATGACTACTACTGTGAAAATAATGTCATTCTCCTTTAATTTTTAAACTTGGTTACTTCCTGGCTCGGTTCATTCTTAAGTGTAGTATCCTCAGAATTAGTTTCAATGTAATCCAGAATTGTTATTGCTACCCAAAGGTAACACAATGGTTTATCCTTTGGATCAAAGCCGAAACATTAGCATATTTGTCCCAAAGGTCGCATGTACAGTGGTGAGAAAACTTTCAGTGATTCTATAATTAAATCCTTATTTAAAAATTCGTACCATTTTCCAATGCAGCCCACTCTACTTGCCTTCCTCCACATTGTTTCGACAACCCTGTTGTGGCAATGTTATCTGCTTTCCAAGCACCATAAAACCTAAGATTAATTCTCATGAGTACAGGGTCTTGAATTAGATAGTTACCTATTTGTGGTAAATAATGTTACTTTATTTGAAATTGCCTTATGGCAAATTAATATTTTTGAATGAGAAACACACTTGCCGCCATCCACTTTAAAACAACTGTCCTACACCATAGTTCAACTTGGCCATCTTCACGGATGCAATACCTTCAAGATATTTTGTTGTCGTGCTTGTAGTGATTGTGGCAGTAGGGAGGAATAGGGGATGAAAAATGGGGAGTGGACAATATGCACTGTACATTTATGTCAAACTCTTTGCAGTTGTCTAACCTTGGGTCTTTCTTCTTATAATACTTAATCTCCAGTACTGAGTTGCATTGAGATTTTTTGAGGAGTTTTTTTTGCTAAAAGGGAGAAATTCAATATTCCTAGTATTTGTGTTCTATCTTCAATTGTGTTCTTTAATCATTATATCCTGTCCAATATGCCCTATTTAGCTCATGCCTCAATCATTGTGTTTCATGCTGTAAATCTCAAATTGAAGAGTATGGTCAGTTCAGTCTTGGGATTTACAAAATAGTTTACATAATGTCCATAGATTGTGAAAAAAAATGTTAAACTTGTCTTCGGATTGTCACCTTGCTACTTTGCATCACAAATTACCTCAATGTTAATTTATGCCACTCTTGCTTGTCTGGATGTGTTGATGAGATTGTATAAATCTTGTTTAGTTTTTTGACACAATATTTATGAGTGAGTTCTATCTTGAATTATGGTATGAAAGGAACTCAATCAAATTTGTTTCATCGGTAAATGGTTTTTAAAAAACCACCCTCTCCTTACTACCTAAGAGTAAATCTCCACTATTTAAGGATAAACTATAGCATAAAAATGTTTTGAGATTCCAAGAAACTGCAGGAGATGCTGTGGCAGTAACTTTTAACTGAGGTATCTGCTAAATCTTGGACTGTAAGAGTAGTAACCTCAGTAGCTTAACTACAGTCCCAGGCCAGGCAAATGATTTTTATCATCTAAAATTGTGGCATTGTAATTTAATGGGATATTAATTTATTAACTACTTCACAGCTTTGTGGAAAAAATGGCATGGACAAAGGGTTGAAACTCTTTGATACTGGGAAGAGGACCCATGATTGCCAAGAGTGTCACTGTGAGGTAGCTGCCAAGCTTGTGGAAATGGACCTCAAGTCCTGTTTAATGGGTTTGAGTCGGGAATTATTTGGACTGGGTAAATAATGAACTGATTTCTTAATTTGCATTTGTTCTTCAGCTTTCAGCTGATGTTTCCCCAAAAGGAGTACGAGGAGACAATTGGGAGACAAAAGCTATTGCGAATATAAGATGGTAAAATCTGCACTGGGCTGCTGGATTCTTATTTGGGATTGGGCACTCGGAAGTAAATATTTAGAAGAAACCCCTTCAGCCAAATGTTTAGCTTCCATTGGGGTGGCCCCAAAGGGGGTCTCCGATCACAAAAAAGACGTTTTTTCTAAAAACTTTTTCCTGAGCGTTCCTTTGCTTTAAAATTTCTTAAAAAATTCATGAACAAACATTTTTATGCTCAAAAATATTTTGTTTTGATTTTTTTTCAGGTGTTTTGGATCAAAATTGAGCTCAGGAAAAATATTTGAATTTTTCAAAGAATTTTTAGGTTATGTGGGTAATTTTTGGCAAACTTCTAAATTATTAATTTTTGTGTATTTTTTTCCATTCTTTTGAATGGTGGGGTTAGATTTGCCATTTTCTTTAAAAATTCTTGATTACCTTTTTTCTGAAGTGTATTCCAGGACAGAAAATTCAAGATGTAAATCTTCGTAATCTTATCTTCCTGTTGGCATAATCCAGTGATACAGAGATGGATAGATTTTAAGAAGAATAAATGTAGGAAACATGTAACTAGCACATTCTGAATATAGTTATGCAACTTTTTCCAAAAATTTATGTAAAACAATAAGTTCAAATCTCGAAAACATTGGTTATTATGTTTAACGAATCTTGACGAAATAGAAATATGATTTCTTAGGCAGGGTTTCAATGACCAATGTTGATTCACCATTGGCTCTTGAAAACCGGTCTAAGAAGTCATCTTTTATTATGATTACTATCATAGTGCTTACTTAGTTTATGTGTTACTTATTGTGAATAATTAGAAAATTTTGTGTTGCAAATGCCATTGCTTTAATGTCACTAACCAGCATCCTTCTATTGGGTGATGCCCATATTGATGTTGCAACCCAAATAATATTTTTGCTGAAATTCCATGTTGCTCTCTCTATTTTTGTAAACTACCAGAGAGGCATCTTACTGCATTAGATATTCTCAATTTCCTATCATAGTCCTTAATGATTGAGAAAAGAATCTGACTTGGTAGGTGGTAACCATTATATGAACCAGCAAGTACAATTATTAGCTTTAACATAATTTATTTTTTTGTCTGTCATTTGATTGATTCAGGTCTCATTTTTTTGCAACAATATGCATTCACAATTTTTCACTTTCTCTCTCTATCGCCAAGCTAAGCACCATCTCATTGTGGTAAGAGTTGAATTTGATGAGGATGATGCATTTGGTTGTCAACATTTGACCATGCCGTGATTGTACTCACCAGGGATGACACATAGGTGGACCGAGACATTCTTCCCCTTTACACATCCATCATGGGAATTGGAAATTGACTTCAATGGACAGTGGCTTGAAGTGCTCGGCTGTGGGATAATAGAACAAAGTATTTTGAAGGAAGGTAAGAAAGTATTCTTGCACAGCTTATGAATGGTTTAATTGAAGAAATCATACATTTGAGTTTATGTTTTTGTCTATGTTGAGTAGAAAAGCACTTTTTCTACAAAAAAATCTTCATGATTCATATTTAGTGTAAAATATCAAAATTTTGTGTGTGGTCTCAGTGGGAATGAGAAGATGTCTAATTGAGTAAAATATTTGAAGTGGGTATTGATTTCCATAGACTCCTTGACGATGATTAATATTTATTGCTTGTATTATTATTCTATTAATTCTTGGAAAAGCTTCTATAACATCATCAAAAAATAATGATTCCTAATATAGTAGATGAAGTTGGAATTTGAAATTGTAGAACAGTCTGGGATGATTTCCTCTCCTGGCCATGACTATTTCAACTGTATTGTGGTTCAGTACTAATTTTAGCATTAACTTTTGGACAAGTGTACCAAAATCTAAGATGCTTGCTAGCATCTGGGTAAATTAGTTGTACTATTCCAAAAATGTTCACGACTCAGATGTTCTTGAATAAAATTGTGCTATCAAATTAATGTCCTTGTTTTTGGGAAAGACAAGCAATTCACTTCTTAAGCGTTGAAAAGCATAGAAATTATCTTCACATTCATTTTTATATTTGAAATTTCTCTTCTAAAATTTATTCAGTATGTGCACGAGGTGTGTTAAAAAAATAATGGGAATTTTATTTTTTCGGACAATAATATTTACTTATTCTTATAAATTGATGTTGTCACCTTCAAAGTAGTCCCCATTGGAGATGATGCACTTGTGCCAGCGCTTCTTACAATCCCCGAAACACTTCTAGCCTTTAGTTCTTTCAGCAATGCGTTTTTCATGTCATCTACGGCTGTAAAACGACGGCCCTTCAAGGTTCTCTTAATTTTTGGAAATAGGAAAAAGTCACATGGAGTCATATCTGGCGAATATGGAGGCTTGGGCATCGTTACAGTATTGTTTTTGGCCAAAAATTCACCAACAAGCAAGCATCTGGTGCATTATCGTGGTGCAAAAGCCATGAATTGTTGTTCCACAGATCCGGGTGCTTTTTTGGGTTTCTTCACGCAAACAGCATTAAACTTGTAGGTGGTACTTCTTATTGACCATTTGACCTGGCGGCAGGAATTCATGATGCACTATGCCATTAAAATCGAAGAACACAGTGAGCATAACCTTTACGTTTGACTGCACTTGTCGAGCCTTTATCGGTCTTGGCGAGCCAGAATGCCTCCACTGGGATGATTGAGCCTTAGTTTCAACGTCATATCCATAAACCCATGTTTCGTCACCTGTTATAATATATTTCAGTAATCCTGCATTGTCATTTACTTCATTTAGTGACTCCTGAGCAATTTCCATTCGCCGCTGTTTTTGTTCAAAATTCAACAATTTTGGAACGAATTTTGCTGCCACAAGTTTCAGTCCTAAAAAATTGGAAAAAATGTCATGACATGACTCAATCGATATGCCATCATCATCAGCGACCTCTCTAATTGTGATTCGGCGATCGTTCATTACCATTTCTTTCACTTTTTCCACATTTTCATCGATTGTTGATGTGCTGGGGTGTCCAGGGTGTTCGTCATCTTCAAGGTCTTGGTCTTTTATGTGTTTTCCTATCCACTTTCCTTATATATCTATTTCTATGTGTGAAAATGATATTTGTTCGCTGTATGGCGGGATTTTCATGTTTGAATGTGTGTTTGGCCAATGTGGCTCGTCTCTTCTTCTGGCTATGTGTGCCATGAAACGCACCGTTCCTATCCTTTATAATATCGCATGAATGCTTTTCTACTATCCTTTCCTCTTCTTGTGTGCCGTCTATTTCTCCTTTGGTGGGTGAAACAGCTCCCTAACGCCATCTCTTGGGCAACAACTATCGGAGCACTTTGGCGCTTTATAAGATCGCAGATCTCAGTGTAAATTTGGTTTCCTTTTAGCTTAGTTGGTAGAGCATCCGCCCAGTAAGTGGAAGGTCCGTGGTTCGAATCCCGGATAAAGAAATATTTTTACATTTGTGATCTGCTCAAATCCGCCTTCCTCACCTTTCCAGTGTTGGTCTTTTATGTGTTTTCCTATCCCCTTTCCTTATATATCTATTTCTATGTGTGAAAATAATATTTGTTTGCCGTATGGCGGGATTTTCGTGTTTGGATGTATATATATTTATTTATTTATAAAAAATCATATTTTTGTGGAATAAGTTTATATTTAAATTTTTTTTAAATATAAAAAAATGTTGGGTCACAAAACCTGACCTGACCTGCTCTCTTTTTAAGATAAATCTTTCCTCAAAATGACAGCTTTATGTAAATTGAGATTCTGCAGCCATGGTTGTTGTTTCATGAGGAATAATGTTTCAGCACCACAAACTATAGTACCCAGAAAACAATATTGTTTTACAAGGGTAGTCAGTTCTTTTAAAATTGCATCTTTGCCTAGAGTAACCTAAAGGGAATGGAAATTAAAATTATAGCATTTTCATAGATTTATTAAAATAGGTTTATATTCATAAGCCTCATCATAAACATAATCATCCATCTTTCAGCTGGTGCTGGTGATCGCATAGGTTGGGCATTTGGCTTAGGATTAGAACGTTTAGCCATGCCACTGTTCAACATACCAGATATCAGACTTTTTTGGAGTACGGACTCAGGATTTTTATCCCAGTTTCAGGAAGGAAGCATCAGCAAATATAAGGTAATTTAATATAGGTTTACTTGCATAATCATGGGCCTGTTTGAAAATAGAGTCATTTCACACGAAGGACACCTAATGATTGAAGGTGCAGTCATGCAAATTAGACTGATATTAAACCATTGTTATTATTGTCATGGATGGTCTGCTGTTCAGGGGTAAAACTTGGACAGACAATATGCACATTTTTATCCATCTTCACTGTCCTATTATTATCCATTTTATATCTCTGTTTGATTTGGTTTTTTATATATCTGTCCGATGTATAGTATTAGGTCTATGCAAGGTGAGATGGAAGGGTAGCGGGGATTACTGGAGTGATAATTATAGAATAATATACAGCGGCGGGGACGAGGGCCAACGAGGGGTGGCCGTAATATTAAATAAAGAGGTAGGAAGAACAGTAGTCAACATAGACCAAGCAACATGTAGAATATTAGTAGTAGAGATTAAAGCAGAACCGACGAACTTGGTCATTGCTCAGGTATACATGCCACCGAGCAACCACAAGGAGGAAGAAGTCAATAGGATGTATGATGAGTTAGAGGATATAATCGCGTGTGTTCATGCAGGGAAACATATGATAGTGATGGGGGATTGGAATGCGACGGTAGGCGAAGGAAGAGATGGTGATGAGGTGGGGGACTATGGGTTAAGCACGAGGAATGAACGAGGGGAGAGAGCAATTGAATTCTGCAGGAGACAGAAACTAGTCACCACCAACACATGGTTTAGGCACCACAAAAGGCGTAGGTATACATGGAAAATGCCAGTTGATTCAGAAAGGTATCAGTTTGATTATATTATGGTTTGGCACAGGTTTAGGAACAGTGTGATAAATTCGCACAGTTTCCCAGGAGCGGATGCGGACTCTGACCACAATTAAGTTGTTATGAAATGTAACTTCCGTTTCAAAAAGATAATGCAAGGGCGGCGGGTTAGGAAATGGAGTGTAGAAGAATTAAATGGATTTACAAGGAAGGAGTATCAGCAAGCTGTAGAGAAAATCATGGAGGAGGACAAAGAGCCTAGTACTATCGAAGAAGAATGGGGTCATATGAAGAAAGTGATATCGAAAGCTGCAAAAGACAATATAGGAACCGTTAACGGGAAAAGGATAAGGAAACTATGGGTCATGAATGAGATGATTGCAAAGATGGATGAGAGAAGGAGATGGAAGAATGTAATCACAGAGTTAGGCAAAATGAAGTACAAAGAGTAAAAAAAATAAATTGAGACGTGTCATAAATAAAGCGAAAGAAGCAAGGCGGAAAACGCAATGTGAGGATATGGAAAGTTTACAGAGGAAGGGGAAAATTGGTGCGCTATACAGCAAGGTTAAGTTATTATCGGGAAGTAAGAAGGCAAGATCTGTGCTAACAGTTAAGGATAAGTGGGGTAAGATGATAGTTGACTCAGAAAATATCCAAGAGAGATGGAAGGAATATATAGAAACACTGTATGGTAAAGAACTTAGGCCGACAAGGTTAGACATAGAAAAGGAACATGACGTAGAAGAAGATAGCTTAGGTCCAGGCATACTCGACGACGAGATAGAATAGGCATTAAGGGAGATGAAATCGAATAAGGCCTTGGGGGTAGACAACATTCCTATGGAACTATTGAAATGTTTAGGAAAATGTGGGAAGAAGACGTTATATGGACTGATTCGTAGTATCTATGAGGAAGAAATCTGTCCCTAAGATTTTGTGAGATGGTTGTTAGTTCCTATTCCAAAAAAGGTGAAGGCATGTGAGGATTACAGAACAATGAGCTTGATATCCCATGCAGCTAAAGTTATTCTCAGGATCATCTACAAAAGGATAGAGAGTATGGCAAATGATTACTTAGGGGATGATCAGTTTGGGTTTAGGGAGGTAATAGAAATAGGAAACAAAATAGAAATGAATTGGAGGGACAGGAGACTGATCCACAACCTGTATATGTCTCAGACTGCTCAGTTGCGATTGGGGAACGGAGAGTCCAGATGGTCAGTGTTAGGAAGAGGTGTAAGGCAGGGTTGCCCATTATCACCAGTGCTGTTCAACGTATATGTGGAAGAAATGTTTACAGAGGCATGGGATTAACTGGAGGTAGGAATGACAGTCAGAGGGGAATTCGTAAAATCGGTCAGGTTTGCCGATGACCAAGCATTAGTTGCTCAGTCAGCCAAGGGGTTGCAAGCATGCTGAGTGAATTGGAGGTTCAGTGCGATAGATATGGGATGAGAATCAATGTTTATAAAACAAAGGTTATGCGATTTTCCAGAAAGAAAAAGGCTAAGCTAAGCAGTAAAATATGAGAAGAAAAATTAGAGCAGGTACAACAGTTTACATATCTCGGAAGTGTTTTGGACCAATACGGTCAAAGTAGTAGGGACGTAAGGAGAAGAATTGCACTAGGCGAGGAGGCTTTCTCAAGAAGGATGGAGTTGATGACGGGGACGCTGAGTAGGGATGTTAAGATCCGTAAAAGACTCATAAAAACTCTGATAAGCTATGTACGGCGCGGAAAAGTGGTCACTGAAGCAGGAGGATAGACGTAGATTGGAGGCTTTTGAAATGTGGGTGTGGAGAAGAATGGAGAAGGTGAAATGGACCGAAAGGAAAACAAATGAGGAAGTACTAGGGATGGTTGGTGAGGAGAGGGGTTTTCCGGGAGAAATCCAATGGAGGCAGGAAAAATGGATGAAAGGCGTATTGAGGGGTAGTGGAATGTTGAAGGGGGTAATAGAGGGGAGAATGTTGGGCAAGCGAGGTAAGGGCAGGAACAGGATAGGGATGTTGGACGGGATGAAGGGAGGAAAGAAGTACACAGAGATGAGGAGAGACCTGATGTAGAAAAGGTTGCTGGATTGGGTTTTATTTGGAGGTACAAAATATATATTTGATAGTTGTGTCCATCCAAAAACCTACCTTAACTTACTTAGATTACCTGATAATAATAAATAATGGTGTGCACTCTAATCTTATCAATACCAATGTGATCTGTGATCATATGGACAGTTATGCGACTGTCTAGACTTCATGCACATGCCAGGAAAATATGTGACTGATACTCAATATACAAACCTTGTATAGGTAGAGTTATGCCAAAGAAATTGAATGCGTTATCAAAGAATACCTAGGCATTGTTGTTTGGTGTCTCATTGGTATCTTTTTATGCTGTTCATATTCCTGTTATTATTTGTATTCTGATATTTTCTACTTCCACATGTGCTTATGTTGATAACCACATGTATTTTTATTCTTTCCGTCACTGCCTTGAACATTGCACAAAAACTTGATGCCTCCTTCATCCATTTCTTTTGCCTCACTTCAATTTTCCCATCCAGTATTCCTTCTTTCCCTTTCTTATCATCATCCTGTGTTGGCTTTACTTTCCATTTAGCTTATTATCTGCATTCCCTTATCTCTCTACGTAGCCACATCTCTGAATTCTCTATCCATCACTAATATATAGTCCGTATTTCTTAATTATAGTGTTATGGTCCATATAAATGCCTATACCTCTTTCATTACATCTTTATTAATGTTCTAGCTATCAATTCTCTCATTTTTTTAAACACCTTTTCTGCGAAAGCACCATTCTCCTAACTTACATTGGTTTCCGATGATTTTCATCCATAACACTGACCAAATATGTGGTGTTCTAATTTTTGTTGTACTGATTTTATGTACTACTTAAGTCTTCATACCTTTTAAGAATCTCTTTACTTCATATTATTATTAGCCTTAATATCATTCCCATTAAATGGACCTTTTAGGTCTCTTAAACTACTGCTGTAATGTAAATGTACAAGGAACGAAGCTACGGTCGTGAATCAATGTAAACAAAAAAACTTAGTGTTAATCAAGTTTACGGGCTCGGCATTGTTTTCTTTATCCTACTGTAATCCTTTGGCTTATTGGGTCATTCATAAACAAGTATTAATCCACAGTAATCAATCAGAAGTTTGATTTAACTTGCAGCATTATCATCCACATTTCTGACTAGTTTAATTACTGCCAACTTGCATTGCTACTACCAGCCCATTTTTCCATTATTACATTTTTAACTTCTGTGTAGCAATTAAAATCATGGATGTGTTTTAATAATACTGTAATTGGTAACTCTGTCATAGAGTCCCGTCTGTCATTGCTTTAATTGGTTCTGCTTATGCTATCCTTACTTGTCAATACAATGCAAAAACAGCTGTAAATTAACACATTTGTAAACAGAGTGAAAAATGGATTTACTTGTTTGAGGAATGATTGTTGATATGAAAGCAAATTAGCTCTTGTTTCTCTGGTGGAAATTCTGAGTGGATAGTTGAAAACTGTCTTCAGCAGTAATCTCATTCTATCTATGACACCTCCATATCAGCTTGGAGAATACAAAAGGAATTCACTAAGCTGATAACAAGGACTTTACCATTGGATGTTCCCCTGAGGCATTTTCTTTTGGAAGTGATGGCGTTTTGTGAAAAATTAAGTTTTATTTAAACTTTGATGCATTTCCTTTGTGATACACACTCTGATTTGTTAACTTTGACTAGACTATTAAATATTGAGGTATTTGAACATTTTTCCTCATTTATGTATTAAGTATCAAGCCAATTATTTGTTTTTTTTTATAGTTCAGTGAGTAAAAGAAAGCGATTGCAGATGCAAGGTGTCTTTACTCGTATCTTTTAATATTTTCGTTTTATAGAATACAGTCAAGGTTACATAACACAATACCATAACAAAGAATATTTTTAGAAAAGAGATTGTGTCCTAAGTTAGCATTTGTGTCTTGAGTGGCCTTCCAAAAATAGTATCAATAACTAGGGCACAACCTTTTAACACACTATTGAAATAAGAGAGATATTTAGTTATATCAGCCAAGCTACTTGCGCTGCACAGCACGCTGTTTGATTCCTTTGTTTGAGTGTCACTTTTCATACAATTTTGCTTAAAAAAGAAATCAGAGGCAGTAACACCTTAAAAGTAATATTATCTAAACAGTGCGCATTTCAAATTTCTGCTAAATGTTTTTATATGCAATTTTATCATATTTTTTCTTCTTTACAGCCAATTAGTGTGTTTCCACAGTGTGCCAATGATATCAGTTTCTGGTTGCCAGAAGGTGAGGTTTTCAATCCAAATGACTTTTATGACTTGGTTAGGACTGAAGGTGGTGACATTGTTGAACAGGTAATAGTACCAGTAGAAAAATAGTTGAAAATTTCCACTTTTAAATTTCTTCATTTCAGGTTAATTTGTGTAATGGGTATCAACTCTGGCATTATTTTCTTTTTATAAATCTTTTATTCTTCTGTATGAGCACAGTACACTCCCATTTATTTACTACAGGATAAAAATATGTTAGCATAAAATTTCTGCTTTCATAGTACTGTATTTTATATTTCGCACACATAAATTGCATAAAGCAAATAATGCTTTTACATTGAAGCAGAACCTTAAATTGATTTCTTGTTGGAATTAAGGAAAAAATCATTAGAAAATGCAAATTGTTCCTTACTGAACTGCAGTAAACTGTTGTCATCACTTGATTGTGTGTGCCCCATTGTGAAGTTCCACTTGAAATTACTTCATTGGTTGTAGCATACATGGTGTGACTCACCATTTGTATCATTACCATGTGACAATGCCATTGCATGTACTACTTTCAATTTGGTAAATCATTCCCTTAGAAATATTTTCAAGGAAGTGCCATTGAAGAAACATAGGTTGTTTTGATTTGAAGACTTTCAGGAGCTGCTGCATCATCACGAATGTTTGAATCTCAGGCTAAACAACGTCTCGGAAGTCATCAATATCAGAGTTGTGAAAACCTATGTCCCAGGTTAACTTTGGTAGTTAAATCCTGGTTCTCATAAAATGCATGGGTTTTGCACTCGGGTAGAGAACCTGATTTCTAAATACCTATTCACCCAGATTAGATGTTATGCAGGTATTTAAAAACCCATCCACTTGGGTTTTGACTACACCAGTCCCAGGTGTACATTAGAAAATTTTTAATTTACTTAACCTTACCTGATTGTATATGCTTCAAAGCTAAAAACATATAGCAGTTTGCATTAAAGTTATTTTTTAAAGTGAGTGCCTATGCATGTGTGTAATTCAACGTTGGCCATGCATAATTATTAACGTTATAATTTCCTTTACACAGGTATCTCTCATGGATGATTTTACCAATCCAAAGTCAGGAAAAAGGAGTCACTGTTATAGAATTGTTTATCGCCATATGGAAAGAACATTAACTCAAGTTGAAGTGAATGAAATTCATTCTAAGATAGCTGATTCAGCTCGAGATACTCTTGGAGTTGTTATTCGATGATGGAGATTGTACATCTACATGGAAGACAGGCATGCATTCATGGCTTCACTATAGGTAATTCATGTAGAAGTATACTTGCTCCCATTGTTTCATTGTTAGTTGTGCTTTAGTACAAAAATTGAAATAAAAATTCAATAAGAATTTATTAACAGTAATTTAATCATTCAAAAACTCATCTTTCGTTAGGGGTAACTACAATCCCTTGCTGGTTTGCGAGCCTAAGGTCTTTATTTTAATTAACATCATTATTGTTCATGGGTTTTATCATCTGACTCATATTCACGTTTTTTATAAAAATAAAACCACTTTGCTTTTCCACATAAACTTTTTAATCTCACGACCTAGGTTTCGTTATAGCATAACATCATCAGATAAAAATACAAGTCAAGCTCAGGTTATATACATATGTCTGGGCGGAGGGAAAGAGGAGGTAGGAAAGAAAGGATTGGTTGAGCTAGGAAGAGGGGGGCTAAAAGTCTATGGTTTGAGGCGGAGAATAATTGGTAATATTGACAAATTAGCAATAATTAGATTAGATAAAAACCAATTATATAATTAGGAGGCTGGAAGGATAGGGTCAATACAATGTTGCAAAAGTTTTTTTATCTGGCTCATAGTTTAAAAAAAGGAGGTAATTGTGATAATTTCAGTATGGAGAAGATTAATGCCATAATTATAATATGAAGTAACAAAAATTATAGATGATGAATAAGTATCCATTCTGGATCCTAACAAAATGTTCATAATCATGCTGCTATAGACTTGAGTTTTATCGAAGTGCCAGTTCTTCTCTTAAACTTCTTGAACCACTCATGGCTTCCCTTAAATACCTTTCCTTTGGCTATTAATGATCCTTGCTTCTTCATTTATGATCCGAGTCTTCTTAAAGAGGTTAGCAAAAGTCATGGTTGCCTTCTCACAAATGATGTTCTTGAATAAAATAGGACCTTACAATCGCTTTTTGTTTATCCATATGAGAAGCAACCTTTCATCACCAATGAGAATACGTAACTGATGGGTAAATATTCTTGTCACTCGTTTTGAAGCATCTGTTCCACAATTTTGAGGATAATTGTTTTTGAGGACAGTGCAAATCATTGATGTCGACCGGTTACATGTGTGCTGTAGATCAGCTTGGCTGACAATGGGAAGTCATTCTCTCTTTCAATGATTTCACTTTTCATTTCTATGGTTATTTTTATTTTCTTGTGACTGTCTTCTTTCGGTTTTTTCTTTGGGAACATTTTTAAAATTATGCAAATAATATTATTAAACTTTGCTAAAAAAATTACAAATATTGTCTGAACTAAAAAACGTGTATAGTCACTGGTGACTCTAAGATACTAGCGAAATGAGTGCTTAACACAAACTGAAGCAGCAGGCGCACAGTCGTTCTTCAAATCTCAATCTCCTTGTCACTTGTGAAGTGGGTGATTAAAAAAAATATTTTTGCTTGCTATGCAAATTACTCTCTATGTGAAGTGCTTGTTAAGCATGGTTCCATCGTACTTGAAATCTGCATGCAAATCAGATGGTACTGGCAAGGGTAACAGAGTGAGAATCAGAGGCAGTGATAGGCAAAGGACGGTATTGCCCATTGTTACTGGTACTTTTTAGCATATACACTGAGGAAATGATAAGGGTTGCATAGGAAGGACTTGAAATAAATAATAAGGAAGGGAAAAAAAGTGGGTGATTAATTAAGTACTTCATTTTGCCTAACTCTGTGATTACATTCTTCTATCTTCTTCTCTCATCCATCTTTGCAAACATGTCATAGGTGACCCATGGTTTCCTTATGATTTCCCATTAACGGTTCCTGTAGCCATCATCCATGATTTTCTCTACAACCTGCTGATACTCCTTCCTTGTTAATCCATTTAATGCTTCCACATTCCATTTCCTAACCTGCTGCCCCTGCCTTATCTTTTTGAAACTGACGTTACACTTCACAACAACTTAATTGTGGTCAGAGTCCACATCCGCTCCCGGAAAACTGTGCGAATTGTTCCTAAACCTGTGCCTAACCATAATATAATCTAACTGTTACCTTTCTGAGTCACCTGGCATTTTCCATGTACGCCTACGCCTTTGGTGGTGTCTAAACCATGTGTTGGTGATGACTAATCCCTGTCTTCTGCAGAATTCAATGGCTTTCTCCCCGCGTTCATTCCTCGTACCTAACCCATAGTCCCCCAACTCACCACCATCTTTTACTTCGCCTACCATCGCATTCCAATCCCCCATCACTATCAAATGTTTCCCTGCAGGAACACACGCGATTATATCCTCTAAGTCATCGTACATCCTATCGACTTCTTCCTCCTCGTGGTTGCTCGGTGGTATGTATACCTGAACAATGACCAAGTTCGTCGGTTCTGCTTTAATCTCTACTGCTAATATTCTATCAGTTGCTTGCTCTATGTTGACTACGCTTCTTCCTACCCCTTTATTTAATATTACGGCAACCCCTCGTTGGCTCTCGTCCCCGCCACTGTGTATTATTCTATAATTATCACTCCAGTAATCCCTGCTATCCTTCCATCTCACCTCGCATAGACCTAAAACATCTATATTACCTCTTTCCATTTCTCACTTAATATTCTCTAATTTGCCTTTCCACAATATTGCCCTGACATTCCATGTTTCTATTCTAACTACTTTCGTCTTCTGTCCTGCAGCTGTATTTTTCCCTGCAAAGGTTTTCGTGGAATGACAACTGTGGAAGCCTTGCCTCTCCCACTGCTGGGCACAACACATGGCCCCTTGGGCCAAGTCCTGCAGTTGCCGGGACTCAATTTCTCTATACTGTCCATCATAAATATCTTGGGAATAATAATTGAGATGGTTTCCTGTTGCCTTCCTCAATAGTATTTTTAACGTGACACCATCACTTAATGGCCGCCCCACTGGGGTCAAACGCCTTTGCAGCTGCCTCACTGAGGAACAGACGCCGCGTGGACTACCTTTAGTTTGGCTCCTAACCTTTCTACCTATCTGGTATGGGTGACCCTACCAGGAGCAATTATTATTATGCCCGCCAGCACAGCTCTAGGGGTCATCAGAACGCCCAAGCCCTTCCACCACATCAAGGTTGTAGTCCATGGGAGGGATTGCAGGGGTTATTATAATTTAAATGACCTACTTCCGTAAGTTATTGATATGCCTTCTGATATTGAGTAATGTATTTCCCGGCCGATAAGACACCCTGATTTTTCAAGAAAAGGACCAAAGTATTTTGATGTTAACTTTTTATATTTGGAAATTTAATTGTTTCATTAAGAAATAAGCAGCTTATATCAGTGTTTATTAATTGTGGAATCCATGAAATGTAAAATCACTGGGTCAAAATACCCTTGAGGCACCTTGTTTCCATGTTCTGAAGCATAATTCATGAATTCAAGTTTAAATGCAGGACTGTTTGACAATCTTTTCTCTCGAATATTCCGTGATGTTATTATCTATTAAATGCTTATATTTTGTTATTGTTTTAATATTATAAAAATTTGTATTAAAAGAAACCATTTTCTATGACACACTCATACTACTTTAGGTTGAATGCCTATAGACACTAGTTTATCTGGAGAGATGTGATGTGTGTGTATATATTAGCAGAGGGATGATATCCACATCAGCCCAATTCATTAGAAGTGTTGCAGGAGCACTACATGTGATAAGAAAATAAATGCAATTAATTAATAATGCATTGTATAAATTTACAATTCTGGAATTTTTCTGGGAACTACTTTCAAGGAAATATTAAAATTGTGTTGCTTACTACTGACTCGAAAGTGATATTATCAACATTTGCAATAAAGGCAACAATTTTTTATACCTGGCTTCCCAAATTGCCCATAGGATGCAGGCAGATTTAAGAATGCATATTTGAATGAAATCTTGTGAATTTAATAAGACTAATGAATAACACAAATTAAGTAAATTCATCACTTTAATGTAATTTCCTTCACTCAATAACAACGCAAGATTCAATTGGTTAGAAATCAATAAATTCATTTAGAGTGAAAAGAAGAGGTTATTTTTCTTTCATTTTCTTTTTTATCTTTTTCTTTGGTGGCTGAGCTTCTGATAACTTTTCCTCAAAGGCAGAATCGGTCTTGGTTGGACCCTCCACTGTTCTTTCAAAAATAACTTCATCTCCATGGTGTGCATCCTCCTCGTGAACCTAGAAACAAAGTATGCTTCATTATGCAACTGTAAATGAAATTTTGATTTCCTTCTTTTTATTAAAGTAACCTATGAAGGCTGAGGAAGCCATAATTTAAAAAATTATTTTTTGCTAAAATATGAGGTGTTAAATAGAATATACTCCTGAATTCCACACTGGGGTGAAGAGAATATGAATGCTATATTTAAACTAATTGAAAGCGGTTGTGGTTGACAACGCATACAAGCACCAACATACAACAAACATCCTTGAACTATCATAGTTTTAGAAGCATACAGCATATTGCATACAAAGTCTTTCCCAAAAGTAGTATCAATTATTGTTTTCCAGATAGAAAGATGGACGGGCGGTGGTTTCTCTGGCTGGGTTTGAGGGATGAGAGTCTCAGGAAAGGCTGGAAGCTGGTGGCAATTGGCTCTCAGCCCTTGCAGAGTGCGAATTGTTTCTTGACAAAATCTCTATAACATGACCTCATAGCACTGTCATAAACCTGTAATTGGAACAGCACTATGCCATAAAATTTTTGCTTGACACTGGGAAAGAGGCTCATGACATGATCAAGGCAGCTTATGGTGATAACGCCATGGGTAGATCGGGTGTTTTTGACTGGAAAAAGTTGTTTCAGGAGGGTAGAGAAGATATTGAAGTTGCTGAATGTTCCGGCCACCCTTTGACGTCAAAAAGTGACAAAAATCTTGCAAGAGTAAAGTTTGTTGGACAGGGATCACAGATTGAGTGTTCGCATGGTTTATGATGAAGTTGACGTCTCTTAGAGTAATGTGCACCGACTTGTGAGTGAAACCATGGACATGAGAAAGGTATGTGCGAAGTTGGTGCCATGAGTGCTCTCGGACAGACAAATGCACATGAAAATGCACACAAATGCGAAACTTGCACATGGATCTGCCAAGAGCTTCTCGACCATGCATCAGCCAATCTACAACCCTGACGTTGCCCCACTAGACTTCTTTCTCTTCCCCCGACTGAAAACCATGCTGAAAGGACGTCACCACGTCTCTGTGGGAGCGTTACACCAGACCGTGATGAGGGAGGTTAGCATCATTCCGGGCATCGTGATACAGAAGGCGTACAAGGTGTAGAAAACCCACTGGTAATAGTGTTTGGATGCACAAGGGCACTATTTAGAAGACTTGAGTGAATGTATCAACTCTGGCAATTAATGATTTTTAATCCACTCAGTTCTACTACTTTAGTATAAGCCATCACCCCTACATTAGAAAAATTAAATACCAATGCTGTGCTATGAACGCCAATATTTTTAAAATGAAAAATCTTTGCTAGTAATTGTTATCGATGTTATATAGATTCCAGAGATCTATTTGTAATACATTTCAAGTGCAAAAAGTATTAAGGACACAAAACAGCTTCACAAAACACGTCTTTCAATTGGTAAAAATATGGAGTAGTTTATGCGTTACATATGTGTTATTTTCAAATTTTATTCATTGCATGGCTTCTTACCATTGGTTGGAGGAGTGATTTGCATGAAAACAGTTAACTTCATCAAACCATGGCAATTACACTTTCAATGCGTACACATGAATTAATCCATACCTGATCATCCTCTATCTTCACTTCATTGAAGTTTTCATTTTTACCCTTTTTCCTTTTCTTTCCTGCTTTTGGCACACAAAGGGTGAGACATGTGGTTCGGCATGAAGCATTCAGTTCACCAACGCATTTTGGTTCAACATCTAACTTGCCCTGTAGTACAATTAGATAAAATAGAGAAAAGTACAAAGATAATGCAAATTAAAATTCAAGCATAATTGCTTTCATTGAACGGAATTTTGGAAAATCATTCAGTTTAAAATATTAAAATAAACAAACAGCTATCAACCCAGAGTTTGGCTTGATTGGGGATGGTAGGGTTCACCCAGTACTAATCCCTATACGGAATGTGGAATTCACCCATCAGAGGAGGGGCCAAATCCTTTCCCTGTGCCATTAATGGTTTCCCAGGAAGTTTTGGTACCTGGAAAACCACATAGCTCGGGTGAAGCTAATGGTATCCAGATTGTCATTCCCGAGAGCCGAACCCAGGCCCTATGACCATGGTCCATAGTCTCTGTGTACATAAAATTATGCATGATAATTTAATGTATACAATTAAAGATGAAAGTTATACAATCAATATCTTTTTCCCTTAAAAACTTTGTCTGGGTAAGGGAGTAAAATCCAAAAATGCCTCTCCACCAAAACACAAAACCTTTATGGTGAAGTAGAATTACTGGACAAATGGTATGATAACAATTTAATAGCAAACAAGGGAAAGTTTTTATTACAAATACGAACAATCCACTGAAATTCCATTTGACTACTCAACCAACAATAAACAATAGTGTGGTTGGAATGACCCATCAGGAGAAAAGAGCCTGGAACTATTGCAGATATGGTAAAAATTTGATGAAGCAAAGAGTAGTTGTCAAATAGTGTAAATGTACCAAATCAACAAAATTAATCAAGAAGGCCAAATACAAGCCCTGCTCTTCTTGGCTGCATCTTAGATGCCATGCTAAATTTAAGGAAAAGTAATAACACTCCTTAATGCAGGAATGAATTACTTAAATAAAAAATACTAATAATAATGTAGGAATTTTCCACCTGACATTCATTAGTCTTTCATGCAAGTTAAAATTAATTAATAGTTTCCAATGCATCAGCATGCATCCTGAAACCACAAAATAATATAAATTTGTGTTTAAATATCTTATCAGTTAGAAGTGGATTCTAATTACAAAATAAATTAACCTTTTCTTAGATGGGACTCAATCAATTTTAAGCCATTGGATCTGAAATTTGGGCTTTAAAAAATGCAGCCTCCTGGCAAACATTTTTCGATGAGGCACTATATAGATACAGTGGCTTTTCCAGTTGATTGATGCCAGACTTACTTGCTTCAGTTTCCATAATTTAACGAGTCCAGTGCTTGAAGATGTGACCATAAGCAACTTTTTCTCTGTGAGGAGACCTACACTTGATATACATCGAACCCTTTCATCCTCCTTGTAGGCCTTCCACTCCACCACTTTCTTCTTAAGATTCATACTATGAAACTCAATGACACCAGCCTCAGTGCCAACAGCCATCACATCATCCTGGAAGAACAATTATAGCATTGAAAGCTATTATGATCTTTTAGAACATGACACACAAAGCAGCAGCCAAAACATAATGTATTGGAAACAAAAGCTTTCACCATATATACTACAACCACAGATAAAATTTTTATGCACTCAGGGATACAGAAGCTTTTCACAACATAGGTTTCATACATATAAAAATACATGTGCAAAACATATATAAATATGCATTAAACATCTTAAAACTTGGGAGGCACCTTTGTGGATGTCAGTATGCTATAGAAGAGTTCTTTTCCTTCTAAATACATGCTTTGCATTGGGAGAAAGGCACTTGCTCCCTTCAGGGTACTTGTAATTCCTTCCCTTCATTGCCAATTTTTAAACATATCTTATTTATCATGATTTAAGTGGTGCGTACCTCATATTGGTACACAAACATTATTAAAAATAATTCACAGCAGTATAAAATATACAAGCAGATATATAATATATGGGTGTATTTGTATATACACAAGTATATATGTGTGTGTGTGTGGGTCGCAGTGGTCCAGGGGGTAGAACATAGGACTACTGACCGGAGGGTCCTGGGTTTGATTTCCGGGCACCTGCAGCTCCACCCAAACTATGTGATTTTTTTCGGGTACCAGATCTTCCGGGGAAACCATAACCGACACAGGGAAAGGAACTGGCTCCCTTATCCTGATGTGTGAATATTCACACGCCGTCGAGCTTAGTACATTGGTGAGCTCTACCATCACCTACTAAAACGAGGTTGATTACTGTGTTGATGGTTTATATATATACATATATTCCTCTCATTGACTGTAACCTTGACATGGTGGAAGGGCTTGTGCGTTCTGATGACCCCTAGATCTGTGCTGGCAGGAGCAATGATAATTGCACCTGGTAGGGTCACCCATACCAAATAGGGCTCGAAGGTTAGGAGCCAGACAAAAGGTAGTCCACGCAGCATCTGTTCCTCAGTGAGGGGGCTGCAAAGGCATCTGACCCCAGTGGGGCCATTGAGTGATGGTGTCTCGTTAAAAACAGTATTGAGGAAGGCAACAGGAGACCACCTAAATAATTATCCTAAGACTTTTATGATGGACAGTATAGAGATTATCTATGGGACTCGGCCCAATCGGCGGTGTGTTGTCTATCAGCAGGAAAGGCAAGGCTTCCACGGTCATAATCTCATGGAACTCTAGCAAAAGAAAACCTACAGCAGCACTACAGAATACGCAGGAGAAGAAGATGAAATTAGTTAGAACAGGAATTCGGAATGTTAGAACAATGTTGAGGACAGGCAAATTAGAGAATATTAAGCGAGAGATGGACAGAGGAAATATAGACATTTTAGGTTTATGCGAGGTGAGATGGAAGGATAGCGGGAATTACTTGAGTGATAATTATTGAGTAATATACAGCAGAGGGGATGAGAGACAGCGAGGGGTTGCCGTAATATTAAATAGACAGGTAGGAAGAAGTGTAGTCAACACAGAGCAAGAAACGGATATGATATTAGCAGTAGTGTTAAAAGCAGAACTGACGAACTTGATCATTGCACAGGTATACATGCAGTCATAAGGAGGAAGAAGTCGATAGGATATGTGATCAGTTAGAGGACAAAATGCATGTGTTTTTGCAGGGTAATATTTGATAGTAATGGGGGATTTGAATGTGATGGGAGGTGAAGGAAGAGATGGTGATGAGATGGGGGAATATGGCTTAGATACAAGGAATGACCTCGGAGAATGAGGAGTATGCTTTCCGTTCGATGGGGCATAAAATTTTGGATCCCTTGGAGCCTTTTGTTAAAAGAAGGCTAACACCAACACCAGGTTTCTCTTACCCTCCCCTTTCCCTGAATATCCTACCTCTACCAAATTACCCACTTATCCTTAATGGAACAAATTACCTCAGCTGTAGGTTCTATCCTCTGCAACTATAACTACTTAAGTCATGAATCATAGCATTGACAACACATGATATTAACAATATGATAATCACAACCTGTACCTCATCATCAGTATTTCAATCCTAGGATTGGTTAATTGCAGCCCACCATTCGCCTCTATTTAATGTCAATTCCCTCAATCCCTGATACCTTCTATGTTTTACGTCTTTCTTATTTTGCCCTATGACAAACTGTAACCAAAGTACAAATATTTTCATTCTATATCTACATAAATACCCTGCGAGCCACCAAAACAGTGTGTGGCAGGGGGTGTAGTACCAGTAGGAAAGGGTAAGGGATGAGGGGGTTTTCAAATAGATGGGAGGAACCTGTAACAAAAAATATATTTATCCACACGTAGTCCCTAACCTATACGTTAATACTTATTGTGTTACTGATACTGACTCCTGGGGGATTTCGACTACAAGCATTCTGGTCCCTTATCATTCTTGGAAAAAATGACATTTTAAACCTGTCAGTCTTGCAGTCTATTTCTCTAATGTTATATTCATGATCCCTTTGACCGTAATACGTTGGGGTTCGTATTATATCCTTGATGTCATCGAAAAAGGGCCCATCTTTAAATGTTTTTAATAAGTTTAATCTATATTGGAAACGCCGCTGTGTAAGAGAATCCCAACCTAAATTCTTTAGCAAAGTAGATATGCTGCTGCGTCGGTCATAACATTGTTTGACAAATCTAGCCCCCCTCCGCTGAACTCGATCTAATTCCGAAATCAAATTTATATTATGAGGATCCCATATACTGGCAGCATACTCTAGGTGAGGCCTTACCAAGGCAAGGAAACATCGTTCCTTTACTTTTTCGTTGCATTTACAAAATTTTTTATTAGCATATTTCTTGTATGTGTTTTCCCCAGGACAGATCGTGAGTAATTGTTAAACCCAAGTATTTAAAGGAATCTACCCTTGCGATTTTGGTTTGTTTCAAATTGTAACTATAAGGGAGGGAATGACTCTTTTCTCAAAAATGTGTTACTATGCATTATTTAAAATGTAATTCCAATTGCCATGTGTTGCACCATTTTGAATTGCATCTAGGTCGTTGGCTAACACAACTCTGTCTCCATGACTTTGAATGTCCCCAGAAATTACTGCATCATCGGTGAAAAGATGGAGCTTGCCATTAACTATGGTAGTGAGGTCATTCATGTAAATGAGGAATAGGAGGGGGCCTATGACACTTCCTTGTGGTACACCCGACATGACCTTGGCAGTATCGGATGATACACCCTCCAGGACGACTGTTTGGACACAATCACTTAAGAATTGTTTGATCCAGTTAATAATACTCTTTCATGTATTCCATAAGTTTCCAATTTCGCCAGTAATTTGCAATTTGTTGGTTATCAATCAATAAATCTTGGCTATCGAGATTAAAAACACAATAAAAAAATAAGGAAAAGGAAATATGCAATTGGGTGGTTAAACCAATAATTAAAAATGGCAAATGAAAATACACAATATGTACTAACTTTAAGTGTTACCGTTCAAGTAAACTTTTGTCATGATTTATGCACATCTCACATGGCCATGTACTCACCTTATGCCAATGATGCGAGCACAAAGTGGAACAATATAAAGAAACTTTAAGGTATAATGTCACCATTGGCTAACATAATCATGAGTAAAGAGCATTTCAGCAGAGGTATAGCAATCTGTCATAGTGGAAGACATGTTGGAGGTTTTTTAAAAATGCCATTGATGCTCCCTTACCAACCTGACGATAGGTCCGGTATATTCCCAGCCTGTCTTGAGGAGGTTTGTTTCCTGGACCAAAGATAACTAATGATGCTAGCAGCCCAGTTACACCATTTAATATAATAACAGTATTCAACCTGAAGGTTGGTTTGATATGTGAACCAGGGTGATCGAAAATCTACCTAAATAGAAAACTCAAAATGGGTTCCTTTTCTCTATTGGGAATCATGGAACTAAACTAGTAATAAATTTTAATGCCGATCGGATATTCCAATGGCTTGTATGTTTATAATTTAATTCGTAAGCGGAGCATTAATAATGGTTGATATAAAACTAACCACGTTTAAGATATTCTTACCGAAATGAAACTTGTGCAGACTACACGGTGATCTCCCAGGTCCACTGTATATACGATTCCGGCTATGTTGAGGTCGTAAACGTCAATTTTCGTACGGTAGATGACAGCATAATGAACTCCGTCTGGACACCATTTCACGTCCTCTGCTCCAGTATCCACACCATATTTATTGCCTTTTACCGAAGCAAGATTCGTCACGTATGCTGACCTTCCTTTCACGAGATTCCATGTTCTAAGAGTTCGATCCCTCCCAACGCTCAAAGCCAACTTCCCTGAGGAATGAATTGACATTGCTGTGATTGCCCCACGATGGCCTTTCAGTATTTTTTCACATTGCCAACTTCCAACGCGCCAAACACACAATGTACCATCTTCGCTTGCGCTGAACATGTGCGTCTGGCCATGAAACGCCAAGCATGTTATTGTTCCTGAAAAAAATTAAAGAAAATCATCTTTAAAAATTCCTCGTGGCTGAAGGTCATTCAGATTAACACCGATAATGAGTATTACCGTTTTGTTGCACCAAAGACCCATGCTCCTTTCTGGAGAGCATATCATAGAGATGGATGGTTTCATCTGCGCCTCCAGAAGCAAGGAATTGACCCGATGATGCACAGCATCTAACACTAGCTTGATGTGAGTGATTCGCAAAGCTGTTGGTTAAACTGAAATTCTGGAATAAAAGATGTTGTAAGTAAACCTTAACCACAACGTTCATTTCTAACATTTTCTTCAGGGTTACCTTGTCTTCCAATTTAGTGATTTTGTAACCAAGGAGAAATTCTTCATAGGTTCCTAGTATAATTTCAATATCCGAAATGTAGTTAACTTTAGTGCCCATTCTCGATTATTTTTCACACATATAGGCACCCCACGTTTTCGTAAACAACTGGTGCTGCCATCTAGAGTAAAAATGATAAACAACAAAACAAGAGAGTTGTTATCTCATTCCGTTCCTCTGTTCATTCTGTACACGTTCCTTCATACAGTACATATGTTTCTCATTCCGAAGTTGCCATTGCAGCGGTAATTTTAAGCTTAATTACGACTGGATTTATTAGATTCTTTTTGGGTGTGCCCAGAGGCAACAAAACTCCACTAATTGTACATTGAGTATAATTTTAATGGGATATTTTATCTTTTAAAGGAAAAGATTGTTCTTTTTAAACTGTAATTTGAGGATTCCGCTAAAGTACAAGTTGCGGAGCCTGGGAGCATGCCTCATTGTAAAAAATAACTCATATGGTTGCCATTATATTGATAGCATTTTATATGTGGTCCATTAAAAATGTATATAATGACATATACACATTGACAATGGACTTAATATAAATATAATACGTTGCTGATGTATGAAACGATGAGAACTTTTTTAATTGGGTCCGCTTTCAACGTTAACTTGTAGGGCAAATGTCTGTAAAGTAATTTAACTGAACTTGGCCCACCCAAGGCTGACCCATAACTGCTTGTCGGCCGGTGAGGCTAAATATTTTTCAGTATTGTCAACGTTCTTATTTATGCACGAAGTGACTGGGTTTCGACGCGAAGGAAGATTTCAGCCCCGAATACGCACCAATCTTGAACAAAAGGGATGCTCCCCGCTGCGACGACGGGGTTCGCCTCCAGAGCGATGGCTATTGTTGACGCCCTCGGTAGCATTGCCTCTTTCACATGATTTTTCACGCTCAGCTCTTACTTGGGTTTAACCAGGATTCACCCTTATCCGATGGTCACCCTTCGCCTCCCAACTCGGTTTCGTCCGTTGTTCCAGTCAATAAGGATTGTCCACCCATTATCCTCCCCATGAATAAGGAGTCGCGTTGCGTTACTTGTCTAGACATGTTCGTCCACTTTCAAAGAGATGTGAACATTTTCCTTCAGTTGCAATGATGATTTCCGTGGTAAGTGACTGTGACCTACACATTTCATCTTCTCACGTACTTTTATCCAAACGTAAAAATGTCCCGGTTGTACGAATTTCATGGCTTTGTGTCATCAAATTTTTAGCTTACTAAATTGAAGGTACCTCCTATTCTGTTTCCTTCGTTTCAGTATGAGAGACCAAAAAGGTTCGGGGCGGAGATGTTGGGCGACTCCGTCTTTGTCGGCACAAAGATTGGTTATAGGCTGCTAGATGGTGCCTACGATTTTATATGGATTCCAATTTCGTACGGTAGTTTCGCTTATTTCTAATAAAATTCACTTCGTGGGTTTACAGTTAATCCTTCCCGTTTCGGAATTGTATCTCAGAACAGACAACCGAGGAGTTGAAGAGGACCAAAAGTGTGAACGCGTTTAGCAAAAAAATCATTGTACTGATTGCTTGCAATGACTTAAATAGGGTACAATGTTCAGCCATTTAAACTTGAAAGACGATAACATTAATTAATATGCCCACCATTGCTGACTGATTTCATTACCGGGGACAAAATATCACTCACTAAGGTGTAGCTACTGCTCCTTAGTGAGAACGTTGTGGAACGGGGGATGGTGCAAAATTACCTTGTTAACCGTGATAATGAAGGGGCAAATCAGTTGGAGGCAGAATTTGAATAAGTAACCATCTCCTTTTGAGTATTACCAACCATCTTTAGAGAATATTTTTGCCTAAGTGAAAGTGATACCATAGGTGGCGTATGCAATACCTTTTTAATTGTGTATTTTTTACAACCGTCATACTATATACATACTAAATCGCTTTTTTATCCTACATTGGAGATTTAAGGAATTTAGCTGATGATTTTTCTAAATTACGCCCTCGTAAACGACTACCAAATTAAATTTTTCATCAAAGTTATTTTTTAAATTCTATCCGAAGGCATCACTTTAATTCGATCATCTAGTAGGTACTGACTTTTAATAATCAAACCAATTTACTTTTCCACATAAACTTTTTAATTTTTACAACCCAGGTTTCGTTATAGCATAACATCATCAGGTCTTGGGTTGTAAAAATTAAAAAGTAATCTGGGTTGTAAAAATTAAAAAGTTTATGTGGAAAAGTAAATTGGTTTGATTATCAAAAGTCAGTATGAAGATTTTCCACCAAGTTACGCCAGAAACTGTTTTATTTATCTAGTAGGTAATTGTTTTTCGCCCAGTTACTTTGGCTACAAATAGCGTTTATCAATCAGCTCCTAAACCATGTTATTGCTCTCTGGACTAATTACACGGGCCTACAAAAAAATATTTTTTGGTGCCGGGAATCTTTGTGTTGATTTTAACTATATTTGTAGAGCTGAATCCAAATATGAAATCCGTTTTTATTTAACAGCTCTACTTTTTTAGATATGGCACATCTCACGATTAGTTGCTTTAATATTTGATATATTCCGGAAAATAATTTTCAAAGTTAAATAAATCTATAAGTATACTGATTTATAACCACTTTGCGGTGTTCCTTTTATTTTCAATAAACTGTCAATAAGTTTTATGTTTATTTCTATATTGTAGGCCAATGAGATAATTATTAATATAATATTCCCATATCATCATTTAGAAGATTTTTTTACGTAAGTAATAACATATCTATATCTTGAAAACTATAGCTGATAGGAAAAAACTAGTGTCATAATTGGATTCAGCACCCCAATTTTTCTTTAAATCAACATTAAAAGCTCCGGCACCAAAACCACTGTTGGCCTGTGTTATGATTTCTTTAGTTATTTTATTGATGACTGAGTGCATAATGTTTTTACTCGGATCTTAAAGTTTGGCCATTTGAAATATTTTCAAATGATTATGACGTGATAATGCCAAACGAAGGTCGCATTTAACTCCAAGGATAACAGAATTTTCTTTGGAAGTGTTCAAAGGTTTTGCATATTTTTTCAAATAAACAATGAAGATGTTTACACACAAATAATGTATTAATTTTTAATATTGACACATAATAGATGCCTGAATATTTGCTCTCCTTTTTTAGAAAAGTGGAATAAACCTCGTTTTCATTTTGGAACGCAGATAGATAATTAGCAGCATGGAGCTATCGGACATCAACTCAACCTAACAGCATTGTATGAAAATTATCAACATAAAAAGTGGTGGTTGTATGTGACTGCATATTGTAGGCCTTACAACCGATATATTGTGTAGTGCAGCAGGCTGTGAAACAGAAATATTTGGAATGCATATGGACGCAAGACTTTGATAATTTCGCTAACAATAAGAAGCGACCATATCGTCAAAATCTATAATGTTATTTATTTCGAAGAATTATTTACAGTATTTTAAATGAAGGCAGAACACAAATGTTTATTCTTTCTTTGGTCTCAGAACATTGAAAAATAGTATGAAATTGTTATGATCGACAATTCACTTTGCTCCCTAAATATAGTACGTATCACAGTCTTATCAATGCCAGTGTATTCCACTACCCTGGACTTCCCTATAGTGCAGACGTTCGAGTGAAATATATAAAATGTGTCAACTCCAGTCCTGCTTAATCATGTCCGCCGCCTTTTCTGCTATCATGAACGTAGGCGCATTCGTATGTCCAGAAGGCACATTTGGCATAATAGAAGCGTCTACCACTCGGAGACCGCCCACTCCGTACACCTTCAGCCTGTGGTTGACCACCGCCGTCTGGTCCCAATAAGGCGCCATTTTGGCCGTCCCAGTGTGGTGATATATGGTTAGCGTTATGTGCCTGGTGGCGCATCGCCAATAATTTCTCGTGCCGAACTCGTGCCCTGCGCACGCCGGTATCGGTAGAGTGTTCAGAACAGATTTGTAACGCTGCATTGCCCTTGTTTTGCTCAATTCTATCGTCGCCAATATACCGTCCACGATAATTTCCAGATCTTCGTCATCCGAAAAGTAGTTCGGATCGATAAGCGGTTTATCAAGCGGATTCGCACTCCGCAACCTGATTCTACCCTTGGACTTTGGTCTGAGGAGCATGGGGAACACCATCCAGCCGTCGCGGCCCATGAGCGGACCGAAGACGGCGTCGAAAACATCCTGTCGGATGCCGAACGCTTTTCGGAGTACGTCCTGTGACGATAGCATCCCACCCAGGAAAAAGAGCTCAATGTCCGGGTAATCCGCGTCGCGGGTGGACTGCGGGGCCCTTTTCGTGTTAAAGAATGCTATTGCCTCCACACCTCCCGGTACAGTTAATGGTCCGCTCTTCCTCACGTAGTAGTCGAGCAACGCAGAAAAGTCCCTCATCAGCCGATCGCTCGAGAGGGAAACAGTGTCATTGACCAAGAAGGACAGTCCCCCCATCGCGACGTGGTCTTGAAGGTTATCGCCCACTCTCAGGTTCTGCAGCACGGGGATTCTCAACTGCCTGAGGTGCTCCGCTGGACCAATCCCGGAGAGCATGAGTACCTGCGGTGTGTTGATGGTCCCGGCGGATAGTATGACCTCCTTGGTGGAGCGGACCGTATGGGTCCGTCCTTCGTGGATAAACTCGACCCCGAACGTCTTCTTCGTCCTAGGATCGATCAGGACTTTGCTCACCGTCGCGTCCCTTTTGACGTGCAGGTTCCCCCGTCCTCTAGCGGGCTGGAGATAAGCTCGAGCCGAACTGCACCTTTCTCCATTTCTCAAGGAGCTCTGAATGTAAGAGAATCCTGTTTGAATACCTCCATTGTAGTCATTGACGAGATACCCCTTCTCCATTCCGGCGGACACGAACGCCGTGGCTAGCGGAGTGTGGTAACGGGGGTAGCAGACCGACACAGGCCCCCCCCGGTGGTGGTAATATGAATCACCCAGTCCGGGGATTTGAATGTCCTCGGCTTTGAGAAAGTACGGAAGGACGTCTTGGAAGGACCAACCATGGTTCCCCGCCTGCGCCCACGAATCATAGTCCAGCTTGTTTCCTCTGGTGTAGATCATGTAGTTGAGGACGGAGGATCCGCCGATGACTTTGCCCCGGGGCCAGTTGCAACGCTCCCCTTCCATGGCAAGACACGCACCTCTCTGGGGCTCCGTTTTGTATGACCAGTCGCTCTCCGTTAGCTGAAAGTATGCTACCAAAATGGGGACATCGGTGAGGACCGATGGATCCGTCCCAGCTTCAATCAGCAGGACATTCCATAGTGGATTCTCGGAGAGCCTGTTGGCGAGGGCGCACCCAGCCGTCCCGGCGCCCACGATGATGAAATCATACTCCCGTCGCAGAGGCTTTTCGGGCGGCGCATACGTCGTCTTCTTCTTCTCGAAATATCTGAACCCGTGCCAAATTAAGTTGTTCCAGTTTAGCATTGCTTCTGACACGCTCACCAGTAATCCTGCGAGGAGCAAGGTTGTGATTGCCGTTAAAATCCGCATCCTTGTGATGAGATACGTTTGACCTGAAACAGTGCAAGAGAAAAAGTGAAAGATTGTCTTATGCATGGGACGTCAACAGGGGCATATCAATGTCAGTTTTAGCTTTTGGAGAGGGGGAGGGAGAGTTTATGAAGACTCCGCGGTGTACTGCTTGACACACTCCCCTCTTATTCCTCTGGAAGTCGAAAATGAACTATTTTTCATATAGTTTCTACGCATAATATTTTCTCTTGTCGCAGTGCTCATACACTTCCTCACAGTTAATATACCAGAGATACACAAGATTTTACTGAAATCATCTACTAGTGGCGGAAAATATCAGTTTGTTTTCCATGCCCTATCTAAATGATACCTATGATCGTGCATATAATACTACAATGTTCTGACATACAATGATACTTTGCTGCGAGGAAATAAATGGCATCATGAGAAAGGGGAATAGCGAGATGGCTTATAAACTATTGAAGAGGCAATTCGGAGAAAGGAAAACAAAATCGCAAAACATCCGAGCCGCTAATGGAAAAATACTAATAGATGATGACGACATAGGGAATAGATGGAAAGAATATATTTAAGTGCTCTATCAAGCTCCCAAACCACTAGAAGATGGCCTAATTAAAGATGAAAGCATGATAAGTAAAGACGATCGGGGCCCTCAGATACTAAGAAGTGAATTCGAGCGAGCCGTGGCAGACCTGAGAAACAAGGCACCAGGAGTTCACAAAATAAATGGAGAAATAATCAAGGCACTCGGGATCAAAGCGAAGGATGCCCTCTTTGGAATAATCAAAGATAGCTACGACAGCGGAAAGATACCAGAAGACTTTGAGGAAAGTATAGTGATTGAAATACCAAAGAAACCGAAAACAGATAAATTGAGCCTGGTGACCCAAGCATCAAAAGTCCTTACTCGGATAATTAGCCGAAGAATAGAAGGAAGGGTAGAGGAAACCTCTCAGAAAACCAATTCGGGTTCAGGAAAAACCGAGGAGCAAGAGAGGCAATTCTCAGCTTGAGAGTTCTGGCGGAAAAAATGAGAAAAGTAAATAAGCCATTATACGTGGCATTCGTGGCCCTTGAGAAGGTCTTCGACAACGTCGAATGGAACAAGATGTTAAAGATACTAGAAGCGCTTGAATTGGACTACAACGACCTGAGAATTATCCATAACCTGTACAAGAATCAGGTTACAACAGTGCAAACGAAAAACGGGAGAAAAATAGAAGTCAAAATAAACAAAGGAGTAAGACAAGGATGTAACCTCTCGCCAGCAATATTCAACGTATACCTGGAAGAGGCAATAAAAGAAACACAAGAATTGGGTATCTAAGGAGTCGAGGTAAATGGAGAGGAAATCAACGTGCTCCGGTTTGCAGATGACATTGCAGTAGTGGCGGAAACGCGAGAGGACCTGCAAGAAACTCTAAGTGCTATGGATCAAGTGGTTGGGGAATCACAATTCGGAGGGTGACACTAGAGCAAGTGGAATCCTGCACATACCTGGGCAGCAGCATAACATGGGATGGAAGAAGTTAAACCGACATCAAGCAAAGAATGGCCCAAGCTAAGAACGCATCCATGAAGAAGAGGCAATTAATATGTTCAAAGTACCTAAGGCTGGAAACAAGGAAGCAATTCATCAAGACTTTCGTGTGAAGCATGGCGCTCTATGGTTCCGAGACTTGGAACATTGGAAAAGTCGACCAGCGAAGAATAGAAGCCTTTGAAACACGTTGCTGGAGGTAGAACGCTGAAGATTAAATGGACAGACAAAGTAAGGAACGAGAAAGTATATAGAAGAGCAGAAGAGGGTAGGACCATATGGAGAACTCTACGGCAAAGAAGAAATATAGTAGATGGATTGGACACATTCTGGCACAATGGATTGATTAGTAATATAATAGAAGGAAAAATAGAAGGAAAGATAACACGAGGAAGACCAAGAGATATGAACATAGGACATATTAAGAAATACGTAAAACAGAAAAGGTATCAGGGATAGAGGGAATTGACATAAAATAGAGTAGAATGGAGGGCTGCAATAAGCCAATCCTAGGATTGAAAATACTGATGATGAAAAGAATTGGAGGTAAGTAAGAGAGAGAGTAAAATACCCTACGACATCCAATCCTCTGTGTTAATTGCTTGGTAAAAAAGAAATAACATTTCTCTTACTTATTCCACAATTTGTCTGCCTTTTGTACATGCCACCATTCTCATATTTACGCAGCAATAATAATTTATATTTTAACTTCTGTCAACTGTAATGAACATAAATTTAAAGGCCATTTGGTGTACAACTCTTTAGCCATGTTTGCCTATAAAAAACCATACACACAGTATTCAACCCGAAGGTCGGTTGGGTAGGTGAATGCAGAGTTCACTCAGTACTAAGCCCGACGGCGCGTGAAATTCACGCATCAGGGTAGGGGAGCCAGTTCCTTTCTAGTAGGGGGGCAGTATGGTATTTCCCCATATGTTTGCCTTATTGGTGTATTCTACTGGTTAAGGTAGGTTTTTGGATGGACACAACTATCAACTAAATATTTTGTAACTCCAAACAAAACCCAACCCAGCAAGCTACTGTACATCAGGTCCCTCTTCATCTCTGTGTACTTCTTTCCTCCCTTCATCCCGTTCAACATCCCTATCCTGTTCCTGCCCTTTCCTCGCTTGCCTAACATTCTCCCCTCTATCACCTTCTTCAACATCCCACTACCGCTCAATATGCCTTTCATCCATTTTTCCTGCCTCCATAGGATTTCTTTCAACAAACCCCTCTCCTCACACACCATACCTAGCACTTCCTCATTTGTTTTCCTTTCGGTCCATTTCACCTTCTCCATTCTTCTCCACACCCACATTTCAAAAGCCTCCAATCTACGTCTCCTCCTGTTTCAGCGACCACTTTTCCGCGCCGTACATAGCTACGCTCCATATCAGAGTTTTTATGAGTCTTTTACGGGTCTTAACATCCCTACTCAGCGTCCCCGTCATCAACTCCATCCTCCTTGAGAAAGCCTCCTTGCCTAGAGCAATTCTTCTCCTTACGTCCCTACCACTTTGACCGTATTGGTCCAAAACACTTCCAAGATACGTAAACTGTTCTACCTGGTCTATTTTTCTCCTCCTATTTTAATAATTAGCTTAGCCTTTTTCTTTCTGGAAAATCGCATAACCTTTGTTTTATTAATATTGATTCTCATTCCATATCTATCGCACTGAACCTCCAATTCACTCAGCAATGCTCTATAAATAGAAAAAAAATACATACATATGTAAATATGTGTATACATATTTACATATGTACAAATCTAGCTCCTCTGCGCTGCGCGCGATTCAATTCAGCAATTAATTAAACAACAAGCAAGCAATTAAGCAAACTTCAGATTGTAACAGTAAGGTTAATATGAGAAGTATATATATCTGACTAATAGTTGTTTGAGTATGATTTGACCGTGAGCTCCTCAAGTATTTTACTTGCAATTCTGCTGTCATTTTAAGAGTGTCTTATATTAAGTTCCTTTAAATGATGCAATTGAAGTGGCTTCCCTTAAGGCTGGACTGAGTTTGCTCCACACGCGGTTAATGATGTATCGTAGTTTACCATTCGATGCTGCGGCATAACAAGGTTTTTTATTTCCTCGTGTATTGTTTTATGAGCTCGGTCTTGTGTATTGAAATACTCCACCAAGTAGTGAGGAGTATTTGTGTTCAAAATTTGATGAAGAGAGTGCATGAAGTTGACGTCTGTCGCTAAGCTTTAACAATAGCCTTTACCGTAAGAAACTATCCCGTTTAGCAAAGTTATCCATATATAGTTCACCTACTTACAGAAAACCAGCCAAAGTGGCGGAGATTCCCTTTTCTTGGTCACTTATCATTAAAAGTACAAAGAATTCTTCCAAAGGAAAAAGTGAGACCGGCCTTTTACAATAGAACTAATTTAAGCAACATGTTATGCCACACGAAAGACCACGTTGAACCATTACACAAAAGTGGAGTATACAAACTCCGCTGCAAAGACTGCAACCGGATATACATAGGCCAGACGGGGAGGAGATTTGAAACAAGAATAAAGGAACACCGAGCTTGTTTTAAAAATAACATCTCCGCATCACTATTCGCCAAGCAATTGAGAGATTGTGGCCACACCAGCGATTTTACTCCCGAATTTTTACATTTTGAGAAGAAAGGGTACCGTCTTGATGCGCTGGAGCAGTTGGAAATCCTTCAACACACGAATTACGGGGAAGATGTTTTGACCAACGATTTTCTTTACCCTTCACATTCCCCGTTATTGTTTTTTCCCTCACCCCCTGCCAGCTCACCTGAAACCAAGTGAGACTTTTTCAACAATGTAGCGACTCTTCCCAACCCGCTACTGAGTCACCTAACTAATTACTAAGTGCCGTTCTCCCAGTTCATAATAATCATTTCCCTAATTCTCTGCCAACTAATCTGATGTCAGGTGGGCTTTTTGCAACATTGTATTGACCATATCCTTCCAGCTAATTATATAACATTATCCGCCTCAAACCATAGACTTTTAGCCCCCCTCTTCATAGCTCAACCAAATGTCTCTTCTTATTCAGATGGCTATGCTGTTATAGCCTGCCGTTATAGCCGCCGTATTCCCCTTAGGCAGGGGAATCCTTACCATGGATCCCCAAGCCTCCAATCCAGATCCTGCCCCTACAGTACCGAAAGACATGCCCACTGATTCCACGGAGAAGTCCTCTGAAATAGCCTCCAATCCAGATCCTGCCCCTACAGTAACGAAAGATATGCCCACTGATTCCACGGAGAAGTCCTCTGAAAACACCGCTGGTTCGTCAAATCTAAAATTGCTGATGAACCTCATACCGAAACCACAGCCATGTGCCAAAAAAACTATCATAACATTGGATGAATGGCAACTTAACGACCCACGAATTCAATCCTTTTTAGCAATAATTAAGGGAGCAAAGGTAACTACTTCGACAGGACCTTCGTCCTATGAATTAAGACCTGAACGCGTACCTCTAAACCCTTCCTGTTACTCCAGTTCGCCAGCCCAATCGTCAAAAAGCGCTGTGAATAACACTCCTCCAATTACCACTCAAGGCCTTAACCCGCCTGCTACCTATCTAACCCAAACTTCTACAAACAAGCGCTCTGCTCCTGCTGAGGAGCCCTACCAAACTGTCTCTACCAAACGATAGGCCAAAAACCAACCAGCCCAACAGACCTCTCCAATTCCTACAACTAACCGCTTTACTTGCCTCTCCCCTACCCTCATGGATGACCAAAGTAAGGAAACCCCTGGCCAATATGCAGATGTTGAAGCTCAGCCCACTCCACCTCCTAAAACCCGTATCCCTCCTATTTTTCTCCGCGACATCACCAACTGGCAAATGAAATACAATGAAATCCGGCAAGTCTGCACGATCCCTCCTGTGGCCAACCTCATCCGTAATGAGATTAGAGTTCAATGCCAAACCATTGCCGACTTTAGAGCTGTCACAAAAAGGCTCACCTCCAAAAACTACGCCTTTTATACGAACCAACTCCAAGCCGATAAAAAAGCCTCATTTTGTTCTACGAGGAATACCTGCAAACACACCTAAATAAGCCATAGAAGAAGCTCTGGCGGACATCGGTTTTCCTGCGGAGAATATCTCTCAGCTGCGCTCCACCAGGCCAAACAATTATCAGAGAGCAGAAAGGGAAGCAATCCGGAGTGCCAACCCTAATGCGGAGCTCCCACGTATTGATCCCCACCCACTACCGCTCTACCAAGTGCGACTCCAGGACTACTCCCGTTCTAAAGACTTTTTAGAACTAAAATCTGTACTTCACCTCAAGACCTCCGTAGAACCGTACAGACCTCCACCTGGACCCCCACAGTGTCTGAGTTGCCAACGCTATGGACACACCTACAAAACGTGCGGCCTCCCTCCTCGGTGTGTTAAATGCGCTGGCAACCACCACTACAGAGAATGCCAGAAACCCAAAACCTCTCCAGCCAAATGCGTCAACTGTGGTGGACCACACACCGCAAACTATCGAGGATGTATTGTTCACCGTCAACTTCTCCTCAAATTACGCAACAAAAGAGAAGCCTTGCAGCTACAGCTCACTAGCAAACCCCCGCAACAACCGGACTTAAATATTAATTCGCAATCGTTTCTCCCTCTCCAAAACCCTTGGCACAACCATCTAACCGAAACCGTTGAGACCCCTCAGTCATCGTTCAACCTTCCCCCAGCCTCCGATCAACACCATCCGCCAGCCTCCGAGCAACATCTTCTGCCAATAAACGACCAATCATCAACCACAAATATAAGAACTGCTCTATTGAGCATAATCACGAAGCTTCTCTCTCCTTCCGACAATAAAACCCTGATCTTATTATCTCATTAGCTCTTATTAGCATCATCGCCAATGACCTTATACCAGCCCTTCTGCAGCTCATTAATGCGCCTAATTCACAAATAACCACCCATGTGCTTAAAGTTCTACAATGGAACATAAACGGCATTAATAATAAAAAACATGAGCTAAACCTCCAAATAACCAATCATAATCCAGACATCATCCTCCTTCAAGAAACCAGACTCAAGAACAACCGAACTTTCAACTGCCCAAATTACCGTGTGATCAGAAAAGATAGGGCCAATGGTGCTGGAGGAGGGGTTATGGTCCTATCCAAAACTAGCCTGCTCTCCACAGAACTACAACCCCCATCCACCCAAAAACTGGAACTTGCTGGAATAGCAATAAAAGGAGCTACTGGGACCCTACATATCTGGTCAGCCTACTTCCCACCTTCAACCCCAAAGTCAGACTCTCCCGACTTATCAGCACTCTCATCCCTACTGCACCAAAAGCTTATAATAGGTGGCGACTTGAATGCCAAGCATGCTGCCTGGGGTTGCAAAACCACCACCACACGAGGGCGTGCCCTTCGTAAGCTTCTATTCACTAAAAATCTTGCTATTCACTCACCACCTTTCCCCACCCACTTTCATCACCACCCCCATTCCTCCGATATCCTGGATGTAGTTCTTTCATTCTCCAATATATCATTTCAAATCATCAACCTCGACAACTCTGCCTCCAACCACTGCCCCATATTTTACTGTGTTCCTACCCTTTCCTACCTACAACCAGAACCCATAAGAAGAATTAACTGGAAACATTTTAAAGAAAACTGCTTGGCCATCAATCTCGTTGCTCCTATCACTAATACTCCAGACAACATAGAAAAAGCATCTCTAGATTTCACAAGTACCCTAACCAACGCCATCCATTGTTCCGGCTACCATCCTTCTCCGGTCTCCATCACAGGTCCCACGCTACCTCAGAATATTCTGCGCCTAATTTCGCTCAGAAACAAGGCCAGAACCCTATGGCAAGGCACCCATCTCCGCCAAGATAAAAACCGCTTCTGTGCACTCCGAAACCTGGTAACATCCCAAATTAGAACACATAGAGAAAAAACTTGGCATGACAAAATAAGCTCACTCTCATATGAGGACCACTCGGTATGGATCCTAGCCCGCAGCTTACGCAGGAAAAAGCTACCCACCCCGCCAATACTACATAATGGGAGAGCACTACTATACGATGACAGCAACAAAGCAAATGCCTTCGCCGACTCCCTGGAATGCATTTTTAAAAATGATAAAACGTCATTGTTGGACTCAGAAGCCTCGAACAGCGTTTCTAACCTTTCCCTTTGCCCCCTTCCCCCATTCCCGGAAATCACACCTCAAGAACTTTGTTCTATAATCTCCCACTCCAAAACCAAGTCATCACCGGGCCCCGATCAAATCTCCTACAATCACCTCAAAAAGCTTCCTAAATCTTTCATCCAACACCTACTTCCCATCCTTAATGCCTGCCTTACCCAATCGTACTTCCCAAAGGCGTGGAAAACGGCCAAAATTATTCTCTTTCCAAAACCTGATAAAAACCCTTCTGATATCCTTAACTACAGACCCATTAGCCTGCTCCCCTGCATGGGAAAACTCCTAGAAAAATGTATTTTAAACAGGCTGCAAGAAGAAATCTCGGCCTTAGACCTGATCAGACCTGAGCAAACTGGTTTCCGTCGTCACCATTCCACGACCCAGCAAATTACAAGATTGGTTAAACAGACCACTTTCGGCTTCAACATTCACAAGCACACCCAAGTAGCCTTCCTTGATCTCCAAAGAGCCTTTGACAAGGTCTGGCACGCTGGCCTGATACATAAACTGCTCAAAACTGATATATCAATGTATCTAACTAAGATCATCCACTCTTTTCTTACTAACCGCACGTTCTTTGTAGCTGTTAACAATGCCAGATCAACTACCCGATCCATCACAGCAGGCGTCCCTCAAGGAGCCATTCTATCACCCGTTCTTTTTAACTTTTTCATTAACGATCTCCCCTCACACCCAAAAACTGAAAGCTACCTCTATGCGGATGACACCGCTATAGCATCAACTTCCTTCGACCCAAATCATGCTGCAGAAAATATCCAAGAACACTTAGACAACATAGAAAACTGGATGAGCGAGTGGAAACTTACCTTAAACCCAACAAAATGCATCAACGTCAATTACGCCAGAAAATGGAAGAAACCTAACAACACCCCCATTTACTACGGCAAGGAAAAGATCCCCCAGGCATCATCTGCCAAATTTCTTGGTGTACAACTGGACCAGAAACTCACTTGGCAAGCACACACCCAATATGCACTTAACAAGGCCAACGCGGCCTTTTTCTCGATCTATCCCCTGATAAAGCGCACGAGTCCCCTCCGTCTTCTTACTAAGGTACTTCTGTTCAAATCCATGATACGACCTATCTTAACCTATGGTTATCCAGCCTGGGGATCAGTAGCTGAAAAAAATCTGAACAAACTGACACGCTTTCAAAATAAAATCTTGCGAACTCTCACTAACGCCCCTTGGTACGTCCGAAACTCAGACATTCACAAGGACCTCAAACTACCAAACCTACCAACCTATCTAAGAGACCTAGCCCTGTCATTTCAGCAAGCAATAGGAAATACTGGTAACCCTCTCATAGAACCTTTATGGAACTATTCTGATAATCCCCATTTTAAATACAAACGTGCAAAAACAAGTCTAAATGAATCCTAATAATCACCAAATAGTATACTCGTTAACTTAATTTCGCCCTTAAGCCACCTATATCACACAACCGTGTATCAGCATAGCTGGGTATCGGTATAAAATGCGCCAAACGGCGCAGTACTTAAGCATCAGTCAGTCAGTCAGTCTTCCACGACCCAGCAAATTACAAGATTGGTTGAACAGATCACTTTCGGCTTCAACATTCACAAGCACACCCAAGTAGCCTTCCTTGATCTCCAAAGAGCCTTTGACAAGGTCTGGCACGCTGGCCTGATACATAAACTGCTCAAAACTGATATATCAATTTATCTAACTAAGATCATCCACTCTTTTCTTACCAACCGCACGTTCTTTGTAGCTGTTAACAATGCCAGATCAACTACCCGATCCATCACAGCAGGCGTCCCTCAAGGAGCCATTCTATCACCCGTTCTTTTTAACTTTTTCATTAACGATCTCCCCTCACACCCAAAAACTGAAAGCTATGCTGCAGAAAATATCCAAGAACACTTAGACAGCATAGAAAAATGGATGAGCGAGTGGAAACTTACCTTAAACCCAACAAAATGCATCAACGTCAATTACGCCAGAAAATGGAAGAAACTTAACAACACCCCCATTTACTACGGCAAGGAAAAGATCCCCCAGGCATCATCTGCCAAATTTCTTGGTGTACAACTGGACCTGGAACTGTGCTTAAGCATCAGTCAGTCAGACAGTCAATTTTTACCTGATGATGTTATGTTATAACGAAACCTGGGTAGTAAAAATTAAAAAGTTTATGTGGAAAAGTAAAGTGGTTTGATTATTAAAAGTCAGTTAAAAGGAAAGTTTATTAATGTAGTTTGTGATATAATGGATGTCAGAAAACAATAGAGATAATGGAAAGAGAGGTGGCCTACCTGCGCCCAAAAGTTCGAATTTTCATCCCCTAATTACCTGTCATGACCAGCCTTGGCTTAATTTCTATAGAAGTGGGTGCAGCACTTTGTGTGCAGCTGGAAGTTTCGAAAAATTGAGTAAATACATATTGTTTCTCTTCACTGAAGTGAAGGTAAAATGAGCAGTGTTCTCATATTGTTCCTCAATGCATGTTCGCGTGAAATTCAAAGATGGCAGGACAAGTAGATGCAGAAGAGGGAATGGTTAATGCTGGAAGCGGTAATAAGAGGGGAGAATGTTCGGAATGCAAGGTAGTGCAAGGGAAAGAATGGGCATTTTGAAAGGGATATGGGGAAGTGGGAGTTACGCAGTGCTAAAGAATGAGTTAGTGACTTAGGTTGCATGCGGTTTGAGGAAGTTTTGTCTCATATTAACTTTCAAGTACAGTGATGTGTAGTGCCCGGGTCATGAAATACCTGCTATAAGGTGGCAGACTGCTGCTTAATAATACTGTCCGCGCCTGTCATGCATCGAATACACGTACACTGAAATATGAGAACGGCATTAGTTTTTTTGTTCGTCTTCCTGAATCTCGTCTAATAGTCCTAATTGACTCAATTGTCTTGCGTTTTCTTAAATCCTAACAGGCCTAAGTGATTCAATTGTCTGTGTTTCTTATCGGTGTCCACAAAATTGAATGAATGGTCCAGTGAATTCGTGCGAAGAATTAGCTAGAACTTCAATAAAATATGTGCGTATTTCTTTCACGTGGCCTGCAAGACAGCCGTAAAACTTGTCATTTTCAAAGGGCTAATGCTCTTCATGGTCGTGTATTACGTAGAGAAACACAGCATATTAGTTGCAATATTAAAATTTCGTGCTACCGGTATGGATGTTTAACTTACTTGTTCATTATACTTCGTGACTTTTATTATTTATCTGAAATCATATTTTATACATTCATCTCTCCATAAATTTCTGATAGATCGGCCACACCCTCCAGGTTTAAACCTGCCTGCCCGGAGGAAAGGTTAAATATTATTAGCGGAAATATCTACTTTTTGTCAACGTTTCAAAAATTTGGCTCCTCTACGCTGCGTGCGAACCCATTCGGATATCAATCCAACTTCATGAGGATCCTTTATATTGGCAATGGATCTTTGCGTCATCGACAAATAAACGATTTGACTATTAATCGCGGAATTAATATAGCTGACGTAAAGAAGGAATATAGGAAGTCCGATAACACTTCCCTGGGGAACACCTGAACCGGATGCGTATCTTGCCATCCTTTCCTCTACTTTAATTTCGCCTTTTTATCTCTATTGTCGACATTTTTCTTATTGTCATTTATATTCCGAATGGTCATAATTTTTGCCACCGCAATTCTTGAAATTGTTGTAATGCCCCACGGCCTCTTATGCTAAATTATCTGATTGAGTCGACCGAGTGTTCGTTCATCGTCATTTTTTTTTGGACTTTCGAGCCGCAGTCCCAATCACTAGCCGAAAATCGGAAACCCCTTCCTTCATTAATAACTTAATTGACTGATTTAATGAGTAGTTCATAGACTGACGATGGAATTCTGATCGTTGTTTAACTGGCCATTTGACGTTCTTGCAAGTTGATACATATTGCAGCCCCGAAACAGGTCATTTGAAAATATTTAGAATAATTTAATTTCTTTAAATTGAAAATAGGAATACCTAAATGTCGTCTAATCGTAAGTTTATGTACTGCACGTCCTTTACTAGATTTTAAAATCGTTTTATATAGAACTTTGTGATTAAATTTCTTCTATGAAACTTTTGTATGCGAAATTTTGCTGACGTTTTTACAAGATTAAGGTTTAACTTATTCCAATATATGATATGTATAATGCAGTGACGACACGTTTCAGAGACAGAAGGAAAGGAATTACCCCCTTAACCCCCTCCCTCCCTCTAACTTCCTCGAAATGGGATAGGGTCGGAAGAGTCGGGGAAATGTATTATTAGCCCTCCATCCCGTGAATTTGAACATGAGAGGCGAAGAGAAAAAGATTTAAGAGACTGGATATGGAGTGCGATTTTTATAGAAAGACAGTAGCTGCCCATGAACGTACTCAGTTACTAAGTGCAAACACCCGAGAGAATTGGGAATGTGTGCATTTTTACGTGGGCGTTAATGAGCGGGAAAATTCTAGGCGGGGTAGGGATAATAGGGGTAAATAGTTGGATTAAAAAAAAATATATATGTAATTTAAAAGGCAAATATTTAATGATGTGTTAAGTATGCGTCAGCTAACAGTTGGAGATGAATTATTTCCAACAAACCCCTAAAATTGGCGATTACTTCACCGATGAAGTAAAGTTTGTCTGCTCAAAGAACGGATGATCGTGCACTTTCGTAAATTCTTATCCAGTGTTATGGTTACTACCCTTGCGAATTCTCCAACCCCCCCCCCCCCCTTGCCAACGATGACTTTTGGTAGGCCTCTTTGATCGGCACCCCCCTCCCTCCTCCGTGTCCGACAAAATGCCCGAGCCACAACCACAACAGTCCGTTTCTCTTCCGGCGGTGATTAATTACTGACCTCTTTCGGTGTTAAGTAAAAGTAGATTAATGTGGCATACTTTTCTTATCCGCTGCTACTATTTTAGCTTTAGATTTAACTTTATTAATTTAGTAAAACCTTCTTCTACAGTATTGAAGACTTGAAGCTTGTGTCCGAAACATCCTGCGGATTGTGGAAACTTGGGGAAGACTGGAAAATTAGCAGTCGAAAGATTCAAATACGGTAATTCGGCAGCTGAAAATCTGAGAGTGGTCGTAAAGAATGGTTATAAGTCTAAGGAAGGGCCGTGGGAAAATTCTGTTGACGGGGGAAAAAAATGAAGATGTAAGCGCTGGAAAATTGCTTGGAGAGTGGTTTCGTCGGCGCGGTTGATAATAAAAAAAATTATCCCTACGGTAACGGAAAATACTTAGTTCTTCCACACAAATTATTTGTCTGGAAGAACTAAGTATCTTCTTTTTCCGTTATGAATCGCTTTCTTAAAGTGACGCCTCAAACTATTCTTTTGATCCCTACGGTGAAATTCTACTCCAATGTATCAATAATGAGAATAATTTAGCAGGTATGCTATACTTAAATGTAAAACGACGATGGTCGTATATATTCTATTGTTTCAGGCTTCACTTCGTGGAAGTATTTAATATCCATACTGAAAAGAAACACTTTTCCACAGATTTTTATTATATGGTACACCGACTTGCGGTGTCACCAGGTACCTGATGATGCCGCAAGTCGGTGAAACACGTTGTACCATGTAATAAAATCTGTGGAAAAGTAAAAGTCTTTCTTCTTAGTATGGATACGATGGCCGTATTTCACTTCCTCGATGTGTACGAGGATTTACACATACGTAAGGATATCGTAATCGAGGGTTTCTTTGCCGTCGGGAAGGTTAATGGAGAGTATACCTCAAGGGTTATGATATTTGAAGACCGAGGAAACGGAAAAGTGAAGATCGTGAGGAGTCACACAGGCGTGAATTTTCAGACCTGGTGCCTCGAATTCCACGAACCTGCTCTCTAGGCGAGCCAATTACATCGCACTCATTTCCAAACGTATTTCCCTCCCTCCGCGAGCGATCCCTATCTGTGCTTGAGCGTAAAGAAAGAAAACTTGGAACTCGATTTCGTTGATGATTCGAATGGGCATGAAATATGTCCCAATTATCTATGCATATTTTGTTCGTGAACAAATTGTAGGTAGTTGCAACCCTCCATTCTCCGAAAGGGAGTATGTTTGTCTTTTTCATTCTTTTACAATAAAAAAAACCATAAACACAGTAATCAACACGAAGGTCCGTTTAGTAGGAGATGGTGGAGCTCACCCATGTACTAAGTCCGACGGCGTGTGAATATTCACACATCAAGGTAGGGGGGGCAGTTCCTTTCCCTGTGCCAGTTATGGTTTCCCAGGAAGATCTGGTACCCGAAGAATCAACTAGCTTGGGTGGAGCTAGTACCTTGCCCGGGAATCGAACCGGAGGGTCAGTAGTCCAACGCTCTACCCCTTGGACTACCGCGACCCACTCTTTTACAAAATGATCTATATTAGTGGCATACATCTATGTAAATGTACAATGAGCGTAGCTACGGTCGTAGCAATGGCATAGAAGGGATCCTTGTAAACCCTGACTGAGTGAGTGTGTGAGATTCACAAAGGTCTAACACACCCGAGTGACTGTGTGTTTACGTTAGTCATTTCGGTTTCACTACATCACTTTTATAATTTTTCATTTATTTGTGTGATTGACGGGTCACTGACATAGGAGGGATCCTTGAAAACCCCGAGTGTGTGTGTGTGAATGTGATTCGCGAGAGTGACTGCTATTTCTTATCACAGCCTGGTGATCGAGTGGTAGTAAGTTTGTTTAAGTATTATTTATTTTTATTATTAATTTTGCCTTTTGTGAGTGATTGTGCAGTGTAAGTGGGTCACTGTTTCTCAAACACACCCAAGTGACCTAATGTGTGTTCCCTATTTTTCCCTTTACTTGTAATTTTTTTTCTCCCTTCTTATCACCTCGTGCCAATCAGGTTTCCGGTCTCGGCTTTCTTGTTTTCATCGACATACGTCTATATCAGCCTTTTATTTATTTGTATCTTCATTTAGAATGCTTATGTGTTTCTATTTATTTCTCCTTTTTACATATTTTCTTCTCTTTCGCAATTCGTAAATCTTTCCATAAATGAACAAAGTAAATATTTTTCCATCAATTCTTACCGCTCTTAGGTCATCCTTGAAACCAGATAAGTACTAAACCGAACGGCTCGATTGAAAATGATCAGTGAGGTTCGTTAGCTGTTCTTGTATCGAGAGGGGCATCAGGTAACGAGGAGGTGATAGGATAAAATACTAACAAGAAATGAAAGTCGTCCAAATCTTCGAAATTATGTTGGTTATTACGTTCGTCGATATCCTAATCCACACGGAATGCGGTGATTGTATGAAGCGCCACATTTCTTAGCTGTCATTACACAAGCCCCAAGATAGCAACTGCAATGCAATGTTAATCGTTCAAATATTCTTGAAAATATAAATGTCTGCTGTTGGAATAAGTCTTCTCAGATCTTAAGCGATTTTTCTCGCTCAAATCTCTTTTGGCGAATAATTTTAATAAGCTATTAAAATGATACTGGCTTAACGCAAAAGCAAATGGAATAAAATACTTATCGTGTGTGGTTGGCGAAAATAATTTGTATAAAATAGCAAAGATAAATTTCAATAGAGGAATATACTGTTGTGCCACACTATTAACAGTGATAACGGCTTGATTGCGGACATCTTAATTATCGCAGAACTGTAATCAGTCCAGCTTTTCGGTACTCAGCAAAATAATCAACCCAAAGTGCATAATCATAGGTGAGGGTGGAATTCACCACCGTATTAGTCCTCGGGCGTATTAAATTTACATATTCGGGGTAATTTGCCATGGCACGTTCCTCGTTTCGCGTGCCGTCTCTCAGGGGAATACGATGCCCAGAAAATTGCACAGGTATATTTGGGAACTTCACGGCCAAGGAAACCATTTTTCTCGTTGTTTTTGTTTTGCGCATTAATATTTTTGAAAACTCTCAACCACTGTTTACGAATATTTGTAAAAGAAAGAAAAATGTGCTCCGGATATAACTACAATAAGGCGGAAGGATGGAAGGTGTTCGTCAACATTAAAAATAAATGCGTAGAAATTAAATGTGTGCTGAAATTCGGGAAGTATTAATATGAAATAGGATTGTTCGGATTCCGCTCCTCGTACGAACCCCACACTTTCCCTCCCGGCCATCGACTCACCTGCCCTACCCGGTGCTCCGAGATGATGAACGGTGGGGGTAGGTTCCGGAGGGACGATCTCCGCGAAAAGCCGTGTTCCTAGGTGTCGAGGGAGCCAACTGTTCGGTCGGGAAGGGACGCCCAAGTTTCCTTCTTCCCTCTCTTCTTTTTTAGCCGCTCTCTCCTTCCCAATCGCGCATCGGTCCGGTTCCGGGCGATCGAACCCACGGTCTTGACCTCGGGGTCCGCGCTTGGGAGTGGAAGGCCGAGCCGATCAGGTGCGTGACTCCCTCCCGAAGCACCCCTCCGGCGCCCTCCCCCACCTCCGGGGGTCGTCCCTTGATGTCAACTCTCTTCGTCCACTGGTGACCATAGATCGCCGTCAAGGCCGGATGGAAGGAATTGCCGGCCTTCCCCAAGGTTGTAGGCTCGATCCCTCTCTTGGACGTAAGTATTTTTAACGCGTTTCTTGTTGTGTTTTGGCGAGGGGCGCGAAATACCCAGCTTTCTCCCGAAATTGAAAATAGTAGTGGGAGGAAATTCGGCCACATTCCATGAACAGTGAATCGGAATTTATTTTTGACACAGTCAGACCAATTGCCTACACAATCCCGTCGCATGCACATGCGGCTCATTCCGCGCCATTATGAGAAACCTCTTCGCCCGACCATCACCGATTCCGCATTAACCTCCCGCGAAATATCATAATCCACCTCAAACTGTCCACTTCCTTTGATGCTCGACGATTTCTGTTCAACAATTATGTATTCGGATTACTTTGACGGTGCTCGCTCTATGACACATTTTCGTCGATCGTTTCCGTGACCTCTGCCGCTGATTTTATTTGGAAAGTTATCGGGAGTCTATGGAAACTCTTCTGTATGCACCTTTGTCACTCGTCAGCTGGAGGAAGCTGGTTGGATTCACCGGAGCTGGACCAATATTAATTGGGTATTTTTATGAGAAGGTAATACGTTACTGCGGCCGTTAAACAGTGATTGTTGTGAAAGCTAAACCTAGTTAATGTTTCGAAGTGCTGTTCTAGTTTTTCATCAAGCTTAGCGGAAACATCCAGCAGTCCATTTGTTCCAAAGGGACAATCTAATCTATATGAATGTCACCCAAAGATTTCAATTTAACTTGTAATTCCAGAGACATATTAGAAAGTGTTACCATTTTCAACTCGATACACGGTTCGTGCATGCCTCTTTGTCACATTGTCCGCTCGGGTTGTCACTCTTCCCCGCTTGCTACTATCTGTGGCTTCTCAAGCATAAGGGCTCGACCGCAGTCCTACGAAATCCCCCGCTCAGAATTTATATCCATCGTCTACAATTCCGTAATTTCATTCGGACCTCGTGACTTACTAGCACCCTTCCACCAAAACTCATCCCTTCCCACCGTTCCTTCAAACCCTCTCGACGCAGCTCGGCCGATTCGGTCATAGACCAGTAGGCTGTTTTCCCGTTTAGCCTTCGTTCTAACCCCCGTCGCCCTCATCGTCACCACTCCAGTAAGCCATCGCGGCACGGTTGGCTGGTAGTCCCATTCGGTCTACGTAGGTCCAAGATTACGACGCCGCATGATGAGATTACGTATTGGCTGGCGGCACTGGGCTAAACCTCGCGTATAAAGTGTGCGAATGTTTATTTGTTCCGCCATATAATTTGAAATTTTCCTTCGCTTAACCAGAGTTCTTCCTAATGGAAGAAAGCATAAGACTGCTGCAACTCTGCAATTCTTATGGACTTGCCCTTCAGTAGATGCCGACTTCGAAGCATCTCTCGGGGACCTATTTCACAACCTTAAAATCGTACTAAACTATTTATTGACCAATAATAAGCGACATTTCATAAGGGAGGAATACTTACAGAACCTTCAAAATCTCCCCTTAAATGAGTGTAGTGGAATGTATGACTCAGTAAAATCTAGAGATTCTCCAAGGATTACCGATTTCAGGGAGGAAGTTTGCGTTGCGATTACGCAACGATTCCGGCTTTGATAAATTTGACATGAAGGTTCATCCTTCCGGTATTTTAGTTCGGCAATGAACATGTTTTACATTGGACCGTTGTCATGGACATGTTGTACATTGGACATGTTGTGCGTTCGAGATATCCGGATGATTTTCGTGGATGATGTTTCGCCGTCGCACTGCGAGGCGAGAGCTTGGGTATTTCGTGTATTTTTCACGAGTCGAGTTTCATAACACGATTGAGTTTTATTTGCATTTAATAAACTAATGTTTCCTAAATGCTTTCGCATGTTTTTGGCTCTCATTTAGCGGTAGCGTAATGCAGATTAAGCTGCCCAATTATGGATGCGTGGCAAACTACAACGCGATATTGTCTAAAATGTTTATTCAGATTTTTGCATTTTTCTCTTTTAAAAATATTTTTGATATTTCGATTAGAAAATTTAAAACTGATATTTCTCGTTAACAGATTTTCCTGAGATGTACTTTAACTTTTGTCAGTCACTACAAGATTCAGTGCCAAAAATCGGAGCTTGCTATTCAACGGTATCAGGCTGCACCTTGTGAAGTTGCGTCTCGAGAAATCATTAAATATTTGTATTTTATAATTCCTCGGTCAGTAAGTAACCAACGATAAAGTGATAGCGGCTTTTCAAAATTTTCTTTTCTCAAGTCTTTCGCTTTGATGACAAAGATATAAGAATGTAAGGATGTAAGAATATTATAATATAAGAGTCGTATCCCTTGTCACGAATATTTTGTGACAAGGGATACGATTTAATCGATAAAAAATCAATTTGATTAACTTTTTCGGACCTCTTTTGGAATATTTTTTACCTTTTTGAGTGAACATATTTCTATTAAACCATTGCCCTGCGAGGAATTCCACGCTCTTTAATGCGTTGCGCATCACCATAATGAGGCTTATTTCAGCAAAAGTAAGACTAGCGCATGTTGTCGAACTATTTTGGGTTCTAATAGTTTAATTCTCTTGCAATATTCTTGCATCCATTGATTACTGTGGAAATTTGAAAGAGAGAATTACTCCGCTGTGAACCACTACCTTACCGGCAGGCAGCCCTTGACACGTGGGCTGTGTCTTTAACCTCTTTGATTTTTTATGTTCTTATACTTGGCGTGTTACTCACGTTCTTCGTCAGCTGATATTTAACTTTGCCATTTTTTTCTTTACCCATGAAATAACAACGTATGTCTCATATGATGAACACCTACATCTTCTTAAATTACAACACATCTGATGGCATGATCTTTGCGTTGTCCTGGCTTCAGATTTCCGCAGAAGTGAAGCCTGGAATATGTTTATCAACTCCTAACCTTCAAGCCGTACGGTGAACGTGTGGATGGGCTTATAAGTGTGCTAGCATCGAACAATGGGGACATATTTTAACTTTCATTTTATTCTTCAATACTTCTGTCTTTGGAAATTGTGTATTTTCTAACATGAAAATTTATTGTAATTGGCAGGAAACAATAAATTCTCTCTATATTGGTTTCAGTGAGCGGATTTTGTTAGCAAAAATAAAAACAGACAAATTGCCTCTTTCTCATGTATGCATATGTATTATCGGAAATATCGGTAAACATCGGTCATGTTAGTACCATGGCAAGGCAGACTTACGTAAAGTTTTGCCATCTCTAGGAGAGAGAGCATAATATCTGGCTTGTGTATCTTGGCATCCGGTTCACCTCGTCAGTCAGTATTGTCTGCCGCCGTGGCGTCATTTGGCGTAAACAAACTCAAGCCAAACGCTAACTCGGTCAGTATGATAGTGCTGCGATTACGGAACGTTCACCTTTTCATTTATCAATGACTACAATTCAAACTTGACTCTTATCGATGAACTAACGGTTGCTTTTTATGTGATGAATGTATCATAGAAGCGACCACTTAACCACGCTGTCCTTTAATCAAGTTTTTTCAGCAAGCCCTCTAGGAGTACGTTGATGGTTCTAATCACCTTTGAGAAACAGTGTCGACTCGAGGATTCAAGACTGACGACTGTCACAATAAGATGCCACACAATGGCATTATACTGGCGCCAGTATTCACCCGGTTCATGTGAGCCTCTTATAAACCTTGTAATTAAAAACATGCCTCGGAAACATTCTGACCCAGAGATTCAAGTATTCATAAATTAGCCTTGAAAACCAAAACCATCATGTGTGTGTGGGATTCTTTCTAAAGTTCTTTCTAAATAAACCTTGAAAAATAGAGAACATCATAGGGTGTACAAAACCTGTGCTTTGAGCTCTGATAGGTAAGCCTTGTAAAGTGAAACACATTGTACCGAGACCAAGCTTGACTCATTGTCCCTCTTCACCCTCAAGCATCACATTCAAGTAGGAGTAATCCTCCCTGTAGGTGGTCTCCATTCCTTTCTGTCATGGCTGCAACTGCTCCTCGGCTAGCTGGTTATTATTCTCAACCAAAGCGTCCTAACCTACAATGGGTGTGGCCCGTGGCTTTCCTTATCTCATCATCATCAGTGCTTCAATCCAAAGGTTGGTTGATGTCAGCCTTCCACCCTTCTCTCGCTGAGAGGAGTGACACGACTTCATGTTTGTGAATTCAGGGCACCATCTTCGGGGGAGGACAGTGTGGCTTTCTGTTGCCACCCACATCTCAGGACTGCGGGTGATGTCATGTACTCTCGGCTCTTTACACCAAACGGATCTTTTACATCTCCACCACAATCTAACAATCCAACCCCCTCCAAGTACTCCAGACAAAGGCTTGTTTGATCAGCAAAGGTAGGGCTTACATCTACATAATACCCCACAAGCTGCCACAAGGGCATGTGGCGGGGGGGTGTTAGGTCACCACCCATGCAAGCACAGTCTTAATAATGACACCTCTACTCAAGTATTGGTTTGATCATGCACTGGAACAAATTTAATCACCCAAAAGAAGGTACTTAAATGTAACAATATTCAACAGCATCATATGTACATTCGAATCATACTGTAGAACTGTTAAAAATATAGGTCTATTAAAATAAAAAAATAACATGCAGGATATGGACAAAATAGATAAACATCCTATTCTAATTACCTCCTCTGTGATTGCTGCCATGTCTCTTTTGATCTCTGATGGTATGAGGAAAAAACAACATTTTAAATCTATACGTTCTACTACCTATCTCCCTGATCTTACATTGGTCATCTTATCTACTCTAGTACATTGGGATCTGGAATACTGGTAACTCTTTCCTTCTCACAGAGCTACGTCAGAGTTTTAATTCCTCATGCACCCACCAAACAATAAAGAAGGATCAATTGCTGGATGATTCCCTCTCGCCACACTCTAGACCGCTCAAGCATGGCAGTATTATGTCTTCCCCCACATTCTTCAGCCTTATCAGTTTCCAACATTAGTTTATTATTTGTCTTTCTACTTCTACTTTATTCTGTGAATTTATATTTGTCTATTTCTTTTTCTTGCTTAAGTTCTTAATCTTCTAATCCTTTTTTAATGATTTCCTTGCCATTTTTCTATTTCCTCTTTCCTAGTTTCATGAAATTCCGCATATGCCACCCATCTTTCTTCTGCTGCACTCATGTTCCTTTCCTTGCTCATAAATGTTTTCACTGCCTCCTGGTGTTCTTTTTTGTCCAAATAAATGCTTATACATATTATTTCCTCATCCATCTGCCCTCTTTTACCCTTTTCAATGTACTTATAGGCTGAATTGGTACTAAATTATGATCTGAATCTACATCTGCTTCCAGACTCTGTGCAATTCAATCATACTTCCTAACTCTGTACATAATATAGTCTAGATGTTATCTCTTTGATCCCAGAACGTTTACCATTTATACCCCTCCTATTGTGGTGTTTAAACCAACTTTTCAATGACTTAAGCCAGTCTCCTGCAGAACACTATTGTTTCCTCACCACAGCCATTCCTGGTTCCTAAACCATATTACAATCTCTCACTCCAGTCGTTCCCTTCATTCACCACTGCATTTTAATCCCCCATCACTGTCAAAATTGCTCTTTCCTCATCAAGAACATCCTCAATAATTTCCTTTAAATGGTCATATATGATATGGCATGATGAAATGGCCATATTTGTCTCCCTATGATTTTTGGCATGTAGACCTGTATGGCCAAGTTCATTGGGCTAACTTTTCCTTCTAGTAATAACACCCTATCATTTGCCTGTGCTTTTTTTACGATGCTTCCTCCTACCTATTTGTTCAAACTGCCAACCCTTTCTAGCTCTCTTCCCCTCAGTTGTATATTACTCTAATTGCTTCAATTATCTTTGCTGTTCTTGGATCCACCTTGAGCAGCCCTAAAATATCTGTTTGCTCTCACCAACACCTGCTTGACATTTTCTAATTTCCTGGTCCTTAGCATCATGCTAACATTCCAGTTCCCTATTCTAACTGGTTTGGTCCTTTCCTTCATCCTCTTCTCTGCTTCTGCTGACAACATTGCTTTAAAAGGATTTCATATGATGGTCACGGCATAAATCTTGCTTTTTCTGCCAGGCACTACACCCATTCTACACTCCTGTAGTCACCAGGAGTCATGTTTTGTGCTTGTATCCAGCATCATTCCTTGGGATAAATTACTGAGGTAGTTTCCTGTTGTGTTCCTCTGTAGTGTTTTTAATATGATACCATCACTTACTTGGGAACAGATACTGAGAGGACTATCTGGCTCTTATCCTTTGACCTAACTGGCATGGGTGAGCCTACCAGGACCAATTTTCATTACTTTTACTTTCACACGACTACAGATCTACAGGCCTGTAGGTGTAATCAGCATATAATGGCCACAATAAATTAGGGAAATTAATTTTATTGAAAAGCTTATTTCATCTCGTATTTAATCACAATAATTTAAAATGCATGGAAAAATTGTGAAAATATGAGGAAAGCTTGAAATCATGAATTGTTTTAATAGTTACACAATGCTGTGGACATTCATCACAATCCTCCAAACATTTCTATATGCATGTAAAATGAACTTAGCTCCTGAAAATATTAACCTAGCTATTCTCTCAACAAAGAATGGGGCAATGGAACCTAAAATTTAATGGTTTTATAATAGATAGTTTTTTTCTGGCAATAATTACACTCCAAATCCTTAACCCTTCATCTTTGTTTAATCTATAATTGACATAAGGAATCAATTGATCATCGGCAGTTAATTGGTGCAAATAATTGACATAAACTGATCAAGGTATTAATGAAATACTATACATAAGAATGTCAGTAGCCTGGAAGACGAGAGTACTCTTTAAGTTCATATTCACCTCTAGATAATTGCAATTTACTTGTGATGGGGACAATTAAATTTATAAAAGTACTTTTTAAGTGTGATACAAATTTTTTCCCCATGTAATTGAGATGCATCCTAATCACATTTCTCAAATAACCAAACAAACTGTGAGAACTAGATCAATACTATGTAAACAGTATCCAACATAAGGGACCCAGATTTTCTTATTGTTGGTTATACACAGGTCAGCATAACAGAATTTTGGAGAATATGTTTAATGAGTGAATAAACAACACTTATTAGATGCTTCCAGAAGGAACATAAATGTTGATAATCTTTCATAATTTCTATTTTTAAATTTATAGAATTTCTTGGTTTTGAATGTATTATTCTAACCCAAATCCCTCTGCATTTGAGATAGCTATGATTAACTTTTGCCGTAGTGTTTCTCGACTCTTATATGGTGGCAAAACAAGTTGATTGAAACATGTATGAGCTTCGGGAAGTGGTTCCTCTGGGTCATTTGGGGTCAGAATTCCACTTGACCTATTGCTCCAACCTTCTATTCTTCTTCTTAGATGACTTGAGCTGTTTCCAGTCACAGATGGAAGTCGTGTTATTTTGAATGGCATTTCAGACATGCCACCCACAGGAATGCGGTCACTTCCAGTTGTAAAATGAAGGAACTTTTTCTGAAGGTCTACTGGTAATGATTCAAGTACTTCCCAAAAATATCTGTTCAGAAATAAAGTAGAATTCAGGCTTTGGTAGCTACCGATTGATAAAAGCATTATATCATTTAGCTATCTGCAAAAAGAAGAATAAATTGAATATAAATTCTGTAACCTAATAAGTCTTAACTCTGATTAATACACACGTGGTCACAAGTAAGTAACACTAATATATTTAATAAAATAAAAAGCAAACTCCTTTAGTCATAATTAGTTAGACTCATCAATTTTGGGATTTCTCTTTTGATACATAGGGGGAGAACTAATAAAGTTAGGATACACATAGTTACCTTAACAAGTTTTAAGGACATGGATGTCCTCAGCAATTTTACAGATTTTTGTTTCAAGTTGGTGGTATTTATTATGCTCAGATGACTGGAAAGATATATTTAAAATAAAAGAAATTGAGCTCTAAATGAAATAAAATTAATAAAACCTCATAAAATAATAAAGTAAAAAGTAAACTCCTATGGCTGTATGAAGTTTACTTATACACTTACATATTAATATGTAATTTTCATAATATTGTATCTTTCACTTTTCATTGATAATTAACTGAGACAAGTTGTTTCATGTAAAGTCAACTTCAATTAGTTAAGTTTTTTATAATTAATGTCATTCAGTGTAAATTAAAACCATCTGCCTGAGTGCAGAGCAAAGTTATGATGTGCATGCTAAGAATGCTACAAATTCAAAAGCCCTAAAAAATAATCAGTTTTGAATATTATCAAGTGTGTGTATGTATTTTTGAGTAGTTGTTTGTGTGTGTGTGTCTATTTATTTTTTCATGGAGGGGGAAATACTTAATACACCTTAGAGAATCATGAGATGCTCTTACCATCATAGCATTCCAATGAAACCCTACCTCCATTCTTACTACAGACCCCTGCAGAACCAAAATCAAGCATGACTTCATGGAGAGTTGATAGCTAACACTTCTAGTTCTTCCCTTCTGATCATTATCTAAGGGTAGGTCAGGCTAACCTTCTGCATTCTGTTCCCAGTTATACGATGGGAGGGCTGTCTCTTTGGCTCTATTGCACTTAAAGCTTCTTACCATGCACTTGGAAAGTTTGGTAACTGCCCTCCAATTGGATTCCAAGGCCATTAACTTGGCCAGATTTTCTGGCACCATATTTTGCCTGAGAGCTTGGTCAAGTTCATCTCTTTTCTATACAAGTGAATCATGGGCACTCGAATAAGACATGCGCCAAGGTTTCAACCACATCTGGCAGACACTTTGGGCACAATACTGAATATTCCTGCTGGAATCACAGTTGTTATGTCCTGAAGCATGTGCATTTAACAGCAGGGTGAAGTGTATTTTACTTCTCCATGTATTCTGTGTTCTATGTATAGGCATTGGTATTTGTTGATGGATATATCTTCCTAAAGGTGATGTATACCATTGATCTCACCATCGTTTCAAGTCCCTTCTTTAGCCACCTCCAAGGTGCTTATTGATGATGGCTACAGTAAAATTATTGGGAAAACCCACTGTATTTGCCCTGCTGTGTATTGGAAGCATGACTGCCTCTTGTGTGATGTTCCACAAGAGAGGACTTCATATCAAACCCTGTGGAAACCACTATGTGGACCTTGGAACCTACTTCTACATTATACACCCAAGTCTTTCCATTGAAGTACCTCTGGGTTGATTTTCTGTGGTGGTCTGGGATTCCCATTTTCTGCTTTGCATATGTGTGTTTCAGAAAAGGCTTGATCTTATTGAATTGAATGTATTTCTTACATCCAAAGACACTATGGCACAATACTTTTTCTTGTGCCTTGAGTCTACCTTTTTCTGGTGACAACTTCATGTGCCGTTTGGGCCATGTTATTCATGGCATGATCATGGTTTGAGCTCTACGAAAAGCATTCTGATTTTTGGATAAGTCTCACCCTCCTTTGCTGTATATTACCACTTATTCTCTTGCAGACACTCCTCTCAAATACTTTGCCTGCTGTATTAAGCAGACATATGTCTCAGACTGCTCAGGTGTGAGGAAGGAACAGAGAGTCCGGTATGCGCAGTGTTAGGAAGAGGTGTTAGGCAGGGTTATCCATTGTCACCGGTACTGTTCAATGTATATGTAGAGGAAATGATTAAAGAGGCATTAAGGGAAGAGCTGGAGGTGGGAATGAAAGTCGGAGGGGAATTCATAAAATCAGTTAAGTTTGCTGATGACCAAGCATTAGTTGCTCAGTCAGTCAAGGGGGTGCAAGCATTGCTGAGTGAATTAGAAACTCAATGTGATAGATATAGGATGAGAATCATCATAAATAAATCAAAGGTTATGCGCTTTTCCAGAAAGACAAATGCAAGCTTATCATTGAAATAGGTGGGCAAAAAGAGAGCAGGTAGAACAGTTAACGTATCTTGGAAGTGTTTTGGACCAACATGGTCAAAGTAGTACGGACGTAAGGAGAGGAATTGCGCTAGGCAAGGAGGCTTTCTCAAGGAGGAGGGAGTTGATGACAGGGATGTTGAGTAGGGAGGTTAAGAAAATACTTGTAAAAACTCTGATATGGAGCGTAGCTATGTACGGCGCGGAAACGTGGTCACTGAAGAAGCAGGATAGACGTAGATCGGAGGCTTTTGAAATGTGGGTGTGGAGAAGAATGGAGAAGGTGAAATGGACCAAAAGGGAAACAAATGAGGAAGTAATAGGTATGATGGGTGAGGAGAGGGGTTTGTTGGGAGACATCCTATGGAGGCAGGAAAAATGGATGAAAGGCGTATTGAGCGGTAGTGGAATGTTGAAGAAGGTAATAGAGGGGAGAATGTTGGGCAAGCGAGGAAAGGGTAGGAACAGAATAGGGATGTTGGATGGGATGAAGGGTGGAAAGAAGTACACAGAGATGAAGAGGGACCTGATGTAGAGTAGGATGTTGGGTTGAGTTTTGTTAGAAGTAACAAAATATTTATTTGGTAGTTGTATCCATCCAAAACCTACCTTAACCGGTACATTACCTAATCATAACCAGCCTATGGAATGATGAATCATTCAATGACCTCTTGTCTTTTGTTAGAAGTACCAGGTACTGTTTCTTCCACTTCTCCAGAAATATTCTTTCTTGGATGTAGTCATTATACACCTGGAGAAATAGTTCTGATGTCAACCTGATAGTAAGTTTCAGCTGAAATTTTGGTTTCCTGTATGGGCCAGGGGCCTTGATGTCACAGAACTGCTTGCAGGCTTTAAACATTTCTTCTCTTGTAATGAGCAGCACATTGTCTGGACTTATCTACTGATCCCTAAGAGTAAATTCTGAATGTATGTGTGTGTATGTGTGTGTATGTGTGTGTATGTGCATTTGTGTATGTGTGTATGTACAAGGGTAATCCCAGAAGTACCCAACCCAACAAAGAAAACAAGAATTTTTGAAAAAAATTTATTTATTGTTCAACATAATCTCCTTTCAGCTCTATACACTTTTCCCCGTGATGTTCAATAACTTTGATACTCTTTTTATAATAAGAATTGTCTTGCTCCTCAAAATAGCCATTAACTGCCGACATCACTACTTCACCATTGAAAAATCTTTGACCACCAAGCCATTTTTTTCAAGATTGCGAACAGAAAATAACCCGAGGGGGCTAAATCTGAAAAATAGGGTACATGAGGTAGTAATTCAAACTTAAATTCATGAATTTTGGCCATTGCAATAACGAATTAGTGAGTTGGTGCATTGTCTTTGATTAAACAATTTGTCGGCCCCGGTGGCGGTGGGGTAACGTCCTCGTCTGCCAGTCCAATGGTCGCGGGTTCTATTCCCGTCAGGTTGGGATTTTCTTTACCTAGGGTTTGGGTGTTTGTATTGTTGTTTCTGTTGTGTTGTCATTGTTGTCCGATGTAAAGGCCAAAGAGTGCTGTTTTCGGACCAAGGCGAATAAATAAATAAACAACACTTTCTTCTTAGCCAAATGCGGCCGCTTTTGATTGAGTTCTTTGTTCAAACATTGCTATATGTTCGCATAATACTCCCTGGTGATAGTTTTTCCTTTTTCAAGATAGTCGATGAATATTATCCTATGGGCATCCGAAAAAAAACCGACGCCTGCAGATGTAACGGTCTTCGCCTTCTTTGGAGCCGGTTCTCCCTTTTGATCCTATTGTTTTGATTGTTCTTTTGCCTCATGTGTGAGTTAATGGCCCCATGTTTCACCCATGGTTATGGAACGGCGCAAAAATTCTGCTTTGTTTCTGGGAAACTTTGCTAAACACTCAATTGAAATATCTTCACAACACTGGCTTTGCTCGAGTGTGAGCAAAGGTGGCATCCATCTTGCACACAGCTTTATCATGTCCAAATTTTCAGTTAATATGCATTGTACCTCACTTTTTGAAATAACTAATATATCTGCTAGCTGGTGCACTTTCAGTCGACGATCATCCAGTATCACTTTGTTGATTTTCTTCACCAATTCTGGAGTTGTCACCTAATTTGGTTGACCAATGCGATGTTCATATTGACAACTCGTATGGCCTCATTTAAACTCTGCCACCCAATATTTTGCTGTTGTAAGCAAAGGAGCAGACTCGCCCAGAATAGAATCAGGTTCAGCTTTTATATTGGCTGGGCTGAGGCCTTTCAAATAAAAATATTGTGTCACATAACCATCACCAATTTTCTCCATTTTCACAAATTTACTGAAAACGTTCTCTATTGATGAATACCAAACTAATATTAAGCAACATAGTGTTGTAAAAATTAAGACAAATGTACACAAAAAAATTCCGAGACCATTTTTTTTACATTAATTCACGACCGTAGCTACATTTCTTGTGCATTTAAAATGCTTCATAGATTGCATACTTTCTCATACAGTGATATTTTTCAAAAAACTACCGCATCTCTAGGTCAGACTGGGTACTTCTGGGACAACACTTGTATGTGTGTGTAAATATGTACAAGGTTTGCATAAAAAGTATGTAATAATTTTTACCTGGCATACATGAAGTGCTGAATTCAGGCCATTGGTTAAGTGTGTGCATGATCGCAAATATCGTGTTGGCATTGATAAGATGACTGTGCGCACACCATTATCACTGAAAATTTGCCGTTGTAAAAGATTTGTGGTAAGTTCATCCCAAAGATATTGACAAGCAACTAAGAGCAGAGCCGAGTGTGTCTGCTTGTGAAGACCATCTGTAGTGGCATTGCGATGATTCCTCAACCCCCTTACAGTTCCAACTTGGCACCAGTAGACTTTTTCCTATTCCCTATAAAAGTGAAATCCTCCCTCAAAGGACAGCACCATAGTTTCATTTGAGGACACCACCTTCTAAGTGATGTCAAAGAAGCTTGCATGTGTACCCTTATGAACCTTCTAGAACCTTCAAGTTGTGGAAAAGCCGCTGGTAAAAATGTGTCATTGCTCAAGGGATGTACTTTGAAGAAGATTAAGGCATTGTAGCAATATCTGAAATAAATTTTTTTTCTGAAACTTTTCCCACTACTTTATACACTAACCATGAACATGTGTATGTATATGTGTGTGTGCCTGTGTCTATGTATGTATGTGTGTATTTGTGTATATTTCTTGGATATACATGTATCAGGATGACCACTGAGGGAGGAACATTTGGAAAGAAATAGGAATTTGTAAATTTCTTAAAACATTAGGTGAAAAATCTGGAAAAGGAACTTGCCCAACATTCAGGCAGTCCAAACATTTTTCATCCTGGTACCTCATGAATCCCCCTTATTTTAGAAGTGTATGCATTTGAGGGGCCCATCTTATTGATTTAATCCAGGAAGCTCTAAAAATTAAATGAAGAAGGTAGGCAGTCTATTTGTTCAAGTAAAGTATATATTATCATAGGCATTCTCCTTTTTAAAATTTGTATCTATCACATCTCTTAGCCAATAAGGTGACTATTTATCAATTGTTTTCTGCATTTGGCAGAAAATTATTCTGTTATTGATCTCCTTGGTGATTTATTTCATATTGTTTTAATATATTTTTTTTGCATATATATTCATTCACATAAAAATACAGATAAGGAAAGGGGAAAGGAACACACATAAAGGACGAACACAGTAGAGGTGGGGAAGGCGGATTTAGGCAGACCACTAATGTAAAAATATTTTCCTCGACTGGGACATGAACACCGGATCTCTCCACTTGCCTGGGGGATGCTCTGACCACTGAGCTATCGAGAAAACCTAATTTACATTGAGATCTGCGATCTTATAAAGCGCCAAAGTGCTCCAATTAATTGGCCAAGAGATGACGTTAGGGCGTATGAATGCTTTTCTACTATCCTTTCTCCTTCTTGAGTCTTGTCTATTTCTCTTTTGGTGGATGAAACAGCTCCCCAAAAGTCTATCCTGCTTCAGCAACCATGTTTCCGCGTCATAAATAGCTACGCTCCATATCAAAGTTTTTACGAGTCTTGTCTTAACCTCCCTACTCAACATCACCGTCATCAACTCCTTCCTCCTTGAGTAGGCCTCCTTGCCTAGTGCAATTCTTCTCCTTATGTCCCTACTACTTTGACCATGTTGGTCCAAAACACTTCCGAGATATGAACTGAACCTCCAATTCACTCAGCAATGCTTGCAACCCCTTGGCTGACTGAGGAGCTAATGCTTGGTCATCAGCAAACCTAACCGATTTTACGAATTCCCCTCTTTCTTTCATTTCTTTCCCTCAGACTTTCATTCCTACCTCCAGTTCTTCCCATGTCTCTTTAATCATTTCCTCCACATATACATTGAACAGCAGCAGCAGGACAGAAGACTCAGAAGAAGACGAAAGTAGTTAGAATAGGAACCTGGAACGTCAGGACAATGTTGAGAAGAGGCAAATTAGAAAATATTAAGCGAGAGATGGAAAGAGGTAATATAGATGTTTTAGGTCTCTGCGAGGTGAGATGGATGGATAGCGGGGATTACTGGAGTGACAATTATGGAGTGATATACAGTGGCAGGGACGAGAGCCAACGAGGGGTGGCCGTAATTTTAAATAAAGGGGTAGGAAGAAGCGTAGTCAACATAGAGCAAGCAACAGATAGAATTTTACTCGTAGAGATTAAAGCAGAGCCGACAAACTTGGTCATTGTCCAGGTATACATGCCACCGAGCAACCACAAGGAGGAAGAAGTCGATAGGATGTACGATGAGTTAGAGGATATCATCGCGAGTGTTCCTGCAGGGAAACATTTGATAATGATGGGGGATTGGAATGCGACGGTAGGCGAAGGGAGAGATGGGGGTGAGGTGATGGACAATGGGTTAGGCACGAGGAATGAACGCGGGGAGAAAGCAATTGAATTCTGCAGGAGACTGAAACTAGTCACCACCAAGACACATGGTTTAGACACCACAAAAGGCGTAGGTATACATGGAAAATGCCAGGTGACTCAGAAAGGTATCAGTTAGATTATATTATGCTTAGACACAGGTTTAGGAACAGTGTGATAAATTCGCACAGTTTCCCAGGAGCGGATGCGGACTCTGACCACAATTAAGTTGTTATGAAATGTAACTTCCGTTTCAAAAAGATAATGCAAGGGCAGCGGGTTAGGAAATGGAGTGTAGAAGAATTAAATGGATTTACAAGGAAGAAGTATCAGCAAGCTGTAGAGAAAATCATGGAGAAGGACAAAGAGCCTAGTACTATCAAAGAAGAATGGGATCATATGAAGAAAGTGATATCGAAAGCCGCAAAAGACAATATAGGAACCGTTAACGGGAAAAGGATAAGGAAACTATGGGTCATGAATGAGATGATTGCAAAGATGGATGAGAGAAGGAGATGGAAGAATGTAATCACAGAGTTAGGCAAAATGAAGTACAAAGAGTAAAAAAATAAATTGAGACGTGTCATAAATAAAGCGAAAGAAGCAAGGTGGAAAATGCAATGTGAGGATATGGAAAGTTTACAGAGGAAGGGGAAAATTGGTGCGCTATACAGCAAGGTTAAGTTATTATCGGGAAGTAAGAAGGCAAGATCTATGCTAACAGTTAAGGATAAGTGGGGTAAGATGATAGTTGACTCAGAAAATATCCAAGAGAGATGGAAGGAATATATAGAAACACTGTATGGTAAAGAACTTAGGCCGACAAGGTTAGACATAGAAAAGGAACATGACGTAGAAGAAGATAGCTTAGGTCCAGGCATACTCGACGATGAAATAGAAAGGGTATTAAAGGAGATGAAAGCAAATAAGGCCATGGGGGTGGACAACATTCCTGTAGAAATGTTGAAGTGGTTAGGAAAAGGTGGGGAGAAGGCCATATATGGCCTGATTCGTAGTATCTATGAGGAAGGATTCTGGCCGGAAGACTGTAAAATCAGTGTTAGTTCTAATCCCAAAAAAAAAGGAAATGCACCACCATATGTTAAGACTACGGAACAATAAGTTTGATTACTCTGCTAAAGTTATTCTCAGGATCATCAACAAAAGGTTAGAGAGTAAGGCAAATGATTACTTAGGGGATGATCATTTTGGGTTTAGGAAAGGAAGAGGCACGCGTGATGCCATTGCAGTAATGAGATCACTAATCAAGAGAAATATAGAATACAATCAGGACGTATTTGCCTGTTTCGTAGATTTCGAAAAAGCGTTTGATAGTGAATTGGGAAAAATTAATGCATGTATTGCAGAAAATAGGAATGGATTGGAGGGACAGGAGACTGATCCGAAACCTGTACATGTCTCAGACTGCTCTGGTGCGAGTGGGGAACGGAGAGTGCGGATGGGCAGTGTTAGGAAGAGGTGTAAGGCAGGGTTGCTCATTGTCACCGGTACTGTTCAACGTATATGTAGAGGAAATGATTAAAGAGGCATGGGAAGAACTGGAGGTAGGAATGAAAGTCAGAGGGGAATTCATAAAATCGGTTAGGTTTGCTGATGACCAAGCATTAGTTGTTCAGTCAGCAAAGGGGTTGCAAGCATTGTTGAGTGAACTGGAGGTTCAGTGCGATAAATATGGGATGAGAATCAATATTAATAAAACATAGGTTATGCGATTTTCCAGAAAGGAAAAGGCTAATCTAAATATTAAAATAGGTGGGGAAAGAATAGAGCAGGTAGAGCAGTTTACGTATCTCGGAAGTGTTTTGGACCAATACGGTCAAAGTGGTAGTGACGTAAGGAGAAGAATTGCGCTAAGCAAGGAGGCTTTCTCAAGGCGGAGGGAGTTGATGACGGGGACGTTGAGTAGGGATGTTAAGACAAGACTCATAAAAACTCTAATATGGAGGATAGCTATGTATGGTGCGGAAACGTGGTCACTGAAGCAGGAGGATAGACGTAGATCGGAGGCTTTTGAAATGTGGGTGTGGAGAAGAATGGATAAGGTGAAATGGACTGAAAGGAAAACAAATGATGAAGTAATAGGTATGATGGGTGAGGAGAGGGGTTTGTTGGGAGACATCCTATGGAGGCAGGAAAAATGGATGAAAGGCGTATTGAGCGGTAGTGGAATGTTGAAGAAGGTAATAGAGGGGAGAATGTTGGGCAAGCGAGGAAAGGGTAGGAACGGAATAGGGATGTTGGATGGGATGAAGCGTGGAAAGAAGTACACAGAGATGAAGAGGGACCTGATGTAGTTTAGGTTGCTGGATTGGGTTTTGTTTGGGGTTACAAAATATTTATTTGATACTTGTGTCCATCCAAAAACCTACCCTAACCGGTAGATTACCTAATAATAATGCATTGAACAGTACTGGTCACAATGGGCAACCCTGCCTTACACCTCTTCCTAACACTGCCCATCCGGACTCTCCGTTTCCCATTCGCACCTGAGCAGTCTGAGACATATACAGGTTGCAAATCAGTCTCCTGTCCCTCTAATTCATTTCTATTTTCTGTTTCCTATTTCTATTACCTTCATAAACCCAAACTGATGATCCCCTAAGTAATCATTTGCCTGACTCTCTGTCCTTTGGTTGATGATCCTGAGAATAACTTTAGCTGCGTGGGATATCAAACTTATTGTTCGGTAATCATCACATTATGTAGCCTTTACCTTTTTCGGAATAGGAACTAACATTGGTCTCACAAAATCTTCGGCCAGATTCCTTCCTCATAGATACTACGAATCAGTCCATATAGAGTCTCCTTCCCACATTTTCCTAAACATTTCAACAGTTCCACAGGAATGTTGTCTACCCCCATAGCCTTATTTGCTTTCATCTCCTTTAATGCCCTTTCTATTTCATTGTCGAGTATGCCTCGACCTAAGCTATCTTCTTTTACGTCATGTTCCTTTTCTAAATCGAACCTTGTCAGCCTAAGTTCTTTACCATACAGTGTTTCTATATATTCCATCCATCTGTCTTGGATTTTTTCTGGTTCAACTATTATCTTACCCCACTTATCTGTAACTGTTAGCACAGATCTTGCCTTCTTACTTCCTGATAATAACTTAACCTTGCTGTGTGGAGCACCAATTTCCCCCTTCTTCTGTAAACTTTCCATATCCTCGTATTGCATTTTCCACCATTCTTCTTTTGCTTTATTAGTGGCCCTTCTCATTTTACTGTTTAACTCTTTGTACTTCATTTTGAAAAACTCTGTGATTACATTTTTCCAACTTCTTCTCTCATCCATCGTTGCAATCATCTCATCAGTTACCCATGGTTTCCTTATGCTTTTCCCGTTAACGGCTCCTATAGCAGTCTTTTGCAGCTTCCGAAATCCCTTGCTTGATACATTCCCATGTTTCTTTGATAGTACTCAGTTCTTTACCCTCATCCATGATTTTCCCTACTGTCTGCTGATACTCCTTCCGTGTTAATCCATTTTATGCTTCTATATTCAATTTCCTAACCCGCTACCCCTGCCTTATCTTTTTGAAATGGAGGTTACTTTTCATGACAACTAAATTATGGTCAGAGTCCGCATCTGCTCTGGGGAAACTGTGCAAATTTATCACCCTGTTCCTAAACCTATACCTAACCATAATATACTATAATCTAACTGATACCTTTCGGAGTCACTTGTTATTTTCCATGTATACCTCCGCCTTTTGTGGTTTGTAAACCATGTGTTGGTGATGACTTATCCCTGTCTCCTGAAGAACTCAACTGCTTTCTTCCTGCAGTCATCCCTTGTTCTTAAACCGTAGTCCCCCACCTCATCACCATCTTTTCCTTCGCATACTGTCGCATTCCAACGCCCCATCACTATCAAAAGTTTCCCTGCAGGAACACACCCGATTATATCCTCTTACTCATCGTACATTCTATTGACTTCTTCCTCCTTATGGTTACTCGGTGGCATGTATACCTGGACAATGACCAAGTTTGTCGGTTCTGCTTTAATCTCTACGAGTAATATTCTATCAGTTGATTGATCTATGTTGACTATGTTATTTCCTACCCCTTTATTTAATATTACGGCAACCCCTCGTTGACTCTCGTCCCACCGCTGTATAGTATTCTATAATTATCACTCCAGTAATCCCCGCTATCCTTCCATCTCACCTCGCATAGACCTAAAACATCTATCTTATGTCTTTCCATCTATCGCTTAATATTCTCTAATTTGCCTGTCTACAACTTTTTCCTGACATTCCATGTTCCTATTCTAACTACTTTCATCTTCTTCTGCGTCTTCTGCTCTGCTGCTGTTATTTCTCCCCCGCAAGGGTTTCGTGGGATGATGACTACGGAAGCCTTGCCTCCTCTGCTGCCAGGCACGACAAATGGCTGCTTGGGCAGAGTCCCGCAGTTGCCAGGACTCAATTTCTGTCTTTTGTCCATCATTTTTCATGGGAATAGTAATTGAGGTGGTTTCCCGTTGCCGTCCTCAAAAGTGTTTTTAACGTGACACCATCACTTAATGGCCACCCCAATCGGGTCAGACGCCTTTTAAGCTGCCTCCCTGAGGAACAGACGCTGTGTGGACTACCTTTTGTCTGACTCCTAAACTTCGACCTATCTGGTAAGGGTGACACTACCAGGAGCAATTATTAATACTCCTGCCAGCAAAGCTCTAGGGGTCATCGGAATGCACAAGCCCCTCCACCACGTCAATGTACATACGAGAATATATATTATTAATATGACAGTATTATTTGATTCATCCATATAAGTATTCCTCTGTGAACTTATTCCATTCAAAACTTGAAAGGAATCACTTGACTACTGTTCCCCACAGAGATCTATTGGTGCACCATGTGGCTACTCATAGTTGACTCACCTTATGACAGGTTCATCTCCATTGTAGCCATCATATTCAGTCACTTTCTGTAACTCTCGAAGGTTTATAGTTGGAGATCCACAAACAAGCATTTCTACTTCCTCTGGTGACAGCAACTTGAGTTATAAATTATTTTGGAGGATACAATTATATCATTGATGGAAATGCACAAAATTAGAAATATCCCCTAGCAATATTATCTACTTTCATGCCATCCCATCTGTGTTGTTAATTCATTTATTTTATCCAGAACTATGGTTACTTGCTAGCATATAATTTATGTGAATTAATTGCCATTATGAAGTGAAATTAAATGAGGAAATATAACTTATTTGGTCATATTGTGTAAGTACTAAGCAATATCTCCAACCTAATATGTAACTCAAAGGTATATGAAGGAATGGCCAAATTCCTTCATGATTTTTCTCTCTTTGTTCATAGAAGAATGGATAATTAATTAATATGCTAATGAGGCCATGCCAGAATATTTGCTGACATTTGGATCTTACCAGCAGGGCCTTGGAGTCACAAACACTGTGAAACCCATGGTAGAAGGCACGGAACTGGTGGTATATGGCTGAGTTTAGTATCCAGTCTAAATACAGGGTAACATACTCATGTCGATTTTCATTCGTCACAGGTGTGTCTGCTCCTCCTTCCTTAATGTCATATGTCCTGACTCCCCCATATTCTTCCAATGAGACCTCAAAATAAATAAAAGATTGAGCTCCATTGAAAAGACTTCTCAAAACATTTCATTAAAATAGATGTGATTGTGACTGAACTATCTTATGCGGGCTCATGACCCATGCAGGTATATTAGACACAGACATGCATATGACTTGAAGAAGTAGTGCAAGCAGCGACAGCATAAATGTGAATGTATAAAAAAGACTACTGCTAGACAAAGAAAAACAAACAAGGATGCACATTGTTTGACATTTCCACTACAAGAGCTGTCTTCCTCAGAAGGATAAACTGTACTACTCTCAGGTGTGATGGGATAGAGGGAGCAGAAGGAGAGAGAAGGACATATGGATGGTGCCTACCACAGAGGGGAGTGGAGACGGGTGTATCAGTGAGCTCTGTTGAGCCCAGGAATTTCAGAAGCACGGATGAGTGAGAGAGAGAGGGGAGTCTAATTTAGGCCATCTCCTGGGTTCTCGCCTGAATGCTGCTTGCATTCTCTGGGAGGGCTTTGATTGTGGACAGGAAAAGTATCTGCCTAAAGTGTGATAGTTGGAGGGAATGGGATATTTGGAGAAGGCAAGGGATGTGGTATGGTTATTTATGCATGTATAAATAGAGGTGGTGCTTTCACCTATGTAGAAAGTGGACCAAAAGTAGCAGAAAAGGCAATAAATAACATTTTTTGGCTTGCATGTGGTGTATATATGGTTGGGTGGAAGAAGAAGTAATCCCTAATAATTGCTGTGAAGGCTTCCATGGAGTGTAGCGATTGAAGATCCCAACCTTCCTGGATTCATCTCTATTAATCTCTTTCCCATGCTGAATTCTTGTCTTCATACACTGATGCAGATATAAAATTGTCATTTTTGGCATTTCCTGCAACTTCTTCCTTGACTTCAGCATGGGCACAACCTCTCTCTCTCTGTTGACATATATCACCATAGTCATTCCACTATATCCCCTACTCTCTCCAATTTTCCCATTCCTTCGCATACATCCTTCACCTTTTAAACATTCGATAGATACTTTTCCTCTCCTCAATCAAAACCCTCCCAGAAATTGTGAGAAGCATTCAGGTGAGAACCCAAGAGATATGGCGTATATGTAGCTCCTCTCTGCTTTTGATATTCCTGGACTTGACAGAGCTTGCACATGATACACCTGTCTATTCTCTCCACTCTCGCACCATCCTTCGCTCCCCCTGGAACCATCTACTTGCTACTCCCACCCTCTCATCCCATTTGAGAGCATAACTATTTAGGTACTTCTCTGAGGAAGGCAACTTGTGAGGTCCAAGCGCCAAAATGTGTGAGTGTCGTTTCTGAAGTAACACTATTCATTGTACTCATCCAAAATATACTCAATTAAGGCTTTCATTTTTTCAAATTATTAAATATGTTTGACACCATTATTTATTGGAAGAGTCCTGTGTGATGTAAACATAAAATTAGAGGGGCAGTGTTAAATTTTGTGCAATAAATAGGTTCATATATGAATATTTCATTTTAATTAATAACATCTTGTCTTAATTGCAATTTCTCATCTTTTTCATTGAATATTGCATTCCTTTCTTCAATAATATTTTTTGACTTAACATCCATTATGTGAAAGTATGGCATACAAGCACCTAATCAGCACAGCTACATATTACTCAAATTACTGGCATTCCTTTTGCTAATGAATTTTGATTCATTTGAAATAGACAAATGTCCAGTGGAATATTCGATGAAAGTCTATATTCAAGTTGTTGTAAAGGTTTTGTTTCAAGGTAACTGGCTAAAAGAGGGTAATGAATAGAATTTTTGAAATATTCATGCATAGTTTAATTGAACCTGTTCTTCAATCAATGCCTGTTACTTTAACCTTAAATAATTGATTTAAAGAATTCATATTCAAGGAGGTTAATTGGTAGCAGATGGAAAAAATGTTTAGTTGGCACACTTGGATAATCTGCTTTTAATTTTAAATGGGTGTGTTGCTTTGGCCATAATATGCTGTTATTATTGATTGGTCAGTTACCAAGAAGTTTGTACCTGGAAATTCATGCACATATCCTCTTCAACATTACCTTCATAAGCCAGTAGCTCATGAAGTCCACGTGCCACATCCTGCAAAATTATGATTATTATTGGAGTGATTTGATGATACTATTTCCAGTTTCATTACATCATTGTAGTGATCTACCCAACTGGTTCAATAGGTGATGGTACAGCTCACTTAAAGCCTGGACATATGAAATCACTTGGAAATACAGGCTAATGTTGAATACTGAAGTCACAAATTAAAGTTGCTTTAATACAGAAATAAGAATGCATATTTCATTCTTGATTATACTCAGATTTGCTATTTTGTGTTTCACTATAAACCCATTCATGAAATTTTATAGTGACTTTAACATAGTTGGCTTCCATATAAAGAAAATCGGCATGATTCCTTATTGTGATGTTGTACCCCAACTGCCCATCTCATCATACAGATTTCAAAAGGGGGAGAGTAGCTCTAGTTCCTTAAATGTTCAAAGAATGGATAACATAGCATGTGACGTTTAAAAAAAAAGAAATTTTTTCTAGATTTTCTCTTTAAAATATTTCTCTGAAATCTATATCTGGTCAGTCATGATTGCAATTTGTTCATTTTTTTTGTTATAAAATGAGTTCCAATTTCTGTAAAATATATAAGTATGTATTTGTAACAAAATGAAGTTAATTTTGATTAAAGCTCTTTAAGAAATATTTCCATCAATTCAATGTATCAAAGGGAAACTTACTGGCATTATTTCTGCTAGTGCCTCTATTGATGGTGCCTCAACCAACCCAACTCGGTCAGATCTTGTCTGGAAATTAATTGAACTCTCGTCCAGTGGACCTTCAAAAAATGAAAAACTAGAGAGGAGTTTTTCGTGGTGTCTCATTAATGGGTCTTCTTCACTCCCATCCGTGTTGTCTTCGTCAGATGTCTCTCCATCTGTCTGGTACACAAATTCATCTTGATCATCTCTCTGCTGCTCTTTTGGATCTGAGGTCCAAGGCGCTACAGGTGGCATCAGCAATTTTCGATAGCAAATCAATGGAAAATGAAGATCTAATGTTATAGAGTTGTAGACGGCTAGTCCCATTAACACCCCAATTAAATTATATTCTCTCAGATTTTTATTTTGGCTCAATATGTGGCTCTCATAACTGCTGGCTCGGCTTCTGCTGTCACTGGAAAAATGAGCAAACAGTCACTTGCGATTTTTCCATTGTGACTGATATACAGAAAAACAATATGTTTTTGACTTTTGTACATTTAGATGCTCTTATAATAAAATGGGTTTTATTCATGAACACAGTGATCAATCCGAATGTCAGTTTGATAGGTGATGGTAGAGTTCACCCAGATGATGAAATACTGGGTCCTGTTTAGTTTATGTACACATAATTGAATTTATTCCATAAAAGGAGACATAAAGCTTATTATGTGGTCAATTTTGTCGTAGTAATATTTTCCATGTCCATTGAGGATGCCCATTTCAGGACAATATCATTATTTATTTTTGCTTGAAAAATTTTCATGTTAGATTAGAAGATATTTAGTGATTAAAAAATAAAAGCAGTCTCTTAAATCTGAAGAAGGGCCTGCATTAAGCTTTAATACACACATGAGCTCGTAGCTCATGACTAAAAGTATTCTTGTATGACTATAACTTTTGAACAGACATCGTATATGTGATCGATCCTTACAAGTTTTTGTTTGGAATAAATCAGTACTGTGAAGGTGGGATCACATTTAGTTGAAAAATTGTTGTGAAAACAATGAAAATTTGTAATAAAAGTAATTTTATAAAATGTAAGTCTCTCGACCTATAACTATGTCGATATATCAATGATATGACTATGAATTTCTAAATCTTTAAAATTAAGAATATCTTTGTACTTTACCTGCCCAGTGGGCTTTCTGTGCCAGAACTGCTACTGCTTGAGTTAGAATAATCACTGCCGTGCCTCCTCCGTTCTCTCTCTCTTTTCCCCGCACTCCTTGGTTGATCATCCATAATTTGTGCAGATGTGCTGAACCAGTAGCACCGGGAGTTTGGATGGTATACAAACATTCCATAATCAGGCTTCATTGGAAGGAAAATACACTGAATAAATATATTAATTTTATTGATAATTGGCACATTATTGGAATTACTGATGAAAATGAAATTATGTACATGATCACAAACGTATTTTTGACCATGCATAACTCTATAGGTAGTCCTAACCTCAAATATATGTCTTATAAGCAGAAAAAGCCACTCCTTTGCAAGACCTCCCATATCCAAGCCTGGTTCTCCTACAAAAGAAACCTTCAACTTCTTTTTGAGGTCTTCCTTTTTAGTTGATATCTGAAAGATTTCAATGTGAGTTACTTAGTCCTGACAACATTACAAAAATGGTAGAGTTATGAGTAGGAATTAAGGAAATGGTTTTTATGATATTATTACTCAGGCAATTAAGACAGAGAAAACATGTTAAAATGTACTTTTTCCCTTATTTTTTAATAGTAGAGGAATCAGAAATTTCAGCATTAATTTTGTGATTAGGCTTGAATACTGTAACTTGTACTTATGTACTTAAGTGCTCTCTTTATGAATGTTAGCACTCATATAATGTTGATCTACAGGTTGAGGCTTCTGCATACATACTTCGTTGAGTGAGTCAGAAACTAGATGCGATCTTCGAATTCTTATATTCAGGAAGAAAATATCCATTTGAGGTCTATATCTGTAACGGTAACGATAAAATGCTCCTTTTGCCTCAATGCTACGCCTAGCTGTTTGTATCATCTGTTGCTCTGAGTCCTGTAATGAATATGATTATGCAATGACAAGATTGTTGACTGGATGTTATTGAATAGGTCATTTTATCATTATGAACTTACAAGTCAAAACATCTACCTTTATGCTATAGTTCATGCAACTATGTATATGTATATTCATTCAACTTCTCAAAAATGGAAAAAATTACAAACCTTTGCTAGTATTGTACGTTTTGCTACAATGCTTAGCAAGAATGGTTGCTGGCAATAGGAAAATTGTCCACCTTGTGGACTGTTCTGCCACAATGAAAACTCTTTCATCAAATCAATGTGATCCAATGCACTGTTGTATAGCTCTGTGTAGTGGAGAGGAGGAGGGGGAGGAGGTATAGTTGCACCAGTCAATGAGTCAGATGCTGGGTAGCATGGTGAAGGTGCTGAAAGTTCATTGGAGGCATCTAAAGGAAGTGAAAATATGACAGAAAAGAGGTATTTTTTCTGCTGGAGTGGGGTTAAAAAAATCATTTTGAAGTTAAAAATTTGTTATAAACAGTAAAATCGTATTAAATCAGACCAACTGTGGGTCTGATTTAAGCAGAATTGGCCATTTGCTAAATTTTATCATGAACTAGTAAAGCACATTCAACTCATTAAAAGCATATGGATTGTATAGCAAATTTTCTTATCAACCCTGAAATACCATGCATCTGTTTTTTGAGCTGAAGTCAGTGTACAATAGAAGTGGATCTGCCAGTTGTGGAAGACATTTCATTGAACTGGAATAATTCCTCCATGCTAGCAGAGATTTTTGTTGCCTTTTAAAATAACTTGTAAAGTCTTCAATATTAATGGAAACTTTGATTGAATTTTATTAACTTTTAGAATTTCAATATGGCGGCCGTTGGTGGTGTTCCGTTATGTGGCGTGTGTAATAACGCGATCGATGTTACGATTAAATCCGTTCAATGCATCTATTGCCCTCACAATTTTCATTCTAAATGCTCAGGGCTCACTGACCTCTCTCTGAAAGCGTTATCCGAGTGCCGTGACATTTTGTGGAAATGTTTTCTTGCCGGGCATCGGCTTTCAATATTGGCAGCATGGCCGCCGATATTAAAATGCTGAAAGAAGAACTAAATAAAATCAATCTACTCAAGAGCCCACCATTCTGAAGCAACGCGAAAAGTTACATTCTTGGATGCCGCTAAATTTGTATTTCCGTCGTCTCGAACACCACTACCTGTAGCAGTTTCCTACGAATGACCAGTGACTCGACAAGCAAGTAGAAAAAGTGGACGACTACATCCTGAATTGCCACTTGATTCCTCCGTTGAGGCTTCTAACACCTTTACCACCGATCCTTCTAGTCAAAGTGTGAATCATTTACGTGATGAATTGTGTGGTGACAGTGATTATGTGAATCCAGCTTCAGCTAGCAACGACGCTTTCATATCGTAAAGCTAAACGCAAACGTCGCCCAGCCCCGAGCATGGGAACTTCTATCAAGGAGTCCTCGCTTAAGGGCATTCCCAAACTCTCTCATGTGCATATCTGGAACCTTCCCAAAAATACCACGAAGGAAAGTGTACTTCAGTTTTTTAAAGACGAATTGCCCGACTCCGCAAATGTTACTCCCGAAATTGAACAACTTGTGGTTACACGAGGGAAGTATACCTCGTTTCGCATTACCGTAAGTGATGAACTGGGTGCTAAACTACTCACGCCTGGTTTTTGGCCTAAATATGTTTATTGGGGAAACTTTTTTTCCCATAACAGCATAATAAACAGCACATGAGCTCTTATCAACTAATATCTATACTAAATCAATTCGGTAAAATTTTTGAATTAGTTTTTTATTCTCAATTAATATCATACCTGGAATCGCACAAACTGTTATCAACCTCCCAGCATGGGTTTAGAAAATTCATGTTCACTACCTCTGCTACCTACCATTGTATAAACAAAATATTGTCTGAACTAGATAACAAACTGAAATCCCTTGTTTTATTATTTGATTTCTCCAAGGCCTTTGATTAAGTCAATCACCATATGTTATTCCTGAAACTTCGAGAATCTGGCATAAGAGGTACTCCATATAATTGGATTAAATCTTTTTTGAACAACAGAGTGTAAGTGTTACAAAAGATGGAATATCTCATGTATCAACTGCAAAAACAATATCCTGTAAGGTTCCCCAGGATTCTGTTCTAGGCCCAGTGCTTATTCTCATACATATAAATGACCTCCCAAGGATGCTTAATTCTGTACTTCATACACTTCCTATGCTGTATGCCGATGACACAAATTTCTTGGGGTCTGCCTCTTCAATCAACGGCCTGGTATCAAGTGGTAACAATGCTGTCCACTTTTTGCAAGAGTGGTGTGATCATAATTTTCTTCTTATTAATAAGGAAAAAAACAAATTTAATCTACTTTGTAAACAGAAATAAGGCTCCAACAGATATTTCAGTGTCTTTTGACAATGGGAATATTCCAAGGAGTGATGATGCCTCCTTGCTGGGTGTTACCCTGGATAGTAGACTAAACTGGGATAGCCATATTTCTAGTTTACGCAGAAAACCTGTTCAGTGTGCTATTTGGTACGTTCTATCAGGCAAACTGTCAATAATGAAGTACTTGTGTCAATCTCTTATGGTGAGTTTTTCGCCCATGTGATTTTTAGTATTCTTTTTTGGGGCCCATTACCCTGTGCTCATGTTGTATTTAAAATCCAAAGGATTTTAAATACAACTAATATCACTAAATCACTAAATACTAAGACTAATGCACAATGCACCCCTCAGAGCTCCATGTCCCCCTCTCTTCAAAAAACTTTGTATTCTCCCTCTTCCCTATGTGTATATGCTAAGTGCTATTGTTTATGCTAAACGTCATATTTCATTACATGCCACTAACAATGGCATTCACAACCATTACACTAGGACCTGTAGTCAACTACGTGTGAACTTCATAAGAACTTGCAAGTCCAGTTTTCCCCCCAGAACATGGGACTCGCATTGTATAATAACCTTCCTCAGGTTGTCATGAGTTGTGAAAAAATGTCCACTTTTAAATTTAAAGTGAGGGAGTTTTTCATACTATATTTCATTTATTCTACTCTGTTGATGAATTTCTGAGCATGTAACTGTTTTCTATGTAGATTCTCTTATGTTCTGATCAATGGCGTGCTGTATATCTTGGAACATGTAGGTACCCAGATCCTCAGGAAAATAAAAACTATTATTATTATAACTAAAGTGTTATTTCATGGGTAATACCTCTGGGGTGGATTGTTTGTGTTGTGATATTGCAGAAGTAATTTTTGATAATTTGCCATCCTAATATTTCAGTACATATGTAAAACATTGGTTTGGGGTGATTAACTGAAGTAATATCTGGAGGTTATTGCTTATTTTCATTCACAAAAATCAAGCTGTAATTGAAGTTTAGTGTCATATACCGATTTTTATTAATTTTAAACCTCAACTTTAATTTATTAAATTTTATGAAACATCATAAATGTATTTTGGCATTGAATTCTGGGATGAATTTTTTTTCAAAGCACAATGAAATCAGAAAATAATGTTCAATGATTGGCATTATCTGTTAGCTCAATATTTACCTTTATTCTCTCATGGTGGGCAACAAAAATTTTTGGAAATATGATTTTATAAGTATCCATGCTCCTTAAGGATGTTGCAGGCAGAAATATAAAATGATTAGAATTTAATAATCTTACTTATTAACGCCAAGACTTTGGCAGCTGTTGGTATCCACCACCGGCTAGATGAATGAGATGGAAGGTGATGTCTCAATGATGGAGGGAATTGTCTAACATTGATGAATTGTATAGTATTTCGAACAATCCTCCTTAACTTTTCTGCTTCCATACTGAAAAAATAAAGAATATAATGAGGTGTAGATATCAATGTAGTTATCGATTAAAATTTTTCAAATACCCAAAAATGTTCATTCTCCACCTTTAAATTTTTAAAGTACATAATATCAAGCCATGCCATTTTAGAATTGGAAGGATCTTGTTGTTTAAGAAGTATTGGTCAGTGCTTGTGTAAATGCCTTTGTTAGGTATATGTTTAGTTCATAGATCACCATGACCATGGTGCTTAATATTCTAATTTTTTAATTCGAGAAACTGCGGGAGATGCCGCAACAGTTACTATTAACGGAGTCATCCGCTATGTGTGTATTATAATGCAACAATTTCAGAGAGTAAAAATAATTCGCCTTGACCAGGATTCGAACCCGGATCCCTCGATATCCGGCCGAGTGCTTTAACCATTTAAGCTACCGAGACGTCCTCTTACACTCTGAAATTTTGGGGGCTTTAAAGGAACAAGATGTTGTGACGAAATACCGTACATACAATGTCACAGGCATTCGTAGTCGTGCGCGAGGCGCCACAGTCCACGATGTTAAAGCCAATTTCAAACACTTAGGCTGTTTATTTCAAGAAACTGGAAAGACGTCTCGGTAGCTTAAATGGTTAAAGCACTCGGCCGAATATCGAGGGATCCGGGTTCGAATCCCGGTCAAGGCGAATGATTTTTACTCTCTGAAATTGTTGCTAATTATTTAAAAATAATCAATGGAATTTTAAAGGGTGAATTTGATTTAAGTAGGTCATCATTATCAGTCATCAATCCAAAGATTAGTGCAACTAAACTGTAACTCTCTACTCTGCCTAACAAACCTGTTCCTTGTGTCTGCTTACCTTTGTATATATATCTCACTGTCTGATTGACTTATATGTACCTGTATATTGCTGGTCTCTCCTTAAAGTACCAAAAATTAGTTTCTTTTTATTCTTGTAATTATTTTTATTGATTTGTTCCATGCTCTTCAAAAGAATATTTCAGTAATGCATTCTTTATTAGCAATCATCTGTGACAGCACATTTCGATTTGCTTCCAATCTTCTTATTTCTGCAGCTGTGTCTGCCCATTAATTACTACCATAGACTAAAATGGTCCATATATATGCTAGAAGGAAGTATTTTCTTGCTGATAATGTTTGCTTGGAGTCTTCTCTATGCAAAATTACTTCTCTTAAGATTGCTCTATTTATCCAATTTTGAATTTACATTAGTAAAGTGCTCATTGTTTATTTGTGCATATGGATGCCTGAACTATTTATTTTGGTGTATTTATTTCAACTCTAATGCTCAGGGAGGAAAGTGCCATTTTTTGTTCATTTAATTATGTGATGGCAATCAAGTTAATTTTTAAATCCTAGAAATTTCTGTTCTATGACTGTAGAACACTAATGTTTCCTTCAGAATTTCATTTGATTTAGTTCCATTCTATGTTTTCAAATGATTAATTTAAATCAATTAAGTATTAAATTTGGATAATATTTAACCATCCTTTTCTACATTAGCACTGAAAGGGTTAAAATAGTTTCTCTCAGCCTGATGACAAATTTGCCCACATCTTAAAATTAATTTGCTCTTTGCTTCATTGTTCTGTTAACTCCTTTAAAAAATTTTGATGTTTTGCAATATGAAGTATTCTTATTATTTTGGCCTCTTCTTCTTTGAACATAACAGTTTCAGGCTTAACTTTGTCGAACTCCTTCATGACGAGGGTAGAAGAAGATGCACTTCCACATAAAGATTTAATACTTCACACGACCATTTTGATGCTGTGCATCATCTTCAGGTGACATACATGAAAAATTTTTCCAACCTATATAGCCTGGTTTCTGGTAAGAGGGGAGGAAGGGGAGAGGATAAATTGAGTACTGGTGCAGCAACCCATTTGTGGGCTATGGGAGGGGGAGGGTATGTTTGTGATGATTTATGGCTCAAATTTGTGAAGGTTTACGAAAATTAAATGAAGAATACAATGTATCCCTCCACCGTTTTTTAAAAGAATATTAAAAAAAAACACATTGTGTTCTTCATTTAATGAGGGGGTGTTTGTCATGGGGGTGTCCATGGTCATGTGAAGAATTAAATCTTTATGTGGAAGTGCAAAATTTCTTTTTCTATCCTCATCACTCTTCTCCTTTTGGTTTATGAACTTCATTTCTTCTAAGAGACCATTTGGATCTTAAATTTTCTAATATTTTCCAATATCAATCTGTGTAATCAAGGCCTTGTTTTGAACATGTTGTAGTTTAAGTAAGGGATTTCATTATCCCTCTAGCCTCGTCTTCTTAAAAATCCTTCACTGTGACCCATGGCACCCACCCCTCAGGTTTGATGTACCCATGCTTTACGGGCAATTGAAGAGGAGCTATTGGACAGAGTGACCACTCATTAAGAAAAAAAGAAACTAGGTTATCAATTTTCAAAAATATTCCGGAGAAAAGGTAAAATATTTTTAGACTGTCATGAATTTGATATCCACATTACTAAAATGCAGTAGGAATTGGGAATTTGTGATGAGGGCATCATTAGTTTTAGTTGTGAGACTAGTTGCATCATTGCTGCCCTTGAAGGCCATAACAAAAAGCGAAAGTATAGTGAGACTGATTTCAGTACCACCAATGACTCATGAAGTGATTAGGAATGATCCTCAATAAAAACATGTTAAATTTATAACAATAAGAAAAAAGCCAGGAAAAAGGATTGAATATTTGTTGAAAAAATTTGGAATATGCCACCTTGGGACGGGTTGAACTCAAAGTTGCTTCAACTCAAAAAAACTGCAACTAATGAGCAAGGGTTGTTCACACTGTCACAAAAAGTGTGTGCTCTACCAACTGGTGGTAACTAAATTTCTTATCCAAATGTACATCCTCCATCTTAACTTATATAAAGTATCTACCTCCTTCAAGATTGTTTGGCTTTATTCTTTCTTATGCCAATGTTTCCTCCATCTATTCTTCTAAATTTCTAATCACTGACTATTGTTCTTCACCAGGAGATATGTATGTGATAATAGTTTATCTATGGATTGTTTCAATTGAGAAAGTTCCATCATTTCTGTCAGTAAATTCATGAGAGAAAATAGAAGCAGTGAGATTTCTTTTTGGGATAGTAATGTGATGATTTCTCATTGGCTTTGGGACTAAAGTACTTCAGTTGTTAATTTTTATGGATGCTGTAATATGAGGGTTATTTTGGGGACCAATTTCCTTTCCACCTTTTCTCATTAGGCTGCTACCTCTTCCCATGTGTTTTCCTTGGCAAACTCTCTACAAGTCACAGATTTTTGTATATTGTTTTAGTTTATTACTATTTTTCAGTTTCAATTTTATAAAGCAATCCTTACTCAATGGTGGATTTACATTTTCACTAAATACTAAATATATAATTCTCAATGACTGCTTATTTGTCAATACATTGTATGAAAGTGTAATCACTTATTTTGCAACTGCCTATATCTGGTGGTATTACCTCTACAAACAACTTTGTTATTACATTTATTAGGTGTAAGCACAAAAATATAAATTTCTATAATTAAAATATATCAACTAAGCATTACTTTGAATACCTTATGTTCCAAGTCTCAGTTTATGAATCAAAAACACATCAAAATGTCAACTTTAGAAGCTTAATTGCAGTACAACATATTTATGCCATTTATATACAGTAGTAAATAAAAAATGAAACTTCCTGAATCTCATATTGTGAAATGTAGGCAGTATGTAGATTTCTTTCGAGCAAAAAATAAAGAAGACTTGTTCTTGATATGACTTGCCGCTTTGAGAAACTATACTCAGGATGACCAGAGGACTGTTAGGGTAAAATCATACCTAATCAGGGAATACCAATAGGACTTACCCTCGGAACCATCTAATAAGAAGTTGCTGCTGGAGTGGGTAAAGGTTGACCATTTTCTTAAGAAGATGAGCATATACAGAGTATGAGGATTGAGCAGCAAATATTGGGTTTTGGATGAGAATGAACAATGCTCGAACTTCGTCTGCAGGTAGAAGTCTGTTGAATCAAAAAGCACACCATATTAAGTAACCTGGAATAGATGTATAAAATCATCGACTTATGAATTTATAAGCTAAAAATATCTCCAGAAAAGAGAAAAAAATTTCATCAAATTAAATGTTTAAGAATTGAAGAAACCTATAGCTAATAGTTAATAATAGCTTTTCAAATATTTTAGACCAGTGTTTGCAAACTTTTTTGGGTTTATGACCCCCCTTAACATTTCAAAGACCTAGATACCCCTTCTAGCAAGATTTTGCTTAACAAGTCATGAAAAAGTATACTATAAATATGGGCTTTTAATAATCAAACCACTTTACTTTTTCACATAAACTTTTTAATTTTTACAACCCAGGTTTCGTTATAGCATAACATCATCAGGTAAAAATGACTGACTGATGCTTAAGTGCTGTGCCGTTTGGCGCATTTTATACCGATCCCAGCTATGCTGATAAACGGTTGTGTGATATAAGTGGCTTAAGGGCGAAATTAAGCTAACGAGTATACTATTTGGTGATTATTAGAATTCATTTAGACTTGTTTTTGCACGTTTGTATTTAAAATGGGGATTATCAGAATAGTCCCATAAAGGTTCTATGAGAGGGTTACCAGGATTTCCTATTGCTTGCTGAAATGACAGGGCTAGGTCTCTTAAATAGGTTGGTAGGTTTGGTATTTTGAGGTCCTTGTGAATGTCTGAGTTTCGGACAAACCAAGGGGCGTTGGTAAGAGTTCGCAAGATTTTATTTTGAAAGCATGTCAGTTTGTTCAGGTTTTTTTCAGCTACTGATCCCCAGGCTGGATAACCGTAGGTTAAGATAGGTCGTATCATGGATTTGAACAGAAGTACCTTAGTAAGAAGACGGAGGGGACTCGTGTGCTTTTGGAGGGGATAGATTGAGAAAAAGGCCGCGTTGGCCCTGTTTAGTGCATATTGGGTGTGTGCTTGCCAAGTGAGTTTCTTGTCCAGTTGTACACCAAGAAATTTGGCAGATGATGCCTGGGGGATCTTTTCCTTGCTGTAGTAAATGGAGGTGTTGTTAGGTTTCTTCCATTTTCTGGCGTAATTGACGTTGATGTTGGGTTTAAGGTAAGTTTCCACTCGCTCATCCAGTTTTCTATGCTGTCTAAGTTTTCTTGGATATTTTCTGCAGCGTGATTTGGGTCGAAGGAAGTTGATGCTATAGCAGTGTCATCCGCATAGAGGTAGCTTTCATTTTTTGGGTGTGAGGGGAGATCGTTAATAAAGATGTTAAATAGAATGGGTGATAGAATGGCTCCTTGAGGGACGCCTGCTGTGATGGATCGGGTAGTTGATCTGGCATTGTTAACAGCTACGTAACAGCTACGTTAACAGAACGTGCGGTTAGTAAGAAAAGAGTGGATGATCTTAGTTAGATATATTGATATATCAGTTTTGAGCAGTTTATGTATCAGGCCAGCGTGCCAGACCTTGTCAAAGGCTCTTTGGAGATCAAGGAAGGCTACTTGGGTGTGCTTGAGAATGTTGAAGCTGAAAGTGATCTGTTCAACCAATCTTGTAATTTGCTGGATCGTGGAATGGTGACGACGGAAACCAGTTTGCTCAGGTCTGATCAGGTCTAAGGCCGAGATTTCTTCTTGCAGCCTGTTTAAAATACATTTTTCTAGGAGTTTTCCCATGCAGGGAGAAGGCTAATGGGCCTGTAGTTAAGGATATCAGAAGAGTTTTTATCAGGTTTTGGAAAGAGGATAATTTTGGCCGTTTTCCACGCCTTTGGGAAGTACGATTGGGTAAGGCAGGCACTAAGGATGGAAAGTAGGTGTTGGATGAAAGATTTAGGAAGCTTTTTGAGGTGATTGTAGGAGATTTGATCGGGGCCGGGTGATGACTTGGTTTTGGAGTGGGAGATTACAGAAAAAAGTTCTTGAGGTGTGATTTCCAGGAATGGGGGAAGGGGGCAAAGAGAAAGGTTAGAAACGCTGTTCGAGGCTTCTGAGTCGAACAATGACGTTTTATCATTTTTAAAAATGCATTCAAGGGAGTCGGCGAAGGCATTTGCTTTGTTGCTGTCATCGTATAGTAGTGCTCTCCCGTTATGTAGTATTGGCGGGGTGGGTAGCTTTTTCCTGCGTAAGCTGCGGGCTAGGATCCATACCGAGTGGTCCTCATATGAGAGTGAGCTTATTTTGTCATGCCAAGTTTTTTCTCTATGTGTTCTAATTTGGGATGTTACCAGGTTTCAGAGTGCACAGAAGCGGTTTTTATCTTGGCGGAGATGGGTGCCTTGCCATAGGGTTCTGGCCTTGTTTCTGAGCGAAATTAGGCGCAGAATATTCTGAGGTAGCGTGGGACCTGTGATGGAGACCGGAGAAGGATGGTAGCCGGAACAATGGATGGCGTTGGTTAGGGTACTTGTGAAATCTAGAGATGCTTTTTCTATGTTGCCTGGAGTATTAGTGATAGGAGCAATGAGATTGATGGCCAAGCAGTTTTCTTTAAAATGTTTCCAGTTAATTCTTCTTATGGGTTCTGGTTGTAGGTAGGAAAGGGTAGGAACACAGTAAAATATGGGGCAGTGGTTGGAGGCAGAGTTGTCGAGGTTGATGATTTGAAATGATATATTGGAGAATGAAAGAACTACATCCAGGATATTGGAGGAATGGGGGTGGTGATGAAAGTGGGTGGAGAAAGGTGGTGAGTGAATAGCAAGATTTTTGGTGAATAGAAGCTTACGAAGGGCACGCCCTCGTGTGGTGGTGGTTTTGCAACCCCAGGCAGCATGCTTGGCATTCAAGTCGCCACCTATTATAAGCTTTTGGTGCAGTAGGGATGAGAGTGCTGATAAGTCGGGAGAGTCTGACTTTGGGGTTGAAGGTGGGAAGTAGGCTGACCAGATATGTAGGGTCCCAGTAGCTCCTTTTATTGCTATTCCAGCAAGTTCCAGTTTTTGGGTGGATGGGGGTTGTAGTTCTGTGGAGAGCAGGCTAGTTTTGGATAGGGCCATAATCCCTCCTCCAGCACCATTTGCCCTATCTTTTCTGATTACACGGTAATTTGGACAGTTGAAAGTTTGGCTGTTCTTGAGTCTGGTTTCTTGAAGGAGGATGATGTCTGGATTATGATTGGTTATTAGGAGGTTTAGCTCATGTTTTTATTATTAATGCCGTTTATATTCCATTGTAGAACTTTAAGGATATGGGTGGTTATTTGTGAATTAGGCACCATTAATGAGCTGCAGAAGGGCTGGTATAAGGTCATTGGTGATGATGCTAATAAGGGTTTTATTGTCGGAAGGAGAGAGAAGCTTCGTGATTATGCTCAATAGATCAGTTCTTATATTTGTGGTTGATGATTGGTCGTTTATTGGCAGAAGATGTTGCTCAGAGGCTGGCAGATGGTGTTGATCGGAGGCTGGGGGAAGGTTGAATGATGACTGAGGGGTCTCAACGGTTTCGGTTTGATGGTTGTGCCAAGGGTTTTGGAGAGGGGGAAACGATTGTGAATTAATATTTAAGTAATACAAGTCAAGCACCGTATATATACATATCTCTGGGCGGAGGGGAAGAGGAGGGAGGAAAGAAAGGATTGGTTGAGCTAGGAATAGGGGGGCTAAAAGTCTATGGTTTGAGGCTGAGAAGGAGGATTGGTAATATCGACAAATTAGCAATAATTGGATAATTAGATTAGATAAAAACCAATTAGATAATTAGCAGGCTGGAAGTATATGGTCAATACAATGTTGCAAAAGCCCACCTGACATCAGATTAGTTGGCAGAGGATTACGGAAATGATTATTATGAACTGGGAGAATGGCACTTAGTAATTAGTTAGGTGACTCAGTAGCGGGCTGGGAGGAGTCGTTACATTGTTGAAAAAGTCTCACTTGGCTTCAGGTGAGCTGGCAGGGGTTGTAAAAATTAAAAAGTTTATGTGGAAAAGTAAAGTGGTTTGATTAAAAGTCAGTATGAAGATTTTCCACCAAGTTATGCCAGAAACTGTTTCATTTATAAATATGGGCTTCAAATGAGAGGGAATGTAGTGAAAACTTTTGTGAATTTGGCTCTCTTCAATGAATGATATTATCCCAGAAACGATTTTATTTTTACTATATTGAAGACAATAAGAAAAAGGCTACATTTTATAGTTTCCCAACAATAATATTCAAATTGCATTTGCTTTGCATAAGGAAATATTAATTTAGAAGAACAATTGGTAATCAGAAATTCTAGTAGTACTTCATTACATCATTAAAGTATGTAGTATATGTTAAACATTTATGTATATTCTGCATGGGGAAGCTTTTAATTGATGCACAAAATGTATCTGTTAGTTTATATATATATATATATATATATATATATATATATATATATATATATATATATATATATATATATATATATATATATATATATATATATATATATATATATTGTTCGCCGTATGGTGGGATTTTCAAGTTTGAATATATATATATAAACCATAAACACAGTAATCAACCCGAAGGTCGGTTTAGGAGGTGATGGTAGAGCTCACCCGTGTACCAAGCCCGATGGCGTGTGAATATTCACACATCAGGGTAGGGGGGCCAGTTCCTTTCCCTGTGCCGGTTATGGTTTCCCAGGAAGAACTGGTACCCGAAAAATCAACTAGCTTGGGTGGAGCTGCAGGTGCCCAAAGTGTCTTGCCCGGGAATCGAACCCGGGACCCTCCGGTCAGTAGTCCAACGCTCTACCCACTAGACCACCGCGACCCGCTATATATATACACTTTTTTGGAAAACCCACAAACGTGTAATGTAAATTCACTGATAGTCATAACAAACACAGAAACCAAAACACACAAAAGAGGGAAAACTCACTGGTTCTCGAATTTTCGGTGGTCCAACCACCTTTCTCAAGAGGAATTAGGAACAGAACAGAGGCAGAGGAGGGCCCGAAAGCAGTGGTAGGAAGGAGAAGGGGAAATGGGGGAAAAGAGGGGAAAAGAGGGGAAAAGAGAGGAAAAGAGGGGAAAAGAAAGGAAAAGGGGGGAAAAAAGGGGGGAAGGCATTCGAGGTGAGGAGTTTGGAGGGGTAGTGTATGGCGCGGGAATTTTAAAAAAGGTGGGGATGATATGGAAGTTGTTAGGGGCGGAGGGGGATGAAATTATATGCATAAAGGGGGCAATTAATGTCTAATATTAATACCTGGGCAATTCCAGGATTCCAAGAGCCAGATGAAAGCTAGCTCTAATGTTTTGAGTTTCAGTGGAGGGTCTGAGTGTGGAAGGGATGCTAAGACGAATACTTTAAAACATTGGTCAAAGGCAGCGTTGTGTTCGGAGGCATGTTTGGGGATTGGGAGCATACCAATAAGGGAGGAATTGTTGCATGAGGCTCTATGATTATTGATTCTAATATTGAGGGGTGTGGTACACTGTCCAATGTAAAAGGCAGGGCAAAGTTGGCACTTGAGTAGGTAGACAACATTGCTGGAGGTACACGAGGAGTAGGGAATTGGTGGGAGAGAGTTAAAAAGCGGGTGGGAGAGGGATGGGATTCTGGTTAGGAAAATAGGACATGTTTTGCATCTAGGTTTATTGCAGGGTCTGGGAGTGATTTTGGAACGGGGCGAGGATTTAAGAAGTGGATTGGTAGATTTTAGAAGATCTGATAGATTGGCGGGGCGTTTGAAAGTGACAGAGGGGCATTTGGGGAAAAGGTTGGTGGTGGAATTGTGGTTTTTGAGGATAGGATAGAGGTCCTTTAGGATAGAACGCAGAGATTCTAGGCCAGGGAGAAACGTGGTACAAATTGAAAGAGGGTGGTTTTTCGCGGTGGTGGAAGGTCTGGGAGTGTAAGTATGCCTACGGATCCTCTTATTCAGGAGGGATTCAGGATAACCTCGTTTGAGGAGGGAATGGTGAAAATTTATGAGGAAATTGTCTAGGGAGTCAGGGTCATTGCAAATTCTGTGACCCCTTATGGAAAGGGAATAAGGAATGGAACGTTTGGTGTGGTATGGGTGACAGCTGCTAAAATGTAAGTACTGTTGTTTATTTGTGGGTTTTATATGTACGGATGTGTGAAATTTATGGTCTATAAATGATATGTTTACATCTAGGAAGGTGATTAGGGAGGAGGAAACTGTAGACGTGAAGGAGATAGAGGACGAAGCATTAAGGTTGGAAATGAAAGTTTTCAGGGAATCAGGACCATGTGGCCAGAGAAGGAAAATATCGTCAATATGTCTGAGCCACAATAGTGGTTTCAGGGGTTGTTGTGACAGGAATTTATTCTCCGCGAGACCAAGAAAGAGGTTTGCATAGGACGGGCTGAACCTGCTACCCATGGCACAACCCTTGATTTGTAGGTAGAAACTATCATTAAAGGAGAAGGAATTGCGGGTAAGAATGAACTCGGAAAGGCTGAGGAGAAAATCTGTGCTGGGGATGTGTGGCTCAGGGTGTTGGGAGAGGTAGTGTTGGAGGGCGGAGAGACCTTCTGAGTGGGGAATGGATGTGTACAGGGACGTGGCATCTATAGTGGCCATAATGATCTCGGCATCTGGAGGGAGGGAGATAGAATTTAATCTATCCAGGAAATGGTAGGAATCTTTAGTGAATGATGGTAGGGCCTGGACAATCGGCTGGAGATAGTGGTCTACAAATGCCGAGATTCTTTCTGTTGGGGAGTGACGGGAGGATAAAATCGGTCGACCAGGATTACCCGGCTTGTGAATCTTCGGAAGGATATAGAAATGAGGATTGCGTGGGTGGGGAGGGGAGAGGAGGGCTAAGTCTGAAGGAGATAGACCCTCATTCGGCCCATTGGCACTAAGAAATTCAATTAGGTCCTCCTGAAGTGCGGGATTTGGATCTTCGGGGATTTGCTGGTAGGAAGAGGTGTCAGAGAGTTGTGTTTCAGCTTCCCTAATGTAGTCTGATCTGTTTAAGACCACAACCGTTGACCCTTTATCTGCGGAAGTAATGATGATGTTAGGATTTTTCATTAAGTTATTTAGCTCTGACTTCTTATTTAGCTCTGTGTGTCCACCTCTCGCGGGGTTTTCCCCGAGAAGTACCCGCATTCTAGAGTCTCTATACCCGCCGCCCCCATGCCGCCAGACGATGAGACGGACTCCGTTAGCCACGTGGTTCATCTTTCGTCCAAACCCCTTAACCCAAATCAAACTCCTCTTTTAAACAAGGGTCTCTCTTTCACCCCCACCCCCAGAGTAAACCACGTAAGAATTCTCGCTGACGTACTGCATTTTTGCCGGAATCTCCAGTGGAAGGCTTTTTGGGAGTCGCAACCGGCACTCCAGCAAATTTCCAGACCCCTTCACAACGCCTTACAGAAATTCAAGCCGGCTTCAGCCCAAGAACCCAGTCCCCTCCCCTCAAATCATCCAATTGAAATTTTTATAAACCTTCTCTTGTCCAGAATCGCCAACCCGTCTTTCCTCAAGTCCCTAAATCCTCGATCAAACCTGTCCCCTACCGAATCCTCAGAGCTAAATAACTTAATGAAAAATCCTAACATCATCATTACTTCCGCAGATAAAGGGTCAACGGTTGTGGTCTTAAACAGATCAGACTACATTAGGGAAGCTGAAGCACAACTCTCAGACACCTCTTCCTACCAGCAAATCCCCGAAGATCCAAATCCCGCACTTCAGGAGGGCCTAATTGAATTTCTTAGTGCCAACGGGCCGAATGAAGGTCTATCTCCTTCAGACTTAGCCCTCCCCTCCCCTCCCCACCCACACACTCCTCATTTCTATATCCTTCCGAAGATTAACAAGCCGGGTAATCCTGGTCGACCGATTTTATCCTCCCGTCACTCCCCATCAGAAGAAATCTCGGCATTTGTAGACCACTATCTCCAGCCGATTGTCCAGGCCCTACCATCATTCACTAAAGATTCCTACCATTTCCTGGATAGATTAAATTCTATCTCCCTCCCTCCAGATGCCGAGATCATTATGGCCACTATAGATGCCACGTCCCTGTACACATCCATTCCCCACTCAGAAGGTCTCTCCGCCCTCCAACACTACCTCTCCCAATGCCCTGAGCCATACATCCCCAGCACAGATTTTCTCCTCAGCCTTTCCGAGTTCATTCTTACCCGCAATTCTTTCTCCTTTAATGATAAATTCTACCTACAAATCAAGGGTTGTGCCATGGGTAGCAGGTTCAGCCCGTCCTATGCAAACCTCTTTCTTGGTCTCGCGGAGAATAAATTCCTGTCACAACAACCCCTGAAACCGCTATTGTGGCTCAGATATATTGACGATATTTTCCTTCTCTGGCCACATGGTCCTGATTCCCTGAAAACTTTCATTTCCAACCTTAATGCTTCGTCCTCTATCTCCTTCACGTCTACAGTTTCCTCCTCCCTAATCACCTTCCTAGATGTAAACATATCATTTATAGACCATAAATTTCACACATCCGTACATATAAAACCCACAAATAAACAACAGTACTTACATTTCAAGAGTTGTCACCCATACCACACCAAACGTTCCATTCCTTATTCCCTTTCCATAAGGGGACACAGAATTGCAATGACCCTGACTCCTTAGACAATTTCCTCATAAATTTACACCATTCCCTCCTCAAACGAGGTTATCCTGAATCCCTCCTGAATAAGAGGATCCGTGGACATACTTACACTCCCAGACCTTCCACCACCGCGAAAAACCACCCTCTTTCAATTTGCACCACGTTTCTTCCTGGCCTAGAATCTCTGTGTTCTATCCTAAAGGACCTCTATCCTATCCTCAAAAACCACAATTCCACCACCAACTTTTTCCCTAAATGCCCCTCTGTCACTTTCAAACGCCCCGCCAATCTATCAGATCTTCTAAAATCTACCAATCCACTTCTTAAATCCTCGCCCCGTTCCAAAATCACTCCCAGACCCTGCAATAAACCTAGATGCAAAACATGTCCTATTTTCCTAACCAGAATCCCATCCCTCTCCCACCCGCTCTTTAACTCTCTCCCACCAATTCCCTACTCCTCGTGTACCTCCAGCAATGTTGTCTACCTACTCAAGTGCCAACTTTGCCCTGCGTTTTACATTGGACAGTGTACCACACCCCTTAATATTAGAATCAATAATCATCAAGCCTCATGCAACAATTCCTCCCTTATTGGTATGCTCCCAATCCCCAAACATGCCTCCGAACACAACACTGCCTTTGACCAATGTTTTAAAGTATCCGTCTTAGCATCCCTCCCACACTAAGACCCTCCACTGAAACTCAAAACATTAGAGCTAGCCTTCATCTGGCTCTTGGATTCCTGGAATCGCCCAGGTATTAATATTAGACATTAATTGCCCCCTTTATGCATATAATTTCATCCCCCTCCGCCCCCAATAACTTCCATATCATCCCCACCTTTTTTTAAAATTCCCGTGCCATACACTACCCCTCCAAACCCCTCACCTCGAATGCCTTCCCCCCCTTTTTTCCCCCCTTTTCCTTTCTTTTCCCCTCTTTTCCCCTCTTTTCCCCCATTTTCCCCCTTTTCCTTCCTACCACTGCTTTCGGGCTCTCCTCTGCCTCAGTTCTGTTCCTAATTCCTCTTGAGAAAGCTGGTTGCACCACCAAAAATTCGAGAACTAGTGAGTCCCTCTTTAATATGTTTTAGTTTCTGTGTTTGCTATGACTATTTAGTGAATTTTATTGTGCACGTTCGTGGCTTTTGCAAGAAAGTGAATATATATATTATTATTATTAGGTAATCTACCATTTAAGGTAGGTTTTTGGATGGGCACAACTATCAACTAAACATTTTGTTACTCCCCACCTATCAAACTAATCTATATCAGGTCCCTCTTCATCTCGGTGTACTTCTTTCCTCCCTTCATCCCGTCCAACATCCCTATCCTGTTCCCGCCCTTACCTCGCTTGCCCAACATTCTCCCCTCTATTACCTTCTTCAACATTCCACTACCGCTCAATATGCCTTTCATCCATTTTTCCTGCCTCCATTCGATTTCTCTCAACAAACCCCTCTCCTCACCCACCATCTCTAGTATTTCTTTATTTGCTTTCCTTTCGGTCCATTTCACCTTCTCCATTCTTCTCCACACCCACATTTCAAAAGCCTCCAATCTACGTCTATCCTCCTGCTTCAGTGACCACGTTTCTGCGCCGTACATAGGTACGCTCCATATCAGAGTTTTTACGAGTCTTGTCTTAACATCCCTACTCAATGTCCCCGTCATCAACTCCCTCCTCCTTGAGAAAGCCTCCTTGCCTAGCGCAATTCTTCTCCTTATGTCCCTACCACTTTGACCGTATTGGTCCAGAACACTTCCGAGATATGTAAACTGCTCTACCTGCTCTATTCTTTCCCCGCCTATTTTAATATTTAGCTTAGCCTTTTTCTTTCTGGGAAATCGCATAACCTTTTTTTTATTAATATTGATTCTCATCCCATATTTATCGCACTGAACCTCCAATTCACTCAGCAATGCTTGCAAGAATGTATATATATTCATTCACATTGAAATAGATATAAGGAAAATGGTATAGGAACACATATAAAGGACGAACACAAGAGAGGTGGGGATGGCGGATGTGAGCAGATCACGAATGTAAAAATATTTTCCTCGACCGGATCTTGAACACCGGATCTCTCCACTTGCCGGGCGGATGCTCTAACCACCTGAGCTATCGAGAAAGGGTACTTTTACACTGAAATCTGCGATCCTATAAAGCGCCGAAGTGCTCCGAATCATTACCCAGAAGATGGTGTTAGGGAGCCCTTACACCCACCAAAGGAGAAATTGACAAACACAAGAGGAGAATGGACATGAGGTTAGCAAGCATACAACATCATAAAGGATAGGAACGGTGCGTTTCATGGCACACATAGCCATGTTGCCAAAAAAAATATTGTGACTCCAAACAAAACACAATTCAGCAACCTACTCTACAATAGGTCCCTCTTCATCTCTCTGTACTTCCTTCCTCCCTTCATCCCATCCAACATCCCTATCCTTTTCCTGCCCTTTCCTCATTTGCCTAACATTCTCCTCTCTATTACCTTCTTCAACATTCCACTACCACTCAATACACCTTTCATCCATTTTTTCCTGCCTCCATAGGATTTCTCTCAACAAACCCCTCTCCTCACCCACCATACCTTGTACTTCCTCATTTCTTTTCCTTTCGGTCCATTTCACCTTATCCATTCTTCTCCACACCCACATTTCAAAAGCCTCCAATCTACGTCTATCCTCCTGCTTCAGCGACCACGTTTCCGCGCCGTACATAGCTACGCTCCATATCAGAGTTTTTACGAGTCTAGTCTTAACATCCCTACTCAACGTACCAGTCATCAACTCCCTCCTCCTTGAGAAAGCCTCCTTGCCTAGCCCAATTCTTCTCCTTACGTCCCTACCACTTTGGCCGTATTGGTCCAAAACACACTTCCGAGATATGTAAACTGTTCTACCTGCTCTATTTTTTCCCCTCCTATGTTAATGTTTAGCTTAGCCTTTTTCTTTCTGAAAAATCCCATAACCTTTATTTTATTAATATTCATTCTCAATCTATATCTGTCGTACTGAACCTCCAATTCACTCAGCAATGCTTGCAACCCCTTGGCTGACCGACAAACTAGCCTTCCCTTTTTCGTAAACATATACGTTGAACAGCACTGGTGATAATGGACAACCCTGCCTTACACCTCTTCCTAACACTTTCCATCCAGACTCTCTGTTCCCCACTTGCACCTGAGCAGTCTGAGACATGTACAGGTTGCGGATCAGTCTCCTGTCCCTCCAATCTATTCTTTTTTTCTGCAAAATAATCTTTAGTTTTTCTCAATTCACTTTATCAAATGCTTTTTCAAAGCCTACAAAACGGGCAAATATGTCCTGATTGTATTCTATATTCCTCTCGATTATTGATCTCACCACTGCAATGGCATCACTGGTACCTCTCCCCTTCCTAAACCCAAACTGATCATCCCCTAAGTAATCATTTGCCATACTCTCTATCCTTTTGTTGATGATCCCGAGAACAACTTCAGCTGCATGGGAAATTTATTTATTTATTTAAGAATTTATCGTTGAAATTAGGCAATTGTCCTGGTGGCAACGGTCAAGTCTGGTCAGCTGTCACTCATGACATGACATGCATGCATCTAAAGGAGAACAGATGGACAAGGCTCTTGTATACCATGAAAGTTAAAGGATTACCAACTACATTTACCATACTACCCGTGGGCTAGGTTTACACCATTCGAGAACATACTACGCACCGTCCTTCGCCACACTCCGTCTATCATCACATACTATTCAATTTCATATACTGTTCAAAATCGTGTCCTGTTAACACTTCATTCACTTTTGTAATACAACTTGTAATGCCGTTCACATCACATACAAACAATATTTTAACAGTTACAATAGTATAACAATCACTGATCAATGGTTTATCACCCAGTGGCTGCTTTACACTTCTTCTTAAAACTCCTAAAATTGGATATGGAAAGGGCTCAAACAAACCTCCAGGCAGCTGGTTCCATTCAACAATAGTTCTGTTTAAATAACAGTATTTTTTCTTACTTGTTTTTTGCATTCCTAATTTTATTTTAAAACTGTGGTCGTTTTTTCTCTTAAAGCTTGGTTTTTTCTATCTCTTTCCATAAATCTTCCCACACTTTGTCATTTTAAAAATGATGAAGCATGGGAAGAATTTAAGAAGAATTTAAAAATCAAACTTATTGTTCTGTAGTCCTCACATGATGTAGCCTTTACCTTTTTTTGGAATAGGAACTAACACTGAACCCACAAAGTCTTGCGGCCAGAATCCTTCCTCATAGATACTACAAATCAGTCCATATGGAGCTTCCTTCCCACATTTTCCTAAATATTTCAGTAGATCTGCTGGAGTGTTGGTTACCCCCACAGCCTTATTTGGTTTCATCTTCCTTAATGCCCTTTCTATCTCATTGTCGAGCTGGACCTAAGTGGTCTTCCTCTACGCCATTTTCCTTTCCTTTTCTATGTCTAACCTTGTTGGGCTAAGTTCCTTACCATACAGTGCTTCTACATATTCCTTCCAGCTCTCTTGGATCTTTTCTGGGTCAACTATTATCTGACCCCACTTATCTCTAACTGCTACCACAAACCTTCCATTTTTACTTTCTCATAGTGATTTAACCTTGCTGTATAGTGCACCAATTTCACCCTTCCTCTACAAACTTCCTATATCCTCGCACTGCATCTTCCATAATGCTTCTTTTGTTTTATTTGTTGCCTGTCTCAATTTATAATTTAACTCTTTGTACTTCGCTTTGCCTAACTCTTTGTTTACAATTTTCCATTTTCTTCTCTCATCCAAAAGGATGTACACTATAGTTTATTTGAGTTATAAGTAAATATGTTTTTGTAACTAGAAAATAAATTGTTTTGCACATATCTGCTCAGTAACAAAAGAAACAATCTCATTCATATTTTAAAGTCCTCAGCAAAAGAGATTTTGGAAATAGGAATTACTTACTCATTTTCCTTTAGTAGTGCTATGATTATACTCTTGAGAACAATTTTATGAGTCAGATGAGGCTGAAAAACAATTATTTATTAGTAGGAAAACATGGAATTTTTGCAAATTCTTTATCAAACCTCTAAATTCAACCTGAATTCTTGCTTGTATCTTCAGAAAGTTACTATTTATGCATGTATATGGGTCACTTTTTTAAGTGAAGCTTAGCTGTCTTCAAAGGATCCATAATGGAATGGCATATAACAGTTGCAACTTAGCTTTTTGTGATTTAATTAATATATGTATTATAATCACAACTATTTTGCAATTAGTAATTGATACTCTTGAAACTGAATATGTGTGACTTGAATTTTTCTGCCAAATTTGTTGACTGCAAATATAGGTCTCTTTGTGTATCCTGTATTATATGTACAAACAAAAAAGAAACCTCTACACTAATAGAATATGAGGCCAAGCCATGAGTATAAATTGAATTTGATGAATACTTTTATCAAGCTTTAATCATCACCACATGTGGTGAAAGTGGTGATGGTTCTAATAATATTAATGTAGAGTAATTAATTATTAAACTAATTAATATGGAGTGTAGTTTTGTAAATGTATGAATTATTGAGTCAAAATGATATACTTGGACTGAAGGCTTTTGAGAAGTGGGTGTGGAGAAGAATGGAAAAATATGAAATGGATGGATCAAGGGAAATAAACAATGAAGTTCTAGGTATGGTAGTGCTAGAGAGACTGCTTGGGAGAAATTTAAAAAGATGGGACAAATGGGTACAGGTGATAATGAGAGGCAATGGGATGTTAGAGATGGTGGTACAGGGGAGAATACTGGGAAAATGAGGAGTAAGGAGGAGAAGAAAAGGGATTTTGGATGTAACTAAGGGAGGTAGAATGAACACTTTGCTAAAGAATGAATTGTTGTAATGCGAGTATGTACTGTAGGATTTATGGGAACTTTGTCATGTTTTTTAGAGCTTAGGATTACATTAGTATGCAGTGCCAGGGCCTATCAAAAACGTACCCTAAACCTGTACACTATTTATATTTGTATATATATTTGCACTTAATTAATTCACTCAAGTGCACCAAAAGTTACTAGTATTTGGTACTTGCTGCAGGATAATACAGAGACGTCTTTTATAAAAATGTGTGAATTTCATTAAGAAATGAAATATTTTGTATTTTTATTTTTTATGGATGCCATTTTAAAATTGATGGTAGGAAGATTTCATACATATATTCTGTAATACCTTTAGAAAATGCAATTTTGTGGCTTGTAAATGGGAATATAATCAATGCTTTAGTCCTAAAGGAACTTATGCTGTTACAAATATCAAGGACCTCTGCAATCATCAACATCAGTGTGAGTACTTTACTAAAAATGTCTCTCTCATGGAGTTGAGGCTGACAGGAACATATTTTTAAATTCCTTTTTATTCATTAAAATATGGTGCTACTTAATGCTAATCTTCAGGTAGATTACAGATGATACACCCTCAGTCATTTGCATTAATTTTGACTTTGCAAGTCAAAACCTAGGTCCTGTATTATAAAATATATGTAGAAGAACAAAGTATTTTCTTTTCCAATATGAATCGCTTCCACAAAGTGATGCCTCAAACCTTTCTATTCCCTTGCAATAGTCTTAAACCATGGCCTCCCTCTTGATGTACCAGTGTCATTTGACACCACTGGTTTTGAACCTCTCCCTTATTCCATAATATTACTTTTTCATGATGTGCCTCACTCAAGTTAAGCTTCACAGAGTGGTGGGAAATTTATAAACTAAGTGCAAACTCATAAACTAAATTCAAATTTATAAACTACATGTAACACTCTGGATGGTTGTATTTTCACTGACTACTTTGATGTTACCGTTTGAATCAATGTCTCATGAACTACATCCAGTATATCTTCTCGTAGACTTGGGTGCCATGCTTCAAAATCTGCACCTGATGATTCAGGGTCAACCTTGAAAAGTGTCATCAGTTTAGAAAAAGATGAAAAGGTTTTAGAATAGAAACGAAGCATGGGTGAGAGGTTGTCTGAGCGATGTACATGTCGTAAATTCCTCCTGCAATGGAAAAGATAATTTGCATTATAGTCCCACAAGCTTTTTATATTCAGCTAAAATATTTGTCATAATGAATCAATGCCTGTCATATAAAGCATATCGTAAATGCAATAAAAATATGAAATGTAATTGAGAAATTGGAGTAACCGTATCGTTGTTGATTTATGTGAGAGAGGGACTGATCAATTTATCTTTAAGAAAATCTTATGGTCAGCAGGCATTCATTAATGAGGATTTTCAAATAGGGTTTTTCTCCATCTGCCAACCTCAATATAAATATGAAAAGAATGTGTATTACTGGTATTGCGATTCAGATCAATGAATTTCCTCCAACATGACGAGGCGAAAGTGCCTGGCCCTGATAAAGGTTCCACACGAAGGTCAGTCGGAGTTAGGGGTGGTAGATTTTTTGCGGCTTGGGAGAAGAAGCGGCGTACGAACTAGAGCGGAATTTCCGAAAGACGAAGGGAGTCTCCCTTCGTCTTTGTGCCACGGAATATCGACGGGGAGAACACATTGACGTGGGTGATTCCATCGCCGAGGGTGTGCGCGAGAATGCTAAATAATAAATGGCCCGTCAACGTGTCAAACCTTTTCACTCCTCTCGTGACCATTACCTGAATTCCCAATAGCCGTGGGAGAGGGATGTCTTGGAAAATCGTTCGGTAGGACGGTAATGTCGTCGAGAGATTACTTGGGCCGCGCGTTGGCTCTAGCTGGGGTCACTTTGGCCCCAATTCGGATTGCAATGGGGGTAACGAAACATGAATTAGTAACACGCAGCTGCCCTCCTGACGTCTCTTATTGGTTACCGCAGATTTTGATAATTACCTTTTGCTGCCATTAGAATCGAGGCTACCCACTTGTGATGCCTCCAAATTTATCTGGTTTTGGTGACAAACTACTTGAAATGACGAACCGTATGTGAGAACACAATCCCACTGAAATTATGTCAAAATCATTTTTGCTGTTTCTTTAACATTTAAACAAATGAACAGCAATATGCATTTTTGAAAGCAGTTCTTGTCCATGCGCCCTCGTGTTCGCGTTTTATTTCAAAGCGATACTTCCAGTTTCGATGAAAATTTAACCAACTCGACAGATGACTATCACAATTCCAAAAAATGAAATTTAATTAACGTCTATCCGTTTCCTGGTAGTTGCATAGCCTAATGTGGACGCATCAGAGTGACCCCTCGATCAGGAAAATCGGGAAAAAGTCAGAAATTTCTCAGTTTCTTCAAAAATTTAGGCAAAAAATGGCCCAATTTCCCGAATAAATGGGAATTCTATAAGCAAATCGGAAACATGGAATGGGAATCTGAAATTCCCGATGGTAGCGACATTCCTTTCAGCTGCGAGAGCAGTTAGTGTTAAACTTGAAGTCATCGCACTTGCAACCCTCTGCAAAAAATCTGAACTAATATATTACGACTTCAGTGATGTCAGTGCCACAAGAAGCAATTACAGTAGAACTCCAATTATCCGAATCAATCGGAACCGGACCCCGTTCGGATAATCGAAAATTCGGATAATTGGAGTTTTGTCCGGAGGAAGGGTCTATTCAAAGAAAACTACAAGGAAAATGAGCGGAGGCTATGTAATATTAACTGATTTAAAAGAAGTGACACTTTGGCATGCTAACACCGTACATCGCTTGTAAATAGCAACGAAAATGTTTTTTTGAATAAAATTATCTGCAGCTGTAGATTCTGCTAATAATTTCTCTCCATTCAGATGTAATTCACGACGGACCCCGTGTCTAGCCTTGAAATTCCTTAGGCAGCCGTTACTTGCCTTAAAAGATGAACAATCAAGCTTCTGACCCAAGATCCTAGCTTTTTCGCAAAGAATCGGACCTGAAATAGGATTTCCCACAGAACGTTGCTGCAAGAACCACTTGAAAACGGCGGTATCTTCTAAAACTTTGTTTGTTGCCGTTTTCATTGATTTCTTCGAAGAACTTCCATCTTCATTTTCAAGGAATGACACACAAAATTCACAATTGTAGGTTTGTTCTTTTCAATGTCCGAAATCGTTGATTGTCCAACTCCGTACTGTTTTTGCCCGTAACTCCCTCATTATCCGATTCCTCCATGATTTTGAGTTTGTCCACTAAAGATAACACAACGTTTTCTCTTCGAAGCCATGGTGAACAATTAAACGCACTCTCAAAGGAAACAACAAATCGGCGCATAAAAAACCCCACATAATCAACAAGCAATCAAGCAACAAACAGTGAGTGGCAGATCGCCCGTAGCCACCCACACTCACCCCTCTGCCGGGATATTGGGTTTCTAAAACTACAACATGAGACATGGTGCCTAAAGCGATTCGGATAATCGACGATTCAAATAGTTGGAGTTCTACTGTTACTTAAAAAAACTACCCAATCAAAGCGGGAGAAAATTCGGAAACAAGGCGGAATATTCGTCGGGAAAATAGGGAAAAATTCGGAAATGGTAATTCATAAAATGGGTGGCCACGCTCAGGACGGTCATGGCGGACATAATAGGAGTTTCCATGCAGTTGTATGCTTCTTGCAAGCCTAAACACTAGAAGCAAATGTGGCATTTGGAGAATGTGCCAAATATGAGGGGGGGTGGTGCGATCGAACCCTCTCCACCCACCCCTATCCCCTCTTCCCCTCCCCTTCGCTTCTCGCTAATTACGCAACCGGCCGAAAGCACTCCCTCTCCAACTCTTCCTGTGCTAGTGTGTGGCGCCGGTGAAATGAAAATGCGGCCATTACCCTTAAAAGTCTTTGGCTGGGAGGGGAGGCCGATTACTCACCTATTTCTTCCTTTATATGCCTTGGTCATTCCGGCGCGCATAGCTAACGATCTAGCTGCAATCGATTTCTAGGTCTTCGTGTTCCATGGGGTTCACTCCCACTCCAGAGATATCGATTTAAAAAAACCTGAAGTCCAGTGCACAATGGAACGGAAATGCGAACGTTAGCAGACGCATTATCGAAGGTAAAACAATGGATGCATCCCTGACTACGCACTTCAACTGAAACAATTGCTATCGGCTCTAAGCCGATGCTTGCTTTATCTGCTAAATTTTTCTTTAGCGGTCGGGTTCCCGGACCAATAGTGCCCTGAAATTTACGGTCGTGTTGGGAGAAAGAAGTTCGGGCAGCCGAACGACCGATCGCTAGCATGGGACCAAAGCTATGCCCTCCAAATCCATTCTCGGCGATCTCTGTTCGATCACGTTCTTGAACACTCATTACTCTAATTGTTGTAGCACAGTGCTCAATCTCAAAACATGTCGTCCAAAACCTATCATTATCGTTACTGGTTGTATACGTGCCAGTCAAGGTGGGTTTTCGATGGACAGGGGGACTATCCGCTGCTACACCTCTAAGACTCGCTTAACACGACACTAAACTCCGCTTTACCCTAAATCTGATTTCTAATCTCATAGTACGATTCTTGTACATTATGCCTTACTTTTTTAGATAAATTTGAATGAAAATTGGACATTTGTAACTCGTTTGTGCATGAGGAACCAAATGCCCTCTGGCCCCATACCACCCATTTGCGTGTTAATTGAAGAGATATATAATAAAGTTATAAAATTCTGGTTATCCATTTCCAACGGATCGCAGTTTACCTGGATTGATTTTGATGCAATTTCGTGGATGTGTTAGTGGTGGTAGTCTCCCGTTGAGGTAGATTTAGAGAAGACACAGAAACCTAAGCGTCACCTTGCACTACACTAAGAACACTCCAATTTATCCTTCAACTCCTCGTTTCTCCCTTCGTTACGTCCCCCAACCCCGTTCGTATAACATTCTCCCCTCTATTTCATTCTTCATAATTTCATTTCCTTCTAATACGTCCTGCGTCCATTATTTCAATTTCTGCTATTATTAGTTTAGTATACAAATTAGTATGAAAGTATTGACTCTTTTTAACATGTTTTGGGTAATTCCAGTGGTGGTTGAAGGTAAAAGGGTCCAAAATTACAGTAGACATTAAATATAAATTGGAAAATGATATTACGTCAATATAGGAAATGGGTATTTGAACTATATTGATTGGTGTACAGCAGCCTGTTTCAGAGTTGGGGCCAATTTCTGACGATTAGTTAATAAAATCAGAGTCAGAAATTGCTTCCGAAATTTGGATAAACGAGTGATAACGAATTTTTAAGGAAATGCTTAATTTTACTGGTGATTGCCCTCAGCTGCTTTTTACTAGATCGAAGGAAATGAGAAAACGCACATCCGATAATATCTTAATCATCACAAAATGGGCACAAAAAATGAACACGGGTTGATTGTTAAGGATGTGGTAAAAAGGGGGTTGTAAAACACGTAAATTTCTCGTTTACGGAGCGAATTCTGTGTTTCCTGTTGTTAGAAGTAGCACAAAACGGTAAAAGTTCAAAAAAACCAACTCGAGACAGCGCGTCGGGCCCGCTGTGCATTTAAGCATTTTTACATGGAGGAGGCCTCGGAGTGGTCATGTGACCTCCCCGAAATCTGCATACGCTCCTGAAGTTGCAGGAGAATTAAGGTAAAACACTTGTGAAAAAAGAGAAAGTTAACCGTCGGGTATTTTAAGACACTAAGAAAAAACCTAAAATTTTATAATCCAGTTTCACTTTCAAAAAAGCCGTTAATAAGGGGATTTTAATTTTAAGTGCCAAGCAACTCCGAAGTTTTTTCTCTGAAAATGGATTCTAAAGTCTTCATACCCTACTGGAAAGTAAAGCCGGGTATAATTCAGTCAATTTTGCTCACAACTCTTGAAAACGCCTCAGTAATATAAAACGAGAAAGTCGCGGAACCAAGCTTCAACCTCACTTGATCGATGGAACGTATCAAGGTGATTAATTATCGAGAACTTATACATATTGATAATTCTCGCCCGGTGCGCAAAGGGTGCATGATACCCTCCGGTACAATTGGTTCGGTTCCGTGACCCCCGTGCATCAGGTGAAAGGAGCTGGCAACGTTCCTCCCACGGTCAGTTACCCCAGTATTGCCTCATAATCGCTCAGGGAATTTTTTTGAAGTGAAGACAATGTCAAGGCGAGCATTCGCTGGGAATAAATACTCTCCCTTCCGTTCTATAATCCCCGTCGAAAAAGTACTTGGGATATTACGTCTTTTTTATTTTTATTATATTTACGAAAGAAAATCTGTATTGTATGGATGAAATGAGTAATAGGGAGAAAAAGAGAATCATATTTTACTCTCGGTTGTTATATTGTTCGAAAAAATCGACAAACTGACTCTGGTTGCATGAGACTGCAGTTCCAGTGGTATTTACTTCAGAGTGACTTGAGGTCTGAAATGCCTAATGTTTTGTTTCCCTCGCTTTATTTTTGTCACAGTATGACGGTATCTTAATCCTAAAAGTTTCATCAGCCTAATTCCATTGTTGAGGTTCATGGATGACTATCATGGGCAAATCCGACACGCGGCGTCACGTCCAAATGTTCGACCACAGTAAGAATATTGGCACCGATGGTACGAAATAGGGTAGTGTTTCATTCCCACTATCCGCGAATGACTTTGTAAGCCATTTGAAGATTTTCAGTCTTTGTTCAGCTGTGTTTTCCTCGTGTGCACAAGGGATCACTCCGCTTTTTCATTTCCACGGGAGAAGTTCGTTCGCGTCTTGGAACATCTGCATTTTTAATTCTCTGGATGATGGCGACTGACGCCACCTGGGCTCATGTCGCTTGAAATATGTGAAAGTTTCGCCGCATGGTGTAATTAATCCAATATCATGAATGTAAGTTTTGTCATTCGAAAGGATTCGCATCGCTTTGGCAATACTTTTTTAACAAAGGCGATCGATAAACTAGCCTCTCAAGAAATAATGAAAGGAAAATATTTAATTATCTCTGTTCGCTCCATGGTATATATTCATCACGTCGAAACCGAAAGAAATAGAGCCCATCTTGCCCCCCGTTAAGCTCACTTCCATTGCGCTATTCCCTCGCTGCGTGCAATGTTCCCTTCTCATTTCAGCTTCTCATTGGAGCACCTCAAGACTTCCAAGGAAAGCCACACAAAAAAGAGGGAATTGGTGAATAATATGAAGATACCGAAATTCGAGGCATTATTTCACACGGAAGTGGGCCAAGAGTCACCAATATTTGGAATCGTCTTCTTCTGCCTGCCGGGATTTATATTTAGCCGAGAGGCACGCCAGCGGCAAGGGGCGTAAGTGGCGTATTTGTTTAAGCAGGTGAAAGTGAAGTTCCGATCTGCCTGTTAATTATTTAATATTTGACCAATCCTACCTACTTTGGGAGACGAAGACAATATGCCCTAATTTTCAAGCAAAGGCATATTTATCCGAAACAAGACTCTTCCTGCTTCGATGCAGGATGTTTAAAAAAATCAACAGAAGTTTCTATTAATTAAGTAACGTATAATATACCTAATTTTATCAGTGGTTTAAAAATTATATGCATCTTTATTGAGAACTGATCCGCCATAAAATATTAACCCAACAAGAATATTTCAAAAAATTCCTCTAGCCAAAAATACGACTATTGTTCGCAGTATTATTTTAGAAACTTCGTATAATCCCGAAACACTGTGAAATTCTCTCATTTACTGGTAGCATTAGTAGGTGTGGCAGTGACTTCTGGAGGTTATCGTCTAGGAACGATAAAACGATGTTGCGTTCCATCTTTTGGGCAATTATTTACAAATTTGGTAAAATAAACAACAAGTTGTGTACTATCTTCAATATTTCGAGTCGTCAAAGTATTTTGAAATTTCCGCTCATTCATTCCGAAGTATTTTTTATGTTCATTTGCCATATCTACTAGTCTGTTCTTCCATTGTATCCGATTTGCAGCAAAAACCACAGTAATCAACACGAAGGTTGGTGTGATGGTTGAGGCTCGCCTCGAACTAAGCTCTACAAGGAAGTGAAAATCTGGGCAGAAAGGTGGGCTTGAGCCATGTGCTACCTCAGATTACCCGGAACATTTTTCAAAAGATTTCTGAATTGGTTGAAGCCGGTAACGTCCAGAGTTTCATTCAGGCTGGAATCCCCTGGTCAGTAAGCATATTCTCCACTCACTAGGCAACGGCCTTCTCTCCTAACAAAATGTAAATACCCCAAGAGAAGACTCAATATCAACACCAAGGGACTTTCCGTTTCATGTCATTGACTCTCTTCTCGTGTTCAGTTACTGAGACAGGATTATTATGTATTTCTCTGCCAAAGAACCTTTTACAAATTTATATCCGAGCTTGCCGCGACATCAAGGAGTTATTACACAGATTCAATTTTGGAATTCCAATCTGGTTTGTACTTATGTAGGAATCGCTCATACTTGAGTTTTTTGTTCGATTACCAACTTTCGTGTAGACTGGTATGGTACATCTTATTTGTGAGTGAATTGCCACTTTTTGCACAGTAACGTTCGATTTAGTCGGTCTGCTTATGTTCTCACCAAAATGCTGGAATAATAAGCATAGCAGAGAAGCGAAATGGAACGAAAGGTCAAGGCCACTATTGTTCAAAATTGGTCTTCCGACAGTCTGAAACGACCAACCAGACAATATCGGCGCAACATCTCGACACGAGAACACGCACTCTGAACTCGGAGGTGGCCGAAGCGTCTCTTCGACCTCTTATCAATTCGGTCGGGATCATTGGTCACGTACGAGGGCGGGTGGGGTTCAAGGTGAAGTGCGGACTGCTGTGGTGGGCCTGACTCACGCACGAGGTAGTCGAGGGGCGTGGAGGGAGGGGAATGGCGGCGCGGCTGGGAGTGGAGCTCGGCATATGCTTGGGCGCTGGCATAGCGAGAGAGACTCCATGTACCACAGTACCATAGGGTTACAGCGAGACCCTACGGTTCGTGGGAATGGCGTATCCATAATTCTAACGGGTAAACGCTGCGGTCACTGCAATTCGGCTACGTGTCTATGTACATGTTAACTATTCAGAAATGAAGCATCTCTCTTTCATTTGTCTTTCACTCCGATGTTTGGTTTGATTTCAGTCCCCTATTCCTCCTTATCAAGTCTTAATTATCCTACTCCCATTTAGCTCATCTTTCTCATATTTTTGCCACTTCTAAGAATTTGTCCCTCGGCCTTCCTTCCTAGGACTTAACCTTCAATTTTTCCCGTCTGTCATGCTTCCCACCAACGTGTCCTATTCATTCTTCTTCGCTAGGTCTTCTTTCCATATTTGTGATCCATATGCGCTATATCTTTACCTATTCTTCTTTTCACATTCTTCCTCGGGTATTTATTTTTCCATTTGACCTACAGCATCATCGTCTGCAGCTCTTCTGTCTGTCAGCTTTTCCAGAGGTGTCTCATCCCTATAATATCGTACACTTCCCACGATTGTTATCACGTACGTTATTTTTGCAACTCTGTCTCCTTCGAACACATCTCTAATCCCATTTATCATTTTCTCCTTCTCAGTAAGAGTTATCCCGTAAAGCGCCTGATGCCCATCAAACTACTTCGGAACTATGCAAAGCTAATGTTCTGAGGCAGGCAAAATTAGACTTTAATGCACCGGAAAATATAAGGTTATGAAGCAGTGACGGGAGAAGTTAAGAGAGGGCCCTCAAACGTTAAATTGTTACCTTATTTGTCAAAAGAATCGGTTTGGCATTAAGACTGATTTTGTGTAGGTTCCCTTGGGTGGTAAACCACGTCTGTATAAATGAAGATTGACAGATTGCCTTTTGGATTCATTTATTTAAATTTTAGCAGCGAGCCTGAGATTGTCTTATTTAAATTCGCTATCACATAAAGAGGGATAATTGTAATAGAAGACTATTCTTATTTAATCAGCTATCATTCTCATAACAATCATACGAACATATTGGTAGTTTCACTTATGCCATGGCAGTTCGCTGGAGATAACGACACAAAAGGAGCTGCTTGCGGTTTTAGATTGAAACACTTTATTTCGGTTAATTTCGATGTTTTCACATCATTATCAACTGAAAAAGAACGAGGTGGAAATAAACGTTCTTAAATGGGAAAACTGTTAATAACTTAATCATTATGTATTAGTTAGTACCATCACATCAACCCTAACTCGGTTTCATTTATTTGATTTAGAGTTTTGATGGTTAAAGTTCTCATAAAATGTAACCTTGTTATCATTTGAACAGATGCTAATTATTTTAGCTATCAAATGGAAATTTTCATGCACGATAACTGTAATTGATGACGGCGAGTAATGATGAATTTTTCAATATAAATGTACACCAAAGTCAAATATGATCCCCTAAAGTTTTAAAACAATTTATATAAATTTATATATGTACCCTCCCCATGGACTACAACCTGGACGTGGTGGAAGGGCTTGTGCATTTGGATGGCCCCTAGAGCTGTGCTGGCGGGGGTAATAATAATTGCTCCTGGTAGGGTCAGCCATGCCAGATAGATCAATGGTTAGGAGCAGACGAAAGGTAGTCCACGCAGCGTCTGTTCCTCAGTGAGGCGGCTGTAAAAGGCGTCTGACCCCAATGGAGCGGCCATTAAGTGATGGTGTCACGTTAAAAACACTTGAGGAAGGCAACGGGAAACCACCAATTTTATTAATCCCAGGACCGAATGATGGACACAAGACAGAAATTGAGTCCTAGCAACTACGGGACTCAGCCCAAGCGGCCGTGTGTCGTTCCCGGCAGCGGGGAGGCAAGGCTTCCGCGGTCGTCATCCCACGAAACCCTTGCTGGGGAAAAACAACAGCAGCAGGACAGAAGATGCAGAAGAAGACGAACTTAGTTAGAATAGGAACATGGAATGTCAGGAGAATGCTGAGGACAGGTAAATTAGAATATATTAAGCGAGAGTTGGAAAGAGGTAATATAGATATATAGATATCTTACGTCTATGCGAGGTGAGGTGGAAGGATAGCGGGGATTACTGGAGTGATAGCACAGACCTACAAAAAAAAATTTTTTTTTGGTGCCGGGAATCTTTGTGATGATTTTAACTATATTTGTAGAGCTAAATCCAAATATGAAATCCGTTTTTATTTAACAGCTCTACTTTTTTAGATATGGCACATCTTACGATTAGTTGTTTTAATATTTGATATATTCCGGAAAATAATTTTCAAAGTTAAATAAATCTATAAGTATACTGATTTATAACCACTCCGCGGTGTTCCTTTTATTTTCAATAAACTGTCAATAAGTTTTATGTTTATTTCTATATTGTAGGCCAATGAGATAATTATTAATATAATATTCCCATATCATCATGTAGAAGATTTTTTTTCGTAAGTAACAACATATCTCTATCTTGAAAACTATAGCTGATAGGAAAAAACTAGTGTCATAATTGGATTCAGCACCCCAATTGTTCTTTAAATCAGCATTAAAAGCTCCGGCACCAAAACCACTGTTGGCCTGTGCCATTATAGAATAATATACAGCGATGGGACGAGAGCCAACGAGGGGTTGCCGTAATATTAAATAAAGAGGTAGGAAGAAGCGTAGTCAACATAGAGCAAGCAACAGATAGAATTTTACTCGTAGAGATTAAAGCAGAGCCGACGAACTTGGTCATTGTTCAGGTATACGTGCCACCGAGAAATCATACGGAGGAAGAAGTCGATAGGATATGTGATGAGTTAGACGATATAATCGCGTGTATTCCTGCAGGGAAACATTTGGTAGTGATGGGGGATTGGAATGCGACGGTAAGCGAAGGAAGAGATGGTGGTGAGGTGGGGGAATCTGGGTTAGGCACGAGGAATGAACGCGGGGAGAGAGCAATTGAATTCTGCAGGAGACAGAAACTAGTCACCACCATCACATGGTTTTGACACCAAAAAAGGCGTAGGTATACATGGAAAATGCCAGGTGACTCAGAAAGGTATCAGTTAGATTATATTATGATTAGGCACGGGTTTAGGAACAGCGTGATAAATTCGCACAGTTTTCCAGGAGCGGATGCGGACTCTCACCACAATTTAGTTGTAATGAAATGTAACGTCCGTTTCAAAAGGATAAGGCAGGGGCGGCGGGTTATGAAATGGAATATAGAAGCATTACATGGATTGATAAGGAAGTTGAATCAGCAGGCTGTAGAGAAAATCATGGATGACGGTAAAGAGCTTAGTACTATCGAAGAAAAATTGGAATGTACCAAGAAAGTGATATCGAAAGCCGCAAAAGACATTATAGTAACCATTGACAGGAAAAGGATAAGGAAACTATGGGTTACGGATGAAATGATTTAAAAGATGGATGAGAGAAGAAGATGGAAGAATGTAAACACAGAGTTAGGCAAAATGAAGTACAAAGAGTTAAACAATAAATTGAGAAGGGCCACAAATAAAGCAAAAGAAGAATGGTGGAAAACGCAATGCGAGGATATGGAAAGTTTACAGAGGAAGGGTGAAATTGGTGGGCTATACAGCAAGGTTAAGTTATTATCGGGAAGTAAGAAGGCAAGATCTGTGCTAACTAGAAAAAATCCCAGAGAGATGGAAGGAATATATAGAAACACTGTATGGTAGAGAACTTAGGCCAACGAGGTTACACATAGAATAGGCACATGATATAGAAGAAGATAGTTAAGGTCCAGGCATACTCGACGATGAAATAGAAAGGGCAATGGAGATGAAACAAAATAAGGCCGCGGGGGTAGACCAAATTCCTGTTTAACTATTGAAATGTTTAGGAAAATGTGGGAAGAAGACTCTATATGGACTGATTCGTAATATCTATGAGGAAGGAATCTGGCCGGAAGATTTTGTGAGATAATTGTTAGTTCCTATACCGAAAAAGGTGAAGGCTACATCATGTGAGGATTACAGAACAATAAGTTTGATATCCCACGCAGCTAAAGTTATTCTCAGGATCATCAACAAAAGGATAGAGAGTAAGGCAAATGATTACTTAGGTGATGATCAGTTTGGGTTCAGGAAAGGAAGAGGTACGCGTGATGCCATTGCAGTAATGAGATCACAAGTCGGGAGGAATATAGAATACAATCAGGACGTTTTTGCCTATTTTGTAGATTTCGAAAAAGCGTTTGATAGAGTGAATTGGGAAAAATTAATGCGTGTATTGCAGAAAATAGGAATGGATTGGAGGGACAGGAGACTGATCCGCAACCTGTACAGGTCTCAGACTGCTCAGGTGCGAGTGGGGAACGGAGAGTCCGGATGGGCAGTGTTTGGAAGAAGTGTAAGGCAGGGTTGCCCCTTATCACTGGTGCTGTTGAATATATATGTGGAGGAAATGATTAAAGAGGCATGGGAAGAACTGGAGGTAGGAATGAAAGTCGGAGGGGAATTCGTAAAATCGGTTAGGTTTGCTGATGACCAAGCATTAGTTGCTCAGTCAGCCAAGGGGTTGCAAGCATTGCTGAGTGAATTGGAGGTTCAGTGCGATAGATAAGGAATGAGAATCAATATTAATAAAACAAAGGTTATGGGATTGTTCAGAAAGGAAGAGGCTAAGCTAAACATTAAAATAGGAGGGGAAAAATAGGGCAGGTAGAGCAGTTTACATACCTCGGAAATGTTTTGGACCAACACGGTCAAAGTAGTAGAGACGCAAGGAGAAGAATTGCGCTAGGCAAGGAGACTTTCTAAGTGAGGAGGGAGCTGATGACGGGGACGTTGATTAGGGAGGTTAAGAAAAGACTCGTAAAAACTCTGATATGGAGCGTAGCTATGTACGGCGCGGAAACGTGGTCACTGAAGCAGGAGGATAGACGTAATTTGGAGGCTTTTGAAATGTGGGTGTGGAGAATACTGGAGAAGGTGAAATGGACCGAAAGGAAAACAAATGAGAAAGTACTGGAGATGGTGGTTGAGGAGAGGGGTTTGTTGAGAGAAATCCTATGGAGGCAGGAAAAATGGATGAAAGGCGTATTGAGCGGTAGTGGAATGTTGAAGAAGGTAATAGAGGGGAGGATGTTGGGCAAGCGAGGAAAGGGCAGGAACAGGATAGGGATGTTGGATGGGATGAAGGGAGGAAAGAAGTACACAGAGATGAAGAGGGACCTAATGTAGAGTAGGTTGCTGGATTGGGTTTTGTTTGGAATTACAAAATGTATATTTGATAGTTGTGCCCATCAAAAAACCTACCTTAACCGGTAGATTACCTAAGAAATAATAATAATAATATATGAACGTAAACAAATTTATGGTAGATGACGGTAGAGTTCACCCAGTACTAAGGCCGACGGCGTGTGAAATTCACACATCAGTGTTGGGGTGCCAGTTCCTTTCCCTGTTGTGCCTTCAAAGGAAGACCTGGTATCCGAAAAAAACACATCTTGGGTGGAGCAGAGGGTGATCAATGAGGTGCCCGGGAATCGAACCCGGGCCATCAGGTCAGTGCTCTAACCTTGGACTATGCTATTGATTTTATTTGTTAACATGAAGGCATATATTTTCTGCAAGCAACATTGAATTTTTTCAGTTTTTTTTAGTTTTTAATTTTTATCGTAATACGTACAGCTCCAATATTTCCGCGCATAATACTTTGCACCATGTCTCTATTATCAGCTCAGCTCTTACCTAAAGTCTTCAGTTTAGTATTAATTTAAGGAGCCCCGTATCGACAATTATTAGCTTAGTTTGTAATCATTTATTTTATATTGCTAAATCTCAATTGATTGCATATCTCGTAATCATTATTCACAGTAGCCGCTAGCAGAAACATTCAAAACCCCACCATCCAAAACCCCATAATTCATGTGCCGTGGTTAGTATCCTCCTTTGTGAAAAAGTATTTTATTCTTTTAAACTGCCAAAGTATCCCTATGATTTAAAAAAAGTCCTCCCCTTGTCACTCTTTCCAAGTCTATTTTAAATCAAACCTATCCTTATCATACGGATTTACCCTGCCTTTACCTGTAGAAGCACTTTTCAGTAACGGTCTCTCTTTATATTTTTTATTCCGTTATTTATTTATTCATATTTATTTGATATTTATTTTTTTGATAGTTATGTCCATCCGAAAACCTACCTTAACCGGTAGATTACCTAATAATAATACCCCAATATACTTTCCCTTATTTCTGGGTTTTTTGGCTACTCTTTTGCAATTGTCTGACGTGCTCTTCTTTGTTCACTTTCCAGTTTTATATCTTTATGCTTGAATTCGGATTAATATTGGTTATTATTTGAGCGGAGGAACCGGTAGAGAACCCGGGTTTCTGAGGCCCATCCGGTTTCTGAGCCCGACCAAATAATAGTCAGAATTTTAATTCCGCGCGTCTGGGTTTTAGAAAAAGCTGAGTTTCGATAGCACTGCTTAAAAGCATCCATTTACAGCAAAACGTAACTTTTTGAACGTGACGCAGAACGAGTTGGCTCGTCTTGAAGACGTCGGCATTTGATGCAATGGTCTTACCGCTTTCGATTTCTACGTAATAAAAGAGTCATCCGGGCAGGGTATTGAACAACTGTTCCTTCGATTCGCGGATAAGTTCTATGAATCACAATTCATAAGTCGTTCGGGAGTCTAATATAAACGTCGGGAAAATTCTAATATAAATTAACTCAATCGAGAGCTCTTGCCTCCCGATGACACTTTCCCGTTTTTCAACTGTTTTTCACCTAGATTGGTGTGTTAACTCATGGCCTGGATTTTATTTTGTTCAACGCATAAGAAATGAGGGGGTGAAATAATTTCGCCTCTCTCCTCCCCTCCGCTAAGGGCTCGGCGATTTCTCGTTGTTTCAATTCTTACGCCTTCCCGCTCTCATCCCATCTCGCCTGTCGATGGATTCGTCGGGAGATGATGCACGAACTTTGAAATTCAGATTATTTCGAAGTGTCTCTGCCTCATTTAAGATTCCATTAATGATGATCCCGTGACATTCAAGTTGCTCCGTGTTGCTTCCCCCATCTTACTATTCCTTCGCCTCTTCTCGCTGCCACTAACAAACGAAAAGAAACGATTATTGATTTCTTTGCTTTGCGCAAGGGGGGGGGAGGTAAAGGTTTTGCACGTCATATTTTCTACGTCCAGCGACCCACTGCCATTGTGACCGTTCTCCTTCCTTCATTTACCTTTAGCCGGCGAGTTGTCATCCTGGGTGCGCCTCGTTCTTCCGCAATTGAAAAATATTGCACCTCCGCGCGACGGTTTTCTTCGGCGCTCGAAAAAGATGTTCCACGCTCAACATTATTTCCTAAGAGTAGAAACCTTCAAGATATAAATTCCACAAACGAAGACACAGGTTTTGGGTTTCGTAGATTGGAAATAAGAATAATGTTATGATGCCCAAAGTACTCGTATTCGTGGCATAGGGATGCTCTGAAGGAAATTGGCCACCAATTACGCTTTTGACAAATACATATGAGGCACCCTGTCACAAGACTCCCCATATTCCTTTGAAGACTCGAAAATTGGAATTTATATTCTCAGAGGCTGAAATATGGGCCCGTTGTGTCGGAAGGATCTCGGAAAGTCTGAATTTCTATCAGCACCTCATCTATTCCATCAGCGGGAAATTTGGACGGTCGAAAGAGTTTTTAGTTGTTACATTAGGCAACTAATGAAAATCCGATTTTGACAAAAATGACTAAATAAATCACGTTAGCTCTTTAAAAGAGATTGATTTCAAGAAATCTAGCTGGAATTCCTTTGTGTGACCCTTTTATGATGCTTTTAGGCAACCTTCTCTTCACTTCTTTGAAAACCCTTAGATTATAGCGTGCGAGGGAAAATCTTTCGCTTAAAGTTGTCGTCATGTTCCGTAGTTCATAATGGAGTTTTAATAATAATTAATTGCTGGAAGGAAGTTGCAACAAGAGCGTTCTCGATTTTTTTATCAGGCTCGCGAATACTTAAAATCGCATTGCGGAACGCATTCAAATGTATTATTCCCATTTCATGAGGTGATACATGGGCTGTACATGTATGTGTTGATTTGTTTGAGCCATTATCTTAAACATGCAATGGCTGAATGCCTACTTGCCATATCGGTGACCTTGGAGAAGCTTGGAGATGCGTCATTGATGCGTGACTTTGCAGGCGTTACCTCAGCCGACGGTCAACTGAGGGCATTCCGAGTAGAGAGCATTGCTCCAGGAAAAAAAATATTCTTTACGATAAATGGACGTAGCACGGAATGCAATGACTAATTTTACTGTCAACAATGTCAATGAAGAAAAAAATGCCCTTTAAGATAAATAATTATTATTTGATTGGAAAATAATAATAATAATATGTCATCAAAATATATTTTCAATTATTCATTATGGACTCCTTTCACCACATCAAGTTTGAAGATGTGGACCTTTAATTTGTATATTGTTGTTTATCTTCAATCTACGATATGGCGTACGTGATATTATTTTAAAATAGGTTGTTAGAATCAATGCCGGGGTAAAGGGAAACTCCGACCAAACTTTCATTTGGTGCATGGAATACCGCGGCATCCTGATAGTTGTATCCATGGACATTAATCATGTGTTATAGTTTCTAGTTCCCTCTGGAAAATAACTATTTTGCCTGGATTTCTCTCTACAGCAAGGCAGTAATGCTTTGAGTCACAACTAACTGCACTTAAGCATACACGGTTGACATGAATTAAATTTATCCGTTATGAATACCAATCAATATCCCTGTGCAAGAAGCTCTAATGTAATTTTTGGTGCCTGTACAGCAATGAACTGAATCAAGTCTTAAACAAATGAAAAACGCTTTTATTCTGAAGCTCATACTATCATATATTTCCTTCAAACATGCAGCTTACGGTATTGACTACCACCGGCTAGTATCTCATCGGCTACCGAGGGAATATGCTTGTACTTGAGAGCGAGCCAAGAGAAAACCTCCTCTTATCGATCGAGTTTTTTTCGAAGGGTGGAAAATATAGTTTTGTAATGGAGGTAACGTGACGCTGGGAGATATAACCTGTGTGGTGAAAGTTCTAGTGTCCAAATCCTGCACTCAGCTATCAGAAAACGTTCTTAAAAATATAATATAGTTTATGGTAGGGTGTGCAGTTTTTTAATGCATTGAGAAAAAAAATCGTGCAAACCTTTCCTTTGTAATTTAAATCCTTATGCTTTGGTTGTGGACGTAATGTAGACACATACATTTTAGCAAAACATATTTTGGCCTCAGCTTAATTTGAGGGGGATTTCTTTGTTGATTCACCTGCTCTACCTCGCACAAATGAGCCTAGTTTTTTCGGGAGGTGTAAATTCCAGTTCTCTTTCTGGAGTCACGAGAGGAATTAGATGGGCCGTCTCCACAAGTGATGGCCGTAGAGTTTAATTTTGGACCTCTCGATTTCGTCTTCGCTATGAGAATAATCACTGGGCCTGGTAGAGCCCAAATTTATTTTGAATTTGAAACAGATGACGAAAAAAATAGTAAAATAGTTGAATGATGCGAAAAACTTCTTAACTTTCGACTGTTAAAAAAGTACGTTTACTGATGATGCTGCCTGACTACATTGACGGATGAGTACATTTTTTCTACAAAATATAATACGGCGACTGTTTTAACATATTTATTTTATACCTCTTAAAAATATGATATAGGAGAAGGGGAATTAGTTTCTCAATTGATAGACTTTGAAGTTAGGTTACGTATTTTCCTGTGAGGTTGCCCAGAAATATTATCCAATGCGTCCACTTATTTAATCATCCCAATCATTCAGCAAAGGCACTACTCAGACAAGGGCGAGGGCCCATTAGCAATGAATGCTCCCATGGCAATTGTTTAACTGCCTTTTTACCATTTTTCTTGAGAAATAAGTAAATTTCTGAATTGTAAATACTTTTGTGTTGTATTTTCAGCGAGAATAAAATGACAAATCATAGTTTTTTCTCATTTTCTATGCCTCGTAAACTCTCGTATTTTAAAGAACTCCGTAAATATCCGAATGGACGAGATAGTCAAAGCAGCATTTACCGAGTACTTACCTACTTGCTATCCTAAATTCGTTTCCTTAAAACCATCATTATCTTGTTGTGCATATGGAAGTGTTATCCAACTTTTTTTGTACTCTGGTACGCATAACTGCAGAGTATCGGTAGACAGGATCAATGCTGGATCAGTGCAATAGTGGGACATTCACCAAGACTGTATATCCTGGTCTATGTAAACCAATACTATAGTTGATTTTCATAGGGTATCATAGTTATTAAATCCCAGCTATGCGTATCCTCGGTATTCTTTTGCGAACCGGTCCGAAGGGTTTGCGGAGACCCTAGGTTAGGCACCATTGCCATGTAACAAGGATATTAATAAATATTCAAACACTCTCAGGCCAATGAAAGTTCGAGCTAGAAATGGATGACTCTGTAAAGATTTCGGCGTTCTCTTAGTTTAAAGATACCTTTTATTAATAAATCAAGTGCAAACCAAGACAAATGCTCAGTTCAGTCAATACTATTACTTGCGGGATATGCAGTTTCAAACAAAACTATTATTTCCCGTTAGCTTTCCATCTATTTTTACGGCTGGACACACTATGTATATACGAATGATGTAAGCAAAGTTAATCAAATCGGGTTATTTGGATTTAATGAATTTGGGGTTAAATGGATATCGGTAGAATTTCACAACTTTATATGAATTTTGTGTAAAAGCCACTGACCGAACGTGTGTAATAAGCACCTTGAGTTAGCAATTTGTATTACTCGCCCGGTATTTATTTTGCTTTTTTTTACCATTTTGGTTCGATGGAAATCGATAAGAAGGTAATCGCGCAAAGGAAATGAAACTGACTGACGTGAATTGAGTTTTTGATGCGCATTTACTGGCATGATGGGCGTCGCCTCAAGAGCATTACGTCCAGCTTTCAAATGCTTCGTGTAGTTTTATAACGTAATTCACGTGGGCTGGATCGAGGCTTCCACGTGAATTTCATGGACGGATGTATGCTCTTCATTGAAGAATTCATCAATTATGTAATTCTTATTATAAGGATTGGTATATTTTTGTGGCAGTAGAACTTTTAAAGTCATTCATGGATGAAATTCTGTTCCCATGTTTCTCTGTCAATCTTTTACAGATCAGATTGAATCGCTTTTCGGTCCTGACAAGCCCCATCACGATGCATCGGGCTCTTAGGTTGCTAGTCGTAGAATACCCGTTCGCGATGAAATGGTAATGCTTTGCACGCAGGTAATTAGGGAATTTCACGAAGTGCTCTCAAAGGTCGCTTTTCCACAAAGTGGATCGGACTCAAATCGGACCACCGAAATGACTTTAAAGAAACTCACAGGAATCGTTCCCTCGTCTGTCCTTTTTTAGGATAGCGGTGGCTCCTCCTCCGTTGCCCTCTCGATGATTTCTCGTCCCCGTCGTCCGCATGCAAGGCAACTCCGTGGGCGAGCGCAGTCCGGGCTTCAGCGTAAGTCGAGTCATAGGCGTTCGCGACGGATGGGCCAAGAGTCACCAACCTGCCGTCCGCGTTCTGGAAATTTCGGTTGTTAAAAAAAGAATACAGAGCTAGTCCAGTTTTATTAGAGTTTCAATGTCGTATCAGGGTTGAACTTAAATAATAGCTGTGAAGCTCCTGGGATGCTTGAGGAACCTTCGCATCGCTCCTCATGATTGAGGTAGCCACGCCATATGTGCTTATTCTATGCTCACAATTCCTCGGTACGGATTCAGTTATCATATAACTGAAGTCAACTCATGCATGTATATTTTAAATCGGGACAAAAATACATTATGGCACGTATTGTCAATCAGTGTCCATTTTCATAGACACTATTAGACACCTACGTATTGTGTTTTAATTATGTGTCGAGTATTAATTATTATATTATGGATACCATCTATGTTATATTTTAAAAATCTCTTTCGACCTAAGTTAACTGAGTTTTTGTTTGAAAAAATACTTAAAACACGTATAAATTCTTTCCTCGCCAGAATATGTATTTTTGAAAAAAATACTTGTTTTGACTTTTTGATGACTTCATCCAGACAATTTTCAAGGGTGCTAAGATTAAATAACCACTAGTGATGGAGACCATGCCAAAGAGAATACCTGTATCAAGGTTTTAACGTTGCAACGCTTATCGTTGGTGAGACCGTGTCCATCCGTTCTGCGAATCGATTGCCGCTGAGAGGCACGGCTGAAACCTAAACTGAATATTTCAAATCCTTTTGTAGACTAGATGTGTCGTTGATGACCGACCTTATGACATTTGCAGTGATCAAGTAGAAATAAATCGATCGACCATTTAATTATTCCACTGGAACATTGCAAAGTGAAAGTGTATGTAGTCAAGGCAGAGCCATGGAGTTGCATCCAAAGGGGGCGTGGGGGAGATACTTGGTTTAAAACTGAAAATAAATTAATTGACAGTTTCTTGTTTAGTCAATTTGTAATCGGAAAAAGGACATTCATAATAATTAAGTAGCGATAGCTTTGGCAGTTAGTACACGTATCATAAATTGCACGAGTTGAGTGTCAAGAAAAAGAGGATCTTCAGAAAGAGACGGTTGAGTAGCCTAGCAAGGCAATTTTTATACCGGAAGACTCTTGCTCCCAATATTTTATCATGCTGTCATCGAACAAAGGCAATTATAACATTATTGATTTCAAGAAACAGGTACCTCTAATAGTATGAAATCAACACCCTCATAATTAGGGAGAAGATTTAAAGGTTTAATGCGTTCGAGTTCTCATAAATGATGACGTGAGTGACGGGGATACCCTTTCATCCTCTTCTTTGAATCCATACAGCAATGGGTTCATTCATCAACCCTCTTTTGCACGAATAGTCAGTATATTTTTAAAAGTTTTTACATTACTTTCGTATTTTAAGCATCCCAAATGCTGATAATATGAAAAACGATATTAAAATACTGACCCTTAGATGAACAAATTTGCTCTCTGCGGGTGAGGACATAATGAGTTAGTTGGATAAGGAATAAGGCCGATAAATCCGTGGATTAAGAGGAAGATACTGAAAATAATGTAATATTAAAATACCATAACTTTAAAGGTACTTAATTACAGATCATACGTGGGTCCTTCAATAAGTCCTTAAAAAAACCAAGATATGGCACCCTTAGTATCCGGAAAGGTTTTTCTCTCTTGCACCGGCCGAGCGAAAAATCAAGAATTTTTAATAAAGAAAAAAGTAAATCGAGAGTCTTTATTTGGAAAGAAAGAAATTCTCTTCCATCAAAACAATGCACGCCTGCGCAATGGCGAATGGAATTAAAGTTAAAAAATCCACCATATTCGCCAGATTTGGTCCACGGTGACTTTCTTTATTTCCAAACTTAAAAAAAAGGATCGGTGTATAACGATTCACTCCGAGCATTTCTTGAGGACCTTCCGAAATCCTATTTTTTGGACGGCTTAAAAATGTGGGGGAAACTCTGGGAAAAGTGTATCCATCCAAAAGGAGATTATTTTGAAAATTAAAAACAACCTAACCAAAATAATTAATTTTTCTATTTTTCCCTGAGAAGTCATTGAAGAACCCACGTACATACATCTATACAAGACCTCGTAAGTCTCGGAGAGGTCGCGTGGTAGGTGTGTCCGGGCACCATTCAATAAATATGAGCTTGTGTTTTCCATAAATATGAATATTCGGTCATGAACACAAACTTGTACCAACTCATGCGATACTCTCCTTGCAAGTTGAACATTGGTTGAATTATATTAATGGGGCTCATTAATATTGAGTAGTGCCTTTGTAGGAAATGAAGATTACTGAAAATATATTGAAATAGGATATGTACGAAATAAAGGAGATCAAAAAAAGTGTGCAAACTCAATTCACCTTTGGAATCGGCGGAAGAATTTCGTTCGATGGTCCACAAATGGCGTTGCTCCCATATGCTGAATATGCTGGTCTATTTGTGGTTCTTTGGAGAAGTCTTTGCGAATTTTCGACTTGAAAAACGTCATTGCTATCCTGAGCATTGGTTCCAGAAAGATCCTGTAACACGAGGATGAAGTTGGTGACTAGGGAATAAGTAAATGGATAATTACTTTAAATTTGCTCCAATTTTAGAAATTTTCATTCGAGGTGCTCCTTGCCATTACCTTCCTTGGGTAATTTCCTCTTTTATGGAATAGCATGGAGTCAGTACCTCGCGTCAATTTGCAACTGTTGTGCAAATTGTTTGTGTTACAAATGCTCCCTCCTGCATCATAATTAGTTTTAAAAATAATTTGATAGTCTAATTTTTTCAACCAGATACGAGATTATACTTACTTCCGGTATAGGATTTAAGTTTCGCGTCAACGCGCCCCATGCTATCGCCCTCTCTGCTAAACACATGCATACACCGTGCCGTAGATCCTCGCTTGGAGTGCTGAACACACTCCTGAAGAATATGAGTCTCTAGTAAGCCAATAAGTGGGTGGAAATATTGCATACAAATATGAAAATTGGTCTGATATAAAAATACTATTTAAAGAATGGAGAAAAATGAAATTCATTCACCGTGATAAATATAGGTACGATATACATACTCGTACTATGTAATTTTGATTCGCCTAAATTGAACCATTGGCATTAATATACGTATTCGTGTTTTGCATAGGTGCCCACGCCATATACTCGTACTTCTTAATTTTAAATGTTGGTATCCCTTTTTCATTGTCTCAAGCGTAGGAGATCAAGTAAAACGCCAGGGATTTATCCATGTAAGTGACTGATAGTTGGGATTTCAGCGATGGCATATGACTAATTATTAGCCCTTTGGTACTCGAATCCACGCTTTCAGGGCGGAAAGAGGATGGTGGTATCCAATCAAATTCCTGGCGTCATTTAGATACACTGTTGTGTGCACTAGGATAAACAACCCTGAGATGAGTAAATAATAATCTCTCCCACTTGAGCAGCAAGACTCGATCGCTCGCTTGCAACGGTGCCTGCCCGCTACCGAATTACGGGGATGTGTGCCACCTTGATGGTGGGCGGCCCACGCATTTCAACTTTCAACTTTCCCGTCTCCTCGCGGCCGATCCCTGTCCACGCCCCCACATAACTGATTATATAATACGCGAGTACGCCATCGATTTTATTTGGACGCCATTGGTGACGGGATCAAACGTGTGACACAAACTGGATGTATCGGCGACAGCACTGATAAACTAAGGGTCTGTTTACTTTTTACGAGGGATGGAAAAGGGGCGATCGCACGCACTCACAATAAGGGGCAATCGAACGGCCGCCTCCTTCGCCTCGGCATTTCCCGCCTCCACGCCTCCGCCGTTCGCCGTCGATGCCACCCTGTGCACACCCCGGTTTCCCACCGGGGGCGAAGCGTCCCTCTCGTGGAGGTAGAAGTGGTGGTGGTGATGGTGGTGGTGCACCGTGACTCCGCCGTCCGGCTGTGAGATCTTCGCCCCCCCGTGACCCCCCTCGAGCATTCGGAGCGCGACGGCGTCCCTCCTCGTCACTCCCCGAGACCCGCCATCGCCGCCTTCGAATGCATCCGCCGCGCTGCCGGGAAAGGCGACGGATGCGCCTTCCTCACCGACTGGTCGCCTGCTGCAGTTCCTGTTGTCGGCTGCCGTTTTAAGTTCCGAAAGCTTGGAATAAATAGGATAATCCTTGAATACTGTATTCGACCTTTTTGTCACTTAATCGCGCTACTCAATCTCGTCCACATCATGTTTGTTCGGGGATCTGACTCCGTCGGAACATGATTGAGGTCATGTTGTCGAGGCTAGAGTATCTGTAAAGTATCCTAAGCACCATGAAATTAGGGATTTCCTTTATACTATGGGGGACGTTAATTAGTTAATTTGTATGAAACAATGCTTTCTGGCATAGTTTTACTCTAATCCAACAGCTAATGCTTTAAGATGCAGTAGGTATTGACTCTTTAAACGCCTCCGGTGGTCCGTGGGCTTCTCGGGCTCCCGATAAAGCCTTGGCACGTCATCAGGTTTCCTAGAGGCTTAACCACCAGATTTGACACGTTGCCTATGCTCGAGACGGACTAGAACCCGCGACCTTGGGATAGCAAGCGAGTGCATGACCCACCTGACAACTGAATGTTGTCTAAATTGATAATCCCATCGGAAACGACTCCGCCTGAAAATCCTGATTGAATCCTCAAAAAGGTCGCCAATTGAATTTTGCCTCGGTCAAAAATGATGAGTTTTCCTTTGGACTATTTTTATGATTATTTGGTGCGATGTAAAATTAATCGTCGGAGCATATGGATTGGAAATACTATGCTGCTGCCGGACAAACGCACGGTTCATGCATTCGGGTAAGCATTGTTCACGCCTGAGAGCCCAAGGGTAGCGGGTTCGATTTCCGCATCCGGTTTGAGTGTGATGTTCACTTCCTGCTTAAGATTTCTTCTGCCAATTTTTAAGGGTGCCCGTTGGAGTGCAGGCTACTATTGGTTTCCACCATGCAGGGTTGTATTCCTGATTTCTTCCCAGGAGGTGGCCACGTTCAGTGTTAGTGGTTTTTCCTTCGGTTTTTCATTACTCATCGTATGGCTTTGCTATGAGGTACGATTTTCATTTGAGAGATATCTGATGACTACGGCAATAGCCACGATTCAGCCCTACCACCGGAATGAAAATTCTACAAGTAGTATCAACTACTCGTGAGTGAACCTGGAAATTCAATTTCGATGCTCTCTCGCCCTTTTCTAGGCCTCCTAAATGGCAGCGTAGAAATTGTCAATCACAACGGTCTATGCGAAATGTCGGGTCCATGGCACTTCCCGAGCTTCCACGAGTGATTAAAGAGTTTCGAAATGTCTCCAGGTGACATTCACCAGACAGGTGACAGGCAGACCAGGTGACATTCCATCGCATTCCAGCCACCGCCCCCGGAACACCTGGTATTGGTTTATGGAAAGATATTGCGCGATACATTTTCAAAGACCCTGCTTGCCTCGTTCACTTTTGCCTGAGAAATAGTATGCCGTTGAATTTTGGACAGCTTGCATGTTTAAGGCATAACTGGATATTAGCATTGTAATTTATTTATTTATTCGGCATTCGAAGTCCGTAAACAGCACTTCGACCTTCATTTGACTTTGGATATTTACGTAACAATTTGAGAATCTCATACATTCAAGCCCTAGGTGGAGGAAAAACCAACTTGGCGGAATTTGAACCCGCAACCTCTGGATTGGAAGACGACGACGTTACCCCGCCGCCACCGGGGCCGGCATAATGGATAAAAGTCGCGATTTCCGATCCTACTTTCCGTGGCTCCTCAGTCCCACGAATTGAGGTCGGTGGCTCTGCAACAGATGGCGTGAATCAGACTTGTAATTGTAAAGAATAAAAGCAAGATTCTGTATTTATAAAAAATGTAATTCCAGCCCCAGCCGTTGTATTGTTTCCTTTATCGCAGTAACAGTTTGTTTGAACTAAACTATTATGTCATGAGAAAGATGGGTATTATAATTTATCGGAATTTTTGCCGGAAAATGTTTGTGGAAATATTTATCGATTCTTTTTAACCTAATGGAGTGAGTCCATTTGGAGCCGAATGTGAACGGGCAGCTTTTACGGATATTCGTAATCTTCTTAAAAGAAGTCTAAGACTAAATCGATGTACAGCTTGGCTTCCTTTGGCTTGTACTTGTGATGGCGGCTGAGGCTTTCATATTTTTCGATCGTTAAACAACCACGATAGTGGGATACATCCGGTGTAACTAATTTTCAGGGTCTTTGCAGGTGAAACATGACATAGTTGGTCATGCGCCGATCATGTTACAGCGAATAGTGCAATTCGCTGCAATATGATTGGCGCATCGAGATTATTCTTACTTTACAGGATGTAAAGAGACTTACGAGATTTACTCGTATAAGTTGAATGGGGGCGTACTTGGAACTGCGGAATATCACGGTATCCTGAATATATTGGTAAAGTATAAGGCAAAACGTTTCGCTGGAATTAACAGGCAGCGTCTTATCGCTGATGATGAATTTGAAAACACATCTCATATGGTAAACATTAAATTTACGATCCAACATTTAGAATCTTTAACATGACTTCCCCACTGAGCTGATCTAAATTTTAAAGTTGTACTAAAATTCATGCTGAAAAATCGCAATTGGTGCACCTGCGCTCCTCGATTTGCACAAACACACTCTGGTATATTTTAATTCGCTTTCCAAAGTCTGCTGACTGCACAGCGATCTTACTTTAACGGCGATGTGAGAAAAGCATTTTTCAGGAAATGTGCAGTACATTGCAAGTTCCAATATTACTCATAAATTGACTAATTGTAATAAGCATAGCCTATTGTGGAATGCATAGCCACACCTCGATTATCTGGAGCTTTTTTTTAGGCCTTGGTGCAACACACTCCGCAGATAAAAGGGAAGAAGTCTGCACGAACCAGCTTTGCAATTGCCTTCTTTCGAAAAAGCGAATGCTTATCGTTTCGCTTTGCCACTAATTCGCCTTCTATTACGAATAATTTGCCGCACGGAATTGTCGCCTAACGCCTTATTAGAAAGGAGTCAGCAATGCGCTTTGCGTTTCGTGCACGCACGAATTTTGATAATCGGTGTTCAATGACATGCCACTTGACCACGGTCGCAGTAAAAGTACACAGGACGTCCCGCACGCGTGGCTAACGTACGTATAAATTGCAATCTCCCACCTAATCATTTCCCCAGATTTAAAAAAGAATAAGTCTGTGATGCCTTCAACCTTGAGACTAGCACGAAAGATATTGCAATGAGTACATGTGCACATTAACTAAAGAATGTTTATACTTATAAAAGCTGGGGCAGTACGTATTAAACTCCGTATAACCTGGACATGTAGAAAAAAATTCATAAATATCATAAGATTTTTGTTAAAACTGTCAATAGAAAGACCTACTTAAATAAAATCAATTGCGAGCAGCGTACGACCGGAGGGCTCGAAGAAGGGCCTCTTCGGATACCTGAATGCGAAGAAACCTGCACGAATTCCCACAGTTACCTTGTCCTCCGAATCGGAGGCTACGGTCCCTCTCCGATCTTCGTCGATGCTCAGTCGCACTGACCTCCTGATCCGCCACAACCACATGTGTGTGTGTGTTATGTCCCTCTCCCGTGCGTCACCGTCCGCCGCGACGGCCTGCCCTCCAAGCGAGGCGGGCTAAGGGCTCCGACGTCCCTTCACCACGCTTTCATTACGCTCAAGTCGCCTTGTCGGACGAGCGTCCGCCTGGGCCGATAAAATCCCGAGAGACTCCCTCCTTCGCACCCGCGATACGACGGAGTTTGCGCCGTCCTTTCTCTCGATTGGTTCCTCTGCCATTTCCCCCCACCCCTCACGCACACCTCTCTCTCTCTCTCTCCCTTCGTCACCCTTTTCCACCTCTCTCTATTTTTTTCTGCCCACTCCCTCGTCAACCTTTTGCGCGCATAACAAAACAACGCCGGCTTCATTTTGGGTCTCATTCCCAACCCTCTGACGCGAGTACGGCGTTTGCAATTCCGAGAGTCCCAAATATTTCTCCAACATCAACTAAATCATAACTTCCACTACCGCCGCAGTTTCTTTGTGACCTCTGCAATGCCACCGCAGGAGTTGGGGGGAAGGTGTAGAGGATCCCTACGGCGGGAAATGGGGAAAGGACAGAGGCAATGGTAGTGAAGTCTAATAACAGTTTAGAGTCATTATTTCTATTTGTTGAAATTATATCTAAAATATTCATTCTGTGAATGCTCTTAAAACTTTTGAAGCCTCCTTTTGACAATTTTTTGGTTTCATGTAGTTTTTAGAGGAAATACCTTATGATTCTGAGATCCATTCCCTAGGTAAATATAGAATGAACGTACCTACGGTCGTGAAGAAATGGAAACGAGATAGCTGAGACCGTAAACTTGATTGGCAGTATGTGTTAAAGGGGAGAATAAAACAAAGTTACAAGGGGAGAAATTGGGAACACACACTAGGTCACTAGGGTGCCTTTGAGAAAGAGGGACCCACGTATACCTCAATCACACACGAAACAACAATATTAATATTAAAATTTTAAACAAACTTACGACTACTCGATCATTAGGGTGTATTAGGGAATAACAATCCCTCTTGTGAATCGCATTCATACACACACACTCAGGGTTTACAAGGATCCCTCCTATTCCAGTGACCCGTAGATCACACAGATGCAATGCAAAATTATAAAACGGATGTACGCATGCTCTCGCTCATTCACTCAATCACTCGGCTGACTCAATCCACAAGAAAAACTGCTCTATGCGTCCCAATACCTCAGTTTTAAACTCCCCCGGGGTCGGGATGGTGCGGAGGCTAACGTACAGGCTTACCATCGAGAAGACCCGGGTTCAAATCCTGGAGACAACAAATATTTTTCAGTGGTATCCCGATCCCTACTTGAGGTGCTTTGTGGAGAGCACTTTGAGGGAGCATGACGTCCGTCCGATGGGACGTTAAACTGTGGACCTCTTGGCGCCTTTCGACAAGTGTAAGTTAATGTCGACCCCGGGTTTCTCTCCGCCCTTCCTTCCTCATCCATCCCTAATGACGCAAATGACCTCAGCTGTCGGTCGCCTCCACAACAACCAACCAACCCATAAACTCCCCCACCTACCGTTTATCAAAATGGTTAACCCAAGAGTGTTCGAAACTCGGTTTCTCCACAATCCGCCAGCTTTGGAACCCTTCCAATTGCCTTTGGAAATAGTGGCACCGCCTTCTCATTTTCTCCGAGTTCCACCCACCCCACTCTCCTAGCAGCAAACTAATCGCCAAAACTTCCCCTCTTCCTTACCCACTGTCATACTTCGCTGTACTCTTCCTCCACCACCCCCACTGAACCTGCCGTGTTAGACCACCTCTTATCCCCACCCTCTCTCTGTTGTCCAATCACGAGATCCCCAATTCCCCTCCTCCCCCTCCCAGTGAGCCATTCTCTCAAACCTCCCTAACGGAGTTTTCATTCTTTTCTAGCGTGCGAAGCACCTGGTGTCTTGTTGTTTCTCCTGGTGTTTCTCCTGGTGGTCTCCTGGAGTTTCTCTGGGCACTTACGTACCCCCGCTACTTACTCCCTTGTTTTTTGCTTGTGTTTGTGTGATTGACATGGGAGGAATCCTTGTAAACCCTGAGGGAGTGAGTGAGTGCGATTCACAGAGGCCTGATACACCCTCGTGATTGCGTGTAGGTAAGTCCTTTCTATATTTCTGTTTGATTGGAGGGTCCCTGACATAGGAGGAATCCTGGTAAACCCTGAACGAGTTAGTACTCATTGATCACAAAGGTCCTTGTTTTCGAACACACATGAGTCATTGAGTGAATGAGCGAGAGCGTGCGTACATCCGTGTTATAGTTCTACATTCTTCTGTGTGATTGACGGGTCACTGGCATAGGAGGGATCCTTGTAAACCCTGAGTGTGTGTATGAATGCGATTCACAAGAGTGACTGCTATTCCCTAACACACCCTAGTGATCGAGTAGTCGTAAGTTTGTTTTAAATTTTAATATTAATATTGCTGTTTTGTGTGTGATTGAGGGATACGTGGGTCACTGTTTCTCAAACACACCCAAGGGACCTAGTGTGTGTTCTCTATTTCTCCCCTTACTTGTAACTTTGTTTTACTCCCCCCCTTTACAGTCTAGTGCCAATCAAGTTTACGGTCTCGTCTATCTCGTTTTCATCCATTCACCAGTTCTAATCCAGTTTTTTCTTGACCCCGAAGGAGTTCTAAGATTTTGCTGAAATTTTTATCGCACAGGAATTATTGATTAAGAAACACTTCAATTATTGTGCAAAGGTTTTAGCAGATAAGAGCTTTCTTAAAAATAGGTGACCCAAATACTTCATTACTAAATATCCTATTCTGTTGCCACGTACCTTCCTGCGGTGGAGGCATAGGATATACAAATTTTACGTCTCCAATAATTGTAGCGTTTAATATGTCATAACTTCTTCAATTCTAAAGGAATTTCTTCAACGAAGCATTATCTTTTCCGCTTGAGTTATTTGGAAGACGCCGTGTTAATACACAATAGTTTTAGGAGAATAGATTAATCATGTCTTGTATTGATAGTAGTTTTTTGAGCTCTACTCCATTTTAATGAAATTGAATGACATTATAAAATAATACTTTTGCATTTATAGTTACTTATTTCACTAAAAATATTATTATCATTATTGTTTCTTATAAACTATTTTTGTCCGATCACTGTATAATTCCCTGCATTGGATTCTGTTTAAGTAAGTTATGCATGCACATTTTATGGCGAGCCAAATAAATGGTATGGTGGTTCTTTCCACTCTGCGTAATCTCACTATATAAATTCCGATGAAACTTTCATTCGTGGGCAAGGCATGCAGTAAATCATGTACGACTCCATTTCTTGCGCAGCACACAATGACATTGGAAAAGTGGTCTCGTGACTATTCCCTCTCTGCATTAGACCACGTGAACACCTGCTCTCTGCTGGTCTGTTTTTCCTCTCATCGTTGGATCGATTTGACTGTGCAAAGTACTTTGAACTCTCCAGGAGTTTTATGGATCAGCCCAAACAGAGTCTCACAATAAGTTTCAACAAAAAGTATTTAAGGTACTAATATCACGTCCATTTTTTTCTACTTTTGCATCTATCCACTAAGTTTAAAGTTCCTGGGATATGCTAGAGCCTTACGATATATTCTCAAATATTCCGCTTTTTAGAACTCATTAAAGTTTTTAAGCTGTAGCCTTAATCCTCACCAGGACTGTGTGCCAGCCTCTTTGTGAGAAAAACGATTATTCTGTTTGCGGAAATTTGTGGCTGTAGCCAAGATTCCTATTTAAGCAAGGCATTAAATATCAATCTATCTTTTTTCAGCAATCTGATACAATTTTTACAGGCGATGTGCAGCATTGGTTTTTGTTTCCAGACATGGCACGGTTGAATGCGATAACTTTGTTTTGAAGAATGGCAACTTCTTCGTCGGCAACAAACAGTTGGACACCGCTCCGGAGCCCAGGGTGGGCTTCAGGCAAAGGGATCTCCCCCGAAACTAACCCTTTTCTTAATTGGGCCCCTTTTTGAGTAACTAGGCTTCCGGTTCGAGGGCGGTTTCGGTTCGACGAGTTCGGTCCTAGCCCCAAACCACCTCTATGAGCGCCCCTAGGACCACTTTTTGGACCGATTCTTCATATGTTAATGTATTAAAAGTCGCGCGATATGTCAAAACTATTCTCAACTTCGAATTTGTAGGAAAAAAGGAACAACCCCCATGAGCACACTGTTGAGATCAGCGTGATAGTGGTCCTGGCAACAGACAAGTGTGATACGTTTTCCAAGATTATTCATAAAGGGTAGACCCGCCCTGGCCAGTGGCTTTGGTTCGTCTTCCTTCGGTGTGAAGGCCCGAGGCTTGTCTCGCGATCCGGCTTGTCCCTTTGTCTCCACGGTCTCGGGCAAGGTCACGAGAATACTGAAGAGGCACAACATCGACACCTACTTCCGTCCCTGTAACAAACTCAGGAACGTATTAGTAAGGGCAAAGGATTCCTGTGGACTCATGACCCCTGGAGTCTACCGGATACTCTGCGAGTGCGGCCAAGTCTACGTGGGAGAGACCGGAAGGACCATTGCTATAAGGTTTAAAGAACACCGAAGACATCTCTGACTGTGCCAGGCTGAGAAGTCGGCCATTGCAGAGTACAGCATCATCTCCGACCACAGCATTCGAAGGGAGGAGACAAGAATGCTCTGTCTAGAGGGGAAATTTTGGGAAAGATTGCAAAAGAGACAAAGGAAGCAATAGCGATCCGGCTCGAAAATAAATCCATCAACCAGACAACGGATACTCCCTCAGTAACGCTTGGAAACCCATTTTGAGGAATATTAAAGAAAACAAGAAGCGGAAAGCGTCCGACCAATCAGACGTGACCTGACCTCTTGGCCAAACTATGTAAGACGGCCAAAAATTAAATTACCACATGCCCTGAAGACGATGGACGACTCGGCCATCGAAACGTCGGCAAACCTACGAACGTGGGAGACCCGAATAATCTTGGAAAACATCATTCGCCGGGAAAGTACCAGATCATTCTTAAAGTGTGATTCGATATTATTAATGAGAGACTGGGTCTTTAAAAAATTGGGATCCTTCACTTCCTCGACAATGGCATTCTTATCTGTCCCAACAATAAAAATCATATCAACAACAATCATTCCATATAGGTTGGAACATGATTCAATTTCAAGTTGCTTGAGTCGTGCTCCGTAACTTGTTAGTAATAACAAAAGAACTATTCTTTAAATTAAGTCGGAAACATTTTATCTAATTGGTCAGGTTAATGTGCTATTGATAGTTCCACAAGTCTCATCTTTAGAATAGCTAATATTATTTGTATCGCTGGATTTTAGCTATGTGGATTTTATTTTATCATTAATTAATTAATTGACGTGAAAAAAGATCAAATATGAACTCATTAAATAAAATTGGCAATTTTCCACAAAAATAAAAAAATTATTAATACGACCGGTTTCGATGCAACTACATCATCTTCTGGTAACAGTCATATTCTCGTTGTATGCTATATATGCTGGAAAGCAAGTAAGGGGAGTGTAGTGGAAAAAGGGGGAAAAGAGAGGGAAGGGAGAAGGAAAGTGGGCAACGTGGGTGTCAATGGGGGTGGAGAAAGGTTTCGGGTGAGGAGAAAGGGTGAAAAATTAACCCCGTCCGGGAGACCTCACAGCTGGCTGGAAGGGTTGTCTCATTGAGGGTGGGCACTCAGTGCAGCGTCAAGCTCCTAGGACCGTGGAGAAATTTTTTATTTTTGTGGAAAATTGCCAATTTTATTTAATCATGTTATTCCACCATATCACGCCTGAAACGCCTCTTTTTATTAAATATGAACTCATTGAACGGCAGTAAAATTTTATAAAAATATAGTTACCCTTCCATTACTCCGTCATACTCAGTGAAACAACCAAACGCAGCGAAGCGAAGTCGACTATCAGGTTGGGTCTAAGGTAATACATTTAACGTCGAGTGAGTTTAATTTGAGGTTCATGCGTTAAGTATCGAACATAAAAAATATATTTTCTGAGCGGTAAACTGGTTTTATCCTCAATTTGATGGCAAGATCATCCTAAAATTATTTCTCTTTCCAGGTTTATCAAGAGCAGACTGGCAAATATATATATATATATATATATATATATATATATATATATATATTTATTTATTTATTTTAGGTTAGTTTAGTATAAAGGTTACCCATAAACACATGTGTGTCTGTTTAACATCCCGCATCAGATATAGTTGATAATTTTGACAGCGACAGTATCCCCGTTAATCATGTTTTCTCGGGCAAAACGTATTCAACTCTCAGGGATATGAGAAGGAAATGCTATATGATAAATGTGGCCAATGACCGTTCTAAATTGGATATCACCTATTGGATAACACCTGTAGAATTTATTAAGCAGTATTCTTCCCAATCCCAACGTGAAAATTTTTAAGTCATTAAACCATTAGAATAAATACTCGTATGATTGGGAGAGCTATCTGCAGTTCTTTCATAGCTGTTCATCTCAAGTCATACGTTTGATGCAGGTGCTCACTGTAGAAGTTGCAGACAGCCGAAAATGACTCCAACTAACAAAGAATGTTTATGAAGTTGCAATTTTCAAAGCTTTGAAATGTAAATATCAATATCTAAAACAATATTGTTTCATTATATATTAAATGAGATTGAAAGAGGAATTATTTTAGGATTATGCGAGGTGAGAAAGATAGCAGGGATTACTGGAGTGATAGTATAAGAGTAATATACAGCAGAAGAGACGAAAGCCAACGAAGGGTTGCCATAATAGTAAATAAAGAGGTAGGAAGGGGCGTAATCAACACAGAACAAGCAATGGATATATATTACTAGTAAAGATAAAAGCAGAACCGACGAAATTGGTCATTGATCAGGTATACGAGCATGCCACCGAGAAATCATATGGAGGCAAAAGTCGATAGGATGTACGATGACTTAGAGGATATAATCGCGTGTGTTCCTGCAGGGAAACATTTGATAGTGATGGGGGATTGGAATGCGACGGTAGACGAAGGAAGAGATGGTGATGAGGTGGGGGACTCTGGGTTAGGCACGAGGAATGAGCGTGGAGAGAAAGCAATTGAGTTCTGCAGGAGACAGGGGTTAATCATCACCAACACATGGTTTAGACATCACAAAAGGCGTAGGTATACATAGAAAATGCCAGGTGACTCAGAAAGGTATCGGTTAGATTATATTATGGTTAGGCACGGGTTTAGGAGCAGCGTGATAAATTCGCACAGTTTCCCAGGAGCGGATGCGGACTCTGACCACAATTTAGTTGTTAAGAAATGTAACGTCCATTTCAAAAAGATAAGGCAGGGGCGGCGGGTTATGAGATGGAATATAGAAGCATTAAATGGATTGATAAGGAAGGAGTATCAGCAGGCTGTAGAGAAAATTATGAAGGACGGTATAAGGATGAGTAGTATCGAAAAAAATGGGAATGTATCAAGAAAGGGATAGCGAAAGCCGCAGAAGAAACTATACAATGATGTACAAAAATTTGGATAATAATTTGAGACGGGCAACAAATAAAGCAAAAGAAGCATGTTGGAAGACGCAGTGTGAAGATGTGGAAAGTTTGCAAAGAGACGGTGAAATTGGTACACTGTACAGCAAGGTTAAATCGCTATCGGGAAGTAAGAAGGGAAGATGTGTGGAAAAAGTTAGAGATAAATCGGGTAAGATGTTAGTGTGTCACAAACATGTGTCAGACTGCTCTGGTGCAAATGGGGAGTGGAGCGTCCGGATGGGCAGTGTTAGGAAGAGGTGTAAGGCAGGGTTGCCAATTGTCACCGGTGCTGTTCAACGTACATGTATATGCGGAGGAAATGATAAAAGAGGCATGGGAAGAACTGGAGGTAGGAATGAAAGTCGGTGGGGAATTGGTAAAATCGGTTAGGTTTGCTGATGACCAAGCATTAGTTGCTCAGTCAGCCAAGGGGTTGCAAGCATTGCTGAGTGAATTGGAGGTTCAGTGCGATAAATATGGGATGAGAATCAATATTAATAAAACAAAGGTTATGCGATTTACCAGAAAGAAAAAGGCTAAGCTAAATATTAAAATAGGTGGGGAAAAAATAGAGCAGGTAGAACAGTTTACATATCTCGGAAGTGTTTTGGACCAACACGGTGAAAGTAGTGAGGACGTAAGAAGAAGAATTGCGCTAGGCAAGAAGGTTTTCTCAAGGAGGAGGACGTTGATGACAGGGACGTTGAGTAGGGAGGTTAAGAAAAGACTCTTCAACACTTTGTTATGGAGCGTAGCTATGTACGGCGCGGAAACGTAGTCATTGAAGCAGGAGGATAGACGTAGATTGGAGGCTTTTGAAGTGTGGGTCTGGAGAAGAACGGGGAAGATGAAATGGACCGAAAGGAAAACAAATGAGGAAGTACTAGGGATGGTGGGTGAGGAGGGGGGTTTGTTGGGAGAAATCCTAAGGAAGCGGGAAAAATGGATGAAGGAGATATTGATCAACAATGGGATGTTGAAGACTGTGACAGAGGGGAGAAATTAGGCAATCGAGGAAATAGCCGGAACAGGATAGGGATGCTGGACGTGATGAAGGGAGGAAAGATGTACACAGAGATGGAGAGGGACTGTTGATTGAAGTGTTGGAATTTTTCCCGTTTTCCATCTGTACTTGTTTTCTTTGAGCCACAAATAAAGAAAATGAGCGAGCAGTGACTGTATAACTCAGCTCGTCTTTAGCTTAAGGCGTTTGTTGCCCATAAGCGCTTTTGAACTCATAGGTAAAGAAATGGCGGCTTCACTCAGTTCATTCAGATGTCTGAAGATGGCGTTAGCGGTTTTGTGGAGGGTTCTTATGGTGGTAAGCTTTATCTCATAAGCTCCTGCGAAATCGATTCATTTTTATCTACATTTTCATTCATTTAATATTATTTAGTTTTATCCATGCCAGTAGAAATTTACAGCTGTTTTTTTGCGGGAAAAATTGAGAAAATATGCATAGTAATTGTACCGTATATCAAGGAACATTTGTTGGGAGCGTAGTGAAGGAATAACATTAGGAGAGTGAACAATACAGTCAGAAAATTTATAATTCGATTTCATTTAATTTCAGTGAATGGAAAGTTGGAAGGAATAATGAGACAATATTTGTACCGATATTCGGGTTGTATGTAATCATGTCCATTTTCTTACGTTCAGGTTTACTGGATGTCCGGCTTGTCCCGAGCATGGCGGCACTTCGAGAGCGTACAGTAGACGATCGGGCGTGAATTTGATATTTTTCCAGAATTTTTCATTCAGTAGAAAATGCATATACAAGGACTTGTATATATTAAATACTTGTGATTACTAAGCGTTATTTCTTTGCACGATAATGTCCCTTTTTTCCTACTTTAAATGACATTTACCCTGCAGTTAATTCTATCTCTTGTAGCCCAATAATAGAAATGGGCCCTTTGGGGGGATACGTGTGTTACACTGGAGACAATGATGACTCTTAATCGGATAGACAATACAGTGCGTAACATTAATTCCTGAGGTTTCTTCAATGACACCAGTAGTGAAGTTTGCGAAATATTGTACTATATCTTGTGGACCCAAGTAGACGTTCGATTATAAAAAATAGTTTTCCTGGGCTCATTAGTTATCATTTTGTCTAACCTTCTAATGCCTATAACTACGTCGTCGGGGCGGATCCGCAGCAAACCGTCTGTAATATGGGCACCCCAAAAGATCCGATTTTCACCAACCTCTACGTTAGCAGGCGAGCCCCTAGGCTGACGCGTCAAAGAGTAAACTTTGAAACGAAATATTTGCGTCATTTGTATTGTTGTGGCGTGTGGCTATTTCAAAAGAGTTAAGAGTCGGAAAGTAACTGCATTTTATTGCTCTTAAAATTACTGACAATCTGCGTATAAGTGAACCCTTCAGTTAATAGAGATCATGTTTTATTCCTCTATATTTCAAAGTTTCTCAACAGGTAATATGTCGATCCATGTCATAACGACGGGAGGTCAATTTAGTATAATTGCCTCTAACCTCTCCTTCAATGCTCAAAATCAGTATTTAATCTATAATTCACTGCAATACTGGGGTATATATTTGCCACTCCTGATTCTCTTAGTTGGGCCTTGCCTTTGACGTGTAGGTAACACAATATCTTAGCTCTGAGAATAAAAATGATTTGATTGTTCTTCCGTTGTCAGGAGAGGGTTTCTGCTCCTGAGTTACGACGAATATCCTGACAGGCGCTCGGATGCCTCGCTTATACCATTTATCATCTAGTCCCAAAGTTACTTGGACATTAGGGTACGATTCCACCAAAATTTCTTGCATCCAATGATTATCCAGGGGCATTGATTGGCGCAATACTTCCGGCGTAAATTCTCTCATTAGTGAGAGTGTGCAAAACTGCGAGAGACCCATTAAAATATTTATAAAACCTTTGAGGAGGCCATTATCATGTGCGAACCAAGTTATTTTATACACTTATTTGCCTAGAAGGAAATTAGGAAATCATATAAAATTGTAAACTGATGGTTCTGGTTGAGGGACATCCCAGCAGTAGATAATTTTATGTTCTGGGCAGGTAATGAAAAATATTCCAAGGCATTTAAGATATGCGGGTCGCGGTAGTCCAGGGGCAAAACCCACACATTCAAACACGTAAAAGGACACTCACACTGTAGATTATTTGAGCTTTCGGCCTACTCCGAGGCCTTCTTGAGGTCGGAATGAGGTCTCGGAGTAGGCCGAAAGCTCAAATAATTTACAGTGTGAGTGTCCTTTTACGTGTTATCTGTTTTATTCTGTGTTCTATTGTGCCGTCCATAAGTTATATTGCTCTCGTGAGTACTTCCGCATCATCTATATAAATAAAATAAGTGGATCGCGGTAGTCCAGGGGGTAGAGTGTTGGACTGCTGACCGGAGGGCCCGTGTTCGATTCCCGGGCAAGCCTCTCTGGGCACCTGCAGCTCCATCCAAGCTGTGTGATTTTTCGGGTACCAGATCTTCCTGGAAAACCATAACCGGCACAGGGAAAGGAACTGCCCCCCTATCCTGCTAATGTGTGAATTTCACACGCCGTACTGGGTGAATTCTACCAAACCGACCTTCGGGTTGATTAATGTGTTTACATATGTAATACAAGTATTCAACTTCATCGTAGCCATAAATATTCCAACAGGGGGGAACCGAGACCCCTTGGATGCGTCCCATCATGAACTAGCCGATTTTGGTGATCTAGCGTATTCACTGCGTTCTTTTTCACGTTCTCCTTCTTTTTCACCGATGGCTGATTTACCCTTGCCTTCAGCAGAGGAGGTGAACATATTGCTAAGAGTGTTGGGGCATAGTGGTGGCGGATCACAGTCTCACCAGACCGTCGTCATAATAAATTGGGAAGGCAACTAACCTTGTTTCTTAAAAAAGCATCTAATGTCTTAACCTTAAGCATTAGGTGGAGAAGGGAAGAACTCTGATCGAAGCCTTAGGTATAAAATCTGTGCTAAAGATAAGAGTTCCCTTCTCAAAAGTATAGGCTGTACGGTATCGTAGAAAGACCTGAAAGGTTATAATTCTGAATTCACAAGGTAAGCCTTACTTTTCATTTTAAGTAGTAACATATGGGGTTACATGTATATACGATCAACAACTTTCTAAGAATAGACTTATCAAAAGATCGCTTCTTCATCTCTTTTTCATTCATAAGTAAAAAAGGAAAGCGTGAAACTAGGAAAAGGAGTTTTAAAAATTATGATCATGGATTTCAAATTCTGCTGAGTTTTCTACAAAAACGATATAAAAAAACGCTCAAATATTCGTGGTGTCGCCTCCATTTTAAAATTTCGCTTGGCCGTGAGTATTGTGTAATAGCCGTATCCTTCAGACTTGATTTCGTGGAATGTATTGTGAAATTTATCGGACTTTGAAATATTCTACGCGCATATGCGACCACCCACCAAACCCAACTGCTGTTTCAATGGATAAGGGTCATTGTAAAGGGCACAAACATGCTTTGAAACGCCCAGGCGTCTTTTAAGAGATAGTACACGCGGAGGGATAGGGAAGGGCTGGCAGGGTGATGTAGTTGATGAATATTACGGGCTGTTGGGGGTCCTGTATAACTGCTTTGGGTTGTAACAACATCACCTCTCGCTCTTCATCAGTCCCCCTTCTTCCTCTCCATTCACTCTCACACGCCAGGGTACAGGCTGACTCCAATGTTTTGGTGCGTGTTTTTAACCCTTGATAATGGCGCTTGGACGTTGAAACCGTTTTGGGTCAATACATTCTGCGGGATAATACAAAGTTTGTTTTATTCCATAATGAGAAGTCTACACCTAATCAATACGCAAAAATGTCGAATAATCGGGATATTTTGCAGAGACTAAACAGATCTCCTGAAATGGGCACCCGAACTCCTGTTCAAATAGATTTACAATTCCTCAAAAAAACTCATCTTTGTAGGCGATAAGCAGTTGCAGTTTTTAAATTAGACGAAGTGCCTGGTTGAAGTACTCGCTTTCGCTCCTTTTGATTCGAATTGGTATCTACGCATAATTATTCTCTCTAGAGGACCCCCTTTTGTCTGAGGAATTCATTCTTAACGCGCCAAACTTAAGTTATATTTTACTAACAAATAAATCCATAAGGTTGAAAAAATACGGAAAAAAAGATTAATCACTAACGAGTTAATGAATAATGAGTGCTCAATAACTTAACGTTTCAAAGTTTAGCACGTTACTAACCACGTATGTCTACGGTCCATCGAGAGTCTTCTTATTTGCTTCTTTTTTCTTTCTTTCTTTTATTTGATAGTAACTGCTCATGATCTGTTAATGTTGGAGAATGCCGAATCATCCCGTTAACATTGTGTCCACGTTAATGCTTGTTTTTTTACGATGCATGAGAAACTACATAGTTTTCAGGACATGAAAATAAGAAGGCAAACATGTAAAGCTGTGTATCTTATCTTTTCCAAAAAAGTATTTAGTCTTTGAAATCTCTTGAAATTCTGCTTGGGAAGCAAAAAGAACGATGACAAATAACATTTATAATGGGGGTTGCCGATTCTCGTGTCTAGGGTACAAAAATAATACTATTGCGGTCGCATAGATTGCATAGTTTTTGCAGGTTTTTCTACTACTGCAGAGATCCGTAAAATATTGCCCACAAATTTTCTTCCGGATCAGAGGAAAATAGGACTTGGTCAACTTTTCGGGAGATCTGCTATGGTTGAAGGAAAAGAACGCTGCACTTTTCGTCAACAAAGCATCCTGGAGAAAACTGTGCGGTTTATGATTTTTAAGGAGTAAGGCTCGTATCGAGGAAGTGTTATCTCATTAATCCTAGTCACCAACCGAAATTAGAGAGCATTCGGAATTAAATCCAAGCGTGAATAAAACAGTTTCTGGCGTAACTTGGTGGAAAATCTTCATACTGACGTTTTTATAAATCAAACCACTTTGCTTTTCCACATAAATGTTTTATTTTCACTAATAAAAAATAAAAAGTTTATGTGGAAAAGCAAAGTGGTTTGATTTATAAAAACGTCAGTCCAAGCGTGAAGACAAGGACGAGAAGTTAACCTTTAGTCAATCTTCGTCTAGCCTCATTACTCAAATCTTTTTCCATTGATGGTGGATACTTATTTCCTAAATAAGAAGAATGGTCCCATGGTGCAATGGTTATCACTCTGGACTTTGAATCCAGCGATCCGATTTCAAATCGCGGTGGGACCTCAGAAATTTTGTTAGCCCCAGTTGTGAAGAAACAAGGGCGGCGAACGGATAATAGAATAAATTTATTTAATTATTCTAATATAATATTTCTATTTTCTATAATATTCTTAATTTTAAACTATTTATTAGAATAGTTAAATAGTTTCATGTGTAAAGGGTGATCAACTGTTTTTTAACATTCTTCGAAAATTATTTTTGAATTGTTGTAATGTGAAAATAGGGGTTGAGTAGTCGTGAGAAAATAGTCTAACGAAACATGAGTGGAAAACCTATTTTCTGTACAAATCACTAAAAACGTATTCGTTCACATCTGTTTAATTACACATTGTTTCAAACGGAATACAATGCATTCCTCTGTGGGCACTCGTAGGCCCGCTTCTGATGCCGGCCGGCTATTGCTCTAGCATTGCCTAGTGGGGCACGATCGTTTTAGTAGATCTATCGTCCGTGAGAGAGCAGCAATGTCTTCATCTGTGGGAAGAAACATCGCGTGACGCATAATTATCAGGATAATTTGATATCAAGGGCGCGATATCCAACATGATCCAATAATGGTGGTCGGTGGGACATCTGTTCATTATTGTTCAAATTACCGAAAGTCCAGCTGGAATAATCTCAATACATAGTATAAGTGGGTCGCGGTAGGCCAGGGGTAGAGCGTTGGACTACTGACCGGAGGGTCCCGGGTTCGATTCCCGGGCAAGGCACTTTGGGCACCTGCAGCTCCACCCAAGCTAGTTGATTTTTCGGGTACCAGAGCTTCCTGGGAAACCATAACCGGCACAGGGAAAGGAACTGGCCCCCCTACCCTGATGTGTGAATATTCACACGCCGTCGGGCTTAGTACTGGTAGAACTCTGCCATCACCCACTAAACCGACCTTCGGGTTGATTACTGAGTTTTTTTGCAGAGTATAAGTCCTTGTATTTTTACAACTTGTATAATAATGCAGTGAGAGACATTTAACAATGGATGAGAAAGCTTAAGCGTAGGTTTTCGTGTTCCCACGACCCCTTGAACCGCCGTGTTGAGTGAATAAATAGTTTTTTGTAGTGCATTACCCAAGCTCCGATCGAAGCTTCGAAGTCATTCGAATGGGAAAGGCATATTCGCATGCGGCGCCTGTGTCTTTGGGCAAGGTGGCTTCAAAGGTATCGGAATGCGTAATAATGGATTTGATTGACGGTATAAATAAAGGCCATTGCGTCAATAAATATTGAATAAGGCCAAAGTGAGGAAAATCGCCATTATTATCTTCAAATAAACTGCTACTGGACACATTGACGGAGTCACAGTGTGTCCAGCATTTACAGCCTACAGGACTGCCGTGTACTGCAGGACTATAATCCAGCACTACAGGACTCAATCACAGTGGCGCGTATCGTACATCGGGAGAGGCCACCGCGGTCACCATTACTCGAAATGCTTGCGCATAATCGAGACGAAAAAAATGAAACACTCAAATTGGGAACGGCCAAAACTGTGAGATGATGGGCGTACGATATTAGCCAGTACGGTTCTCGTGAAAGGGAAGTTTGATAAAATCAAACAGGAAGAAGATACTCGTTTAATTATATTGCTTTCGGATAGAATTAGGGGTAGCGTCTTTTAATCCACTGATTTCCGCGAATGGATGCAGATTGGGATCGATCATTCATAATTTTTTTCAATGTAGCTTAAAAATGAAGACTAAAAATCAAGGTTAGAAAGGAATGCGAGTCTCTAAATGGTTTGTAGAGATTCTGATTGGAATAAAAATCAAAAAGTCGGAAGAGGAAGGCAGTTTTGGGAAAGAAAGGCAGTCCGGGAAATGTTGTGAATATGGATTTGGCGAGAAAATGCACTGAGAATTATACGAGGAACTCAGTCGAAAACCCAATTAGACGAAAGAAATGTTGATGGAAAGAGCAATGTGGTGGTATGGATAAATGCCACCGAGAAGGAAGGAAAAGTATGCACAAGAAGCTGAAAAAATCATCAGGAGGTAAAACTACACTATAACTTCGGGTAATATAATACCAAATATAAGAGATAAGACAAGAAATTCATTACTAAACATAAAGATACGCTGGAAAGTTGGGTACTGCGTGTTAAAACTAAACTATAAACATTTAAGGGCGCACAAACGTAGACATAGATAGGGAATGTGATGTGGACGAGGATAGCCTGGGGCTCCAAAGATATCATATTGCAAGATAGAAAAACCGCTACGGGAAATGAAGGAGATTATGTCAGAGTTCAGTGGAAATAGGAATGGAAATTACGAGGAATAAATTAGTGGAATGTAGGGATAAGCGTTTTAGCCGATGGCAAATCACGATGACGAGAGCACGAGTATGTGTAGCGGCTGAAGGGTTGGGGTGGGCGAGGGCGTTATAATGTGGGGTAATGTTGGTTTGTAGCCTTTAACCAAAAGTAAATGTTAAGAAAGACAAGGAGGATTTTGAATGAAGGAAGACGTCGTATCGGTTCGGGTTTTTAGATGATCCAGCTTCAGCTAACCAACCAGCCGTGTCCAGTATGTTGGGCATGCGGAATAATGTGGGAAGTATCGAATGAAGGCGAACCACATACATGTACATGTGAGATTAATGAGATTCCCGAATAAGTGGAACACTCCTCGCGAGTTCAGCATCGAATCTGAGGGCATAGATTAGAGCAGGCAGAGTACTTACCTCGTTTGGAGAGTATTTTCGATAAACATCGACGAAGTGGTAAGAACTTTTGAATGAGAAAGTTGCTTTAAGGAAGTAAGGATTGACGATGAGGAAAGACTGTGTGTGTAGTTAAGTGTGTAAGGTGTAGAAAAGAGTGGCGAAGATTTGATATGGATCTTAGAATTGGATGAATTGAGATCGTAATCGTTGAGGGGAGACTAAGGTTTTTATTAGGTAATCTACCGGTTAAGGTAGGTTTTTGGATGGACACAACTATCAAATAAACATTTTGTGACTCCCCACCTAGCAAACTAATCTATATCAGGTCCCTCTTCATCTCGGTGTACTTCTTTCCTCCCTTCATCCCGTCCAACATCCCTATCCTGTTCCTACCCTTACCTCGCTTGCCCAACATTCTCCCCTCTATTACCCTCTTCAACATTCCACTACCGCTCAATACGCCTTTCATCCATTTTTCCTGCCTCCATAGGATTTCTCTCAACAAACCCCTCTCCTCCCCCACCATTTCTAGTACTTCCTCATTTGCTTTCCTTTCGGTCCATTTCACCTTCTCCATTCTTCTCCACACCCACATTTCAAAAGCCTCCAATCTACGTCTATCCTCCTGGTTCAGCGACCACGTTTCCGCGCCGTACATAGCTACGCTCCATATCAGAGTTTTTACGAGTCTTGTCTTAACATCCCTACTCAACGTCCCCGTCATCAACTCCCTCCTCCTTGAGAAAGCCTCCTTGCCTAGCGCAATTCTTCTCCTTACGTCCCTACTACTCTGACCGTATTGGTCCAAAACACTTCCGAGATATGTAAACTGTTCTACCTGCTCTTTTTTCTCCCCGCCTATTTTAATATTTAGCTTAGCCTTTTTCTTTCTGGAAAATCGCATAACCTTTGTTTTATTAATATTTATTCTCATCCCATATTTATCGCACTGAACCTCCAATTCACTCAACAATGCTTGTAACCCCTTGGCTGACTGAGCAACTAATGCTTGGTCATCAGCAAACCTAACCGATTTTACGAATTCCCCTCCGACTTTCATTCCTACCTCCAGTTCTTCCCATGCCTCTTTAATCATTTCCTCTACATATACGTTGAACAGTACCGGTGACAATGGGCAACCCTGACTTACACCTCTTCCTAACACTGCCCATCCGGACTCTCCGTTCCCCACTCGCACCTGAGCAGTCTGAGACATGTACAGGTTGCGGATCAGTCTCCTGTCCCTCCAATCCATTCCTATTTTCTGCAATACATGCATTAATTTTTTCCAATTCACTCTATCAAACGCTTTTTCGAAATCTACAAAACAGGCAAAAACGTCCTGATTGTATTCTATATTCCTCTCGACTAGTGATCTCATTACTGCAATGGCATCACGCTTACCTCTTCCTTTCCTGAACCCAAACTGATCATCCCCTAGGTAATCATTTGCCTTACTCTCTATCCTTTTGTTGATGATCCTGAGAATAACTTTAGCTGCGTGGGATATCAAACTTATCGTTCTGTAATCCTCACATGACGAAGCCTTTGCCTTGTTTGGAATAGGAACTAACACCGATCTCACAAAATCTTCCGGCCAGATTCCTTCCTCATAGATGCTACGAATCAGTCCATATATGGCCTTCTTCCCACCTTTCCCTAACCATTTCAACATTTCTACAGGAATATTGTCCACCCCCACAGCCTTATTTGCTTTCATCTCCTTTAATGCCCTTTCTATTTCATCGTCGAGTATGCCTGGACCTAAGCTATCTTCTTTTACGTCATGTTCCTTTTCTATGTCTAACCTTGTCGGCCTAAGTTCTTTACCATACAGTGTTTCTATATACTCCTTCCATCTCTCTTGGATTTTTCCTGTTTCAACTATTATCTTACCCCACTTATCTTTAACTGCTAGCACAGATCTTACCTTTTTACTTCCCGATAATAACTTAACCTAACTGTATAGCGCACAAATTTTACCCTTTCTCTGTAAACTTCCCATATCCTCGCACGCTGTTTTCCACCATTATTCTTTTGCTTTATGTTTGGCCCTTCACAATTTATTGTTTAACTCTTTGTACTTCATTTTGCCTAACTCTGTGTTTACATTTTTCCATCTTCTTCTCTCATCCATCTTTGCAATCATCTCATCCGTTACCCATGGTTTCCTAATCCTTTTCCCGTTAACGGTTCCTATAGTGTCTATAGCGGCTTCCAATATCCCTTTCTTGATACATTCCCATTTTTCTTCGATAGTACTCAGTTCTTTACCGTCATCCATCATTTTCTCTACAGCCTGCTGATACTCCTTCCTCGTTAATTCATTTACTGCTTCTAAATTCCATTTTTTAACCCGCCGCCCTTGCCTTATCTTCTTGAAACGAACATTACATTTCATAACAACTAAATTGTGGTCAGAGTCCGCATCCGCTCCTGGGAAACTGTGCGAATTTATCACACTGTTCCTAAACCTGTGCCTAACCATAATGTAATCTAACTGATACCTTTCTTAGTCACCTGGCATTTTCCATGTATACCTACGCCTTTTGTGGTGTCTAAACCATGTGTTAGTGATGACTAACCCCTGTCTCCTGCAGAATTCAATTGCTTTCTCCCCGCGTTCATTCCTCGTGCCTAACCCATAGTCCCCCACCTCACCACCATCTCTTCCTTCGCCTACCGTCGCATTCCAATCCCCCATCACTATCAAATGTTTCCCTGCAGGAACACTCGCGATTATATCCTCTAACTCATCATACATCCTATCGACTTCTTCCTCCTTGTGGTTGCTCGGTGGCATGTATACCTGAAAAATGACCAAGTTCGTCGGCTCTGCTTTAATCTCTACGAGTAAAATTCTATCAGTTGCTTGTTCTACGTTGACTACGCTTCTTCCAACCCCTTTATTTGAAATTACGGCAACCCCTCGTTGGCTCTCGTCCCCGCCGCTGTATATTACTCTATAATTGTCACTCCAGTAATCCCCGCTATCCTTCCATCTCACCTCGCAGAGGCCTAAAACATCTATGTTGAGATAAAGAGTAAAGATAAGAATGGATGAGAAGATTACATGGACCTCATAAAAAGGTAGATGTAAGACATAGTGTGGGGACGAGGAAGTTGTCGAGGAAATCCGAGGAGGCGGTAAAGTGTGTGTGGGTGATGTGGAGAGGTAATTGGATGTTGAAGGCCGTGCTAATCGGGAGAATGTTCGGTAGAGGTGCCGCAAAACTCTCACCTTTCGCTGCAGAAAGGCGAAAATGTATGCGACGTGAAAGAAACGGGAAGGAAGAGAGCGGGACCTCAGGAGGAGTAAGACGTTAGAATAACTATTTTTGCAAAGAAAAGTAATATTGCCTCTGGTGTAATGAGCGCTCAAATTGATGGTGAAGCCTTATAATAAGAAAAGAGAAGGCGATGATTCCCTGAAAATAATGATCATAGCATATATATAGGATAGTTCATAGCATAGCATATATATAGGATACATAGTTATATTTCATGCATTGGGTTAATTGGTGAAATCCCTCCTTGTGGGTCATACTTTCGAGAGTTGCTTGATACGGCTTTCAGTCGAGTTCAAGGTGTGCGTTGGCTTCCCTTTAATATATAGTAAGTTGATATTCCGAAGAAGTGCTTTAGAAGTCGTCAGCATTAAACAGTGATTGTCAGGGTTGTCTTTAATCCTCTATTTATACTGCATATTATCCATAATAATAATCATAATCCTTTATAATCGGCATAATCTGCCTTTCTGCTTGAGTGGCGTTGATATGAGGGAATATTTATCAGCCGGGATGATTTAACAAATCCTTGGTATTAAAGCGAAGCAAGCATTACATTAAGCATCCCGGACCGGAAGAGACGCCGTTACGGAATGACTGGCATGTGTCCTTCAAGGAATCACCCCTGACCTGACACAAATTTCCTACACATCGACGACGACGTCCGCCAATCGGCTTTTGAGTTGTATGGTTCCCTGCGCTGGAATATCGCGAACAGCTGTTCCGTCTTCATATCTGGGAGTAGACTGTGCCTCAGAAATTATCGACTAATCTGACCGTTCTTTCTGGCTAAATCTTGGACCATATCATCGTAAGCATTTTTGCAATAGTCTTCCACATTCATAACTTTATCAATCAAAGCAAAGCTTTAGCTGCCATTTTTATGCAGTTTTTTAATTCGTATCCATTTTTTGTCGTCGTTAAGTGAAGCCAGAAATTGAGAAATGCATGATACTCAATTCAAATGTGAAAAGCAATATTAAACTGATTTCAAACGGTAACTGTGATTCAATGAGATTTGATGAGTGCGTTGTATACACCTAGTAAATTGAATGACACTTAGGAGTGCTAGCCTTTGCCAAGCGTGTCATGGGAAAATGAAGCGACGAAGGGGAGAGAAACGCAGACACACTTGTTAGTGAGGCCTCACATTGAATATGCTGTGAACGTTCGGGATTCATTGATTCCAGAATTAAACGAATTACAGATGCTGCTGAATTCCCATTTCACAAATTAATGTGTAGTACTATATAAATCCCAGCATGCCAGGAAAATACAGTACCAAATTGTTTTTGGAGGGTTAAAATAATTTTTTCTAACAGATTATTAAATGATTGAAACTTATTTGCAAAATGACAACTCTTGTGCAATAATCTAGAGAGAAGTAGTATTAATAGTTTTGCTGGGGAGGCGACCGACGGCTGAGGTCATTTACGCCATTAGGGATGGGATGAAGGGTGGAGAGAAACCCGGCGTCGGCATTAGCTTACCCTCGTCGAACGACGCCAAGGAGTCCGCAGCTTAACGTCTTGACCGACGGACGGCATATTCACTCAAAGTGCTCTCCACAAAGCACCTCAAGTAGGGATCGGGACCACTGAAAAATATCTTCCACCTCGGGAGTTCGAACCTGGGGCCTCACGGTGGGAAGCCAGTGGATTAGACACCACACCATTCCGATCCCCGAACCTCACAGGAGTGGTTTTGCTAAATAGTGCTGGCTGTGTTACGTATTTTAAATTCGTATCATTTTTATCATTTTCGGGGTATTCAAACGCATTAAAATTAGCCGTATGAAATCGTTTTACCCAGCTTATTGAAGTCCCTTGATTTCAAGAAGCTTGAATGTCTTGTGTTTGTGGAGTTGAGTGAGGTTAGTTGGTATTGATATTCCATTTAGGTTATATTCTTTCTTTCAATGTTGATAATGTTTCACAAGAATTTGTTTGATACTGTGGTAAACTATAATGGATGTTTGTTGAAATTCCCACATTAACGAACAACGGTGCCATTTCTCTCGTATCTTATATATATTTTGCTTCGTATTCCAATTTTCCCTTCTCTTTTTTATCTCATAAGTATCTCATCATCGCCTTTATCCCAAAAAAGCGAACACTCGTATTCTTTATCTGGAGATTATATCATTTTGGGATTCAGAGTTTGATTAATATTCCCAACCGTAAACAAATTGAAGGCAGTTCTCATTCCAGATGGAAATCATGGCATCTCTATGTCAAATTCGGAGGGAAGCTTATGTATTTTTATTTATGGGTCGAGTATGATTCCCAGTGTTCCCGGTTCCCAATGTTGTATGAAGTTATATTTTCTTTTTTCACTTTGAATTGAAATATAAACTTGAAATCAATGTATTCTGGAATACTTAATTTTAGAGAGTACGGATACTTTTGTCACAATCGTTTATTTTCAAAATCAGAAATAAGGGATTCACCGAATGTTAACTAATTACACCTTTTAATTACTAAAATGGAATTTGGCCATTATCTTTTGAATGAATAACGTAATAGCATTTTATCTTGGCCAATTTAATGCATAGCTATCAGTTCAGGAGATTCCACCGTGCTTGTACCTCTTTCGTGGAAACTCTGGGTGCATGACGATGATTTCCTTTTCCGATCCAACGTGAGTCATGGGCATTATCTCGGTCTCGTTCCCGCCAACCACTGCTGTGCCCTATATTCCTCGTCGCCCAAAAAAGTCGTGCGAGCTTCCGTTGTTGCACATCTCCTTGGTATTTCCTAAACTCCCGATCGGGGGGTTGGGCGGCGGGCCATTGAGCTAGGGGGTCGGAGCGGGGTCGCGGTTGGGCGGGGTCCGACCAGCCAATGCCCGTGACAGTCGACCGTAAGACTCAGGACGAGGTTTCAATTCTCGTCCGTTGGGGGAGGGAGGGGGGTCCAGGATGGCGGTGTTGGAAATGGGCGCGGGAAAGCTTCCCGAGCAGACGAGCCGTCCACCACCCGGCTGCGGTTGGAAGCCGTCAGCTGTTTCTCAGGGATCTCACGAAAGTTTCGAGGGAAAGGTTTCGGGAGAGGGGAAGAGCGGAACGGAGATCAAAACTTTTGCGATGGAGGAGGGCGTTTAGTTATACACACATGGATATTTTTTCGTCTTCGTTGCTCGTTCCAAATCGCCCACCGCAGCGCGATGTAGTTCCGGCGCTCCCCTCCGCACGGCACACCGCGCACCGCTCGGTGCGGGAGACACGCGAGAAGAGGGCGGCGGGGGATAATGGAGCGCGAGGAACGGGAGCGCACCGCGCGGCAGGATATCGAAGCGACGAGGCGACGTCGTCAGCTTAATCCGGGTGGCGTACGCTCGCGAGTGCGCTTGAAAGCCCATGGGTGCCGAAATGGCGTGAGCCAGTGTTAGGGGTGACTGAGCGATCCCGTAATTTAAGTACACGTATATTGGTTGCATATATACACGCACGAGCACACTTCCACTATACTACATCAATTTCAATAATTCTTTACCCCTTTCGTTATACAGGATCTTGTGTAAAATATTGACGACGAAGAGATCTATACTTTTTTTTTAAAAAAGGACGGAAATTTAAAGAAAGAATTTAAGAACACTAAACATGTGTTAAAAATAAGAACATAACATCCCTCTTTGCAAAGCACCTCATCGAAAGTGACCACAAAAGTGACTTTATGGCCACAATTCTTCATTTTGAAAATAAAGGTCAAAGGCTTTGGAGCAGTTGGACATTTTGAAATGCATCTGTTGCAAAGATGAACTTGCCAATGAAATTTTGCATCCCTCCCACTTCTAGACCTACCACTCTTCCAAGTCAACGATTGACACCGAAAGATATAATTCTCTTTTCTTCCCAGCTATATGGTAACCTTTTTAACCCTCCACCCTCCTTCTCTGACCAACCCCCTCCCCTCCCTTGATCAGAAGGTATTTAAACCAAGAGTGCTTCCGAGAGGACCACCTGATGATGACGTTCACTGGGTCGTGTTTTTTTAAATAAAGTGCTATTAAGTGGAATTACAAAGTAAATTATTTAATTTCAATAGATCTATACTTAGCTACAGATCTATACAGCTGTATATCGAGCAACAATTCTGTTAACGTCGAGGTGAAGAGTCCCTATTAAAAATGAGGAATATCATACCAATGAAACACCAGTGATTTCTGAAGTTTATTTAGAGAAGAAGAGGGAGCAGTGCCTTTTCTAAGACGAACGAAATTTCTGCCGAAAGAGTAACGTGATCTAATGAACGCTCATTAAAGCTTTTTTCAGGAAATGTAAACCTTGGGACGAAAAGAAAAGTATGAGGGGTGGATAAGGTTTCGGGGCAATCGATTTACAGTCATCTCGACAGTTCTGTTTATAGACGAATGGTCACTCCAGACAACCACGTGAGAGTGGTGCCCGCGAGGAGAATTGAATATGAATTGCTGGACAACGGTTCGGAGGGACGAGCACCGCAGGGGAATGTTTTCTTTTCAACCATGGACTCCAATGGTGGGCCGAGTGTGACCGAAGAGCCCTCGCAGCTCGGGACGCGTGGCTCATTAATGGCTCCTTTGATGGTCGAAGATGAGGAGTGCCCGCACGTGCATGGATGTGACCCGTATGTCGAGGACGTCCACAATCGGCGACAGCAAAATTCAGGGTTTTCCGGCGCGTCGCTGGGGCACGTGGGAGGATGGGCCGTTTGTCCCGTTTGGACGGCGGCGTGGGTCGATCCAAGAGGGGCGCTGAGCACCGGGGGCGTTTCGGAGCGAACTTGGAGCGACGACTTCTGCGCGAGTGAGGGATAAATGGGATTACAGTGGAAGCAGATGCTGCGTCAACGCCGTTAGCTCGCCGAGACGAGCCATAAACTTGGCGAAAGAGAGTTGTTCCCTCTGTTGGCGGGGCGTTTCCCTTGGAGGTCGGGAAATGGTGCAGGGGGTTGAGTACGCGAGGAAACATGCATCGACGGTCGGCTAAAGCCAATCTTCCGTATCGCGACGAAGGAAACCAGGCGTTTTGAGGAGGTCGACGGGTGTCATTTTATGCGCTCATCGGTCAAAGCTTCGTTTTATTTCAAGGATATACATGTCGTGCGACTGATGATGTAATTTCATAGGGATAAATGGAAAGGGTTGGTGGTTCCGGCGTTGGGAAGGTGTGGAAATGATTGAAATTCTCAGCCGACCCTCCTCAATTCCCACCCCCTTAACTTTCATGTAATACTATTTATGATTGCGTATTCTATTGGATTCGCAATCAAATTTCACGAATACATTACGGAAATTGTCAATTATCATTATCAATCTGTGTCAACTCAGTGCATTTGTTCATCAAGCAAATTCAATTGGGGGCTCTAATGTGCAGAATCAACATACCATAGTTTTTCAGGAAAACAACGTCCGCAACAGCCGAGGTTGGTGCTTCCCTCTCCCGTAAATGAAGGGCACTCGATGTCTTCGTTAAAAATTATGTATCTTAACAAACTTGAATGGACATTATTCGCGGTGAACATTAGAGACTCTTTCATATCCTTTCTATTGCTTTTCGAATTTCTCTAGTGCTTCGTATCGCAAACGATCGTATCATTGCATAGTCTTTAATTAATTGATGAAATAGGAATATATGCATCTTGGTTTCTAAAATGGCCGATGCAAAGAGATGTTGAGTCACTGCTCTGCTCTGCTCTGCTCTCACTCGGAGATCGTATGATGTTGATAATAATTCGAGTTTATTATTTTTTATTGCAAAATTTGACGAACCACACAGATAAATAAATCACGTATAGGCTTTCAATGCTATGGAATGTTCTTCAGACCAGACTGGACAATAATGCCAAAGAGTCGAAAACCATTCGAAATTTGTGTGGTTTTTAAAAGTTTAAAAATAATAATTCCTAATGGAAAAGACAAAAAATATAATGAAAAACAAATTTTCTTTGATTCAAGTTTACTATAATGGGATGAATTAGGCAATTGGAATAGGATATTAGGCAATAGGAATTGTTTTCCTGAAAATTTATATTTTTGCGCCAGAAAGCTCTGTGTTGGTGCAGGTTTAGGCCATTTCATGTATTTCGGCAATTTAATTTATTGCGTTAGAAGAAATAGTGTCACAATAACTTGAGATCCAAATGCTGCACTCATGGAATTAATGTTTGTATGTCCACGAAGTGCTTTGAAGATCATTTAAATCAGTAATTGTCGCTGTGATATCAGAAGAGTCCTTGATATACCGCCTAAAGGAGTTTACACGTAATACTGAATAATGGCAGCATGAAAAACGTATTGCCGAATGACTGAAAATATTGGTAAGTTGCGTCATGTAGTGATATGGAAACACATTCCCTCTCTTATTGAAAGCCTTTCCAATAAATGTGCATCTTCAATGATTGCCCTGAAAGATAGAATACGTTCATACGATTACTCGTATTTACCGGTAGAATTTTCCTTGTATTTACCGAATTGATAGTCAGGAGGTGACGACGTTTTCTGCCGTAGATACGGTTTGAAGATTACCGAAGTAGGGGATCCGCGGAAAATAACCAAAGATCTCACCACGAAATATTACCGAAGCTTTCAAGAGAGATTTTGCCTAAAAATAATCTTGAACTTTTGCTATTCGTGGCGTGTTTCAGTCAATGAGAGTAATTTTTTAAAGGATCACTCACTTCATATGATTGACTTTAACCACAAGAGACCTAATAAAACTATTGAAATATTAGTATTAAAGCTAATATTGTTCTCTTTAAAAGTAATCTAGATTGTTTTTTAGGAATGCATATTGTTTAAAACCAGTACTCTTAGGATATAAATATAGTTCCGCGTTTTCCATTTTTTATCGCGTTGCTTCCGACACTTCTTCTCCTGACAATTCATTGAGTATTTATTTATTTATTATCGACTTAATTTGGCGAGGTTGAGACTAAATAGTCCCTTCTTCCACCTAACCCTTACATTACATACATTACATTGAAGACAATTACATACAGCCAAGCCCTGGATGGAGGAAAATCCATCCAGACGGGAATCGAACCCGTGACCTCTCAGTTGGTAGACGAGGACGTTACCCCGTATAGGACTAGGCAGAGTAATATTTCGAAAGGGTGAACGCCAACCCACTCACGCTCTTGTTCCTCAAAGTACCTCGTCCTTTCTGACTGGATGTTAAGAGATAAGACGCACTCTGATTAGCGCTCGCAAATTGGACGGGGATTGGTCAGAAGTAAGCACTCGTAACTTCCCTCTTTCCTGAAATATTCATGGGCTCAATGATAATTTTTACCCTCTTGTCTGACAACCGAGACACTTCCGAGCGAGGCAATGACAGTTGTTTTGGGTAACAGTTTATCGGTCGCATTCTCGTTCGCTTGCGGTTCAACGTCATCTCCGAATCCGAATAATCTGCTGCCTCTGTTATTATTCGATACTTATTCATGTCTTTAAATTTTCGAATAATTGTATTTAGCAACAGTTTTGGTCGAAGATAAAAGATGTATAATCCACTCTCCAAGCAATCAATATACGATGAAAAATATTTCAATGCACCATTCCACCATTCTGAATGCTGAAGGTAATAATAATTGCTCCTGGTAGGGTCACCCATGCCAGATAGGTCGAAGGTTACGAGCCAGACGAAAGTTAGTCCACGCAGCGTCTGTTTCTCAGTGAGGCGGCTGCAATGGCGTCAGACCCCAGTGGGGCGGCCATTAAGTGATGGTGTCAATTTAAAAACACTTTTGAGGAAGGAAACGGGAAACCACCTCAATTATCATTCCTAAAAATGTAATAATGGGTACTATAGAGAATATGAGTCTTGGCAACTGCGGGACTCGGTCGAAGCGGTCGTTTGTCGTGCCCGGCAGCGAAGGAGGCAAGGCTTCCGCGGTCGTCATCCCACGATACCCTTGCAGGGGAAAAATAACAGCAGCTGGACAGAAGACTCAGAAGAAGACGAAAGTAGTGGAAGGATAGCGAGGATTGCTGGAGTGATAATTATAGAATAATAAGCAGCTGAAATTGGTGCGCTCTATAGCAAGGCTAAGTTATTATCGGGAAGTAAGTAGGCAAGATCTGTGCAAACAGTTAAAGATAATTGGGGTAAGATAATAGTTGACACAAAAATGATCCAAGAGATATGAAAGGAATGTATAGAACAATATGGTAAAGAACTGAGTCCAACAAGTGTAGACATAGAAAAGGAACATGACGTAGAAGAAGATAGCCTAGGTCAAGGCATACTCGACGATGAAATAGAAAGGGCATTAAGGGAGACGAAACCAAATGAGGCCGTGGTGGGTAGACAACATTCCTGTGGAACTAGCTATTGAAATGTTTAGGAAAATAGCGGAAGAAGACTCGCTATGGACTGATTCGTAGTATCTATGAGGAAGGAACCTGGGCGGGAGATTTTGTGAGAACAATGTTAGTTTCTATTCCGAAAATGATAAAGGCTACATCATGTGAGGACTAAGGGCCCGGAGGACTAGGGGGAGCGGAGATAGCATAGGAGTAATAGAGAAGATGTTGAGTCCGCTCATCTCTGGCCTCCCCTCTCCCTTTCCCCTTCCACAACCCTTTCTTTTACCCCTTCTCCGCCACCCGTTCTCCCCTTCCCCCGTGGCCCTCTCTCTCTCTCTCTCTCTCTCACATACCTCACCTCATCCATGCCAGTAGTTAGTCCTACCGCATGTTTTGGTGAAAACGGAGCTCAATTCCGTCGAAATGACCCAGAAATAACGCGTGTTTTTTTATGTTCTTGTATTGTGTGTTGCTGTGAACGGTTATTATTCAACACTTCCGTGTTACTTCGACGAAATCATCACCATATATAATGATAGTACTTTTATCATTTATTATAAGAATGCTACTGCTTATTTTAATATATATGATGCACTTTTTTATGCACACATATCTTTACAATGTATTAGGTTGGGGAAAAAGAAGTCCATTTGTTATGTTTCATCGGGACAACGCAAGGCCACACACGTCTGTAGTGACTCACCAGAAACTCTGAGAACTTGGTTGGGAGTTTTGAATGCATCCACAATATAGTCCGGACTTGGCATCAAGTGATTGCCACCTTCTACTCGCATTGCGATACTTCCCGAGTGTTACGAAATGGCGATCAAGAGAAGATTGGGAAAATAGATTACTGGAGTTTTTCGCCAATAATGACCAAGACAGAGGCCTTTTGAAGCCACCTTTAAAATGACAACTTATTATACAACAAAAGGGTGCTTATTTGACCCAAATCGGGCAATCCGAAATATTTTTAAATAAAGTTTGAATTTCACGCAAAAATAATGGATTTCTTTATTCATAACCTTTTATATGTGTAAAAAAATGAAATGGAAAAAGTACTATTCTTATAATAAATGAAAAAAGTATTATTATTTTTACATAAACAAATTCATCACAAAGGAAATATCATACCCTTTGTGACTGTGAACCAGTATGGACTTTCGAAATCTTTTTCATCTTGTGCTGTTTCATTCCCATGCTATTGTATAAGTACGCGAATAATACGGTCGCAAATTTTCGGATCCTTACCCCATACAGGGCATGGACCAAAGTGCAAGATGGAATAATTTTAAGATCATTCTATTATTATGTTTTAAGAAATTCAAAAGAGCAAATTGAATGTAAGGTAATAGTACAACATAAATACAGAAGGGAATGACTTATTTTGAAAAAATTTTATGTTTAACGTGATATTGTGACATTGATTCTCTTCAAAATGTGAGTAAAATATTTTACGATATTGCTGCAATAAAAAGTGAAAGACATTTTAAATCCGGCAAAAAATCTTGAAATAGCATATCATTGCAGCAAAGAATGTACCGTATATTGTTTGGAGCAAATCAATATATTTTTTCTCCCGGCTTCAAAAGTAATCGTCTGACGTGATTCATGATCCAACTCTCGCGGACTTGTTTTCGCGTTTATCCGTTCGGAGGAACGTTCAATGAAACGCCCTATGTGAGGCATTTAATACCTCGCGGACTTGTTTTTACGTTTACACGTGTGAGGAAACTTTTAATGAAACGCCGTAGCTGGAGCATTATATAAAATATAATATTCCTTAAGGAATGGAGAGATTTATTTATGAAAGCGTAAATTCTCCCCTCGAAGGATGTGTTGCGGCGCGTATCTGGCGATTCGCCCCCGGGGGGGGGGAGGGGGCGGGGGGGATGGCAACGTAACGTCATGGCGGATTGTCGCGTATTTACCGTAGGGCATATTCATCGGGCATGCAACACTCTCTTTTTGTCGCAGTGAAAGCTCGAAAGTCATTCACGACCCCTCCCACGACCCTCGAAGGCCCCTCGGGTCCCACTTCCCTACGTCTCAATTTCCACCGAGCGCCGCCCTTAAAAAGCCTTGGGCAAACCTTTTAGTGGCCTCCCGATTAGGATCTCCGGCATTACGCTGCTTTGGCCAGTCAAGGTGAGGGAGGATTAGTCCCCGAGAGAGAAGGCACGCCGAATATCGATTCGATTCAACTTCACGCTATCAACACGCCACCTGCTCAGCGAGGGAGGTTCACCCACCCTCTTGTGTCCTCACGGGGGGAGAGCGCCTCCCCTCCACTCACACCCTGCTTCTTCGTATGCATTCCACCTTCGTCCATATCTGACGCTCCATCTTGAGATTGTATACGCGAGCCGGCGTCTTTACGAACCATTTTACGGTCAGTTTTGTATGTCAGATTCGGTATTTCCCTCCCAGGTCTCTCGTGTTACGTACGGTCGAATCAAGATTCTTGAGCGCCCGTTTCGTTTAACGTACGAAATCCGGACTGTTTTTATCAAGACTTTAAGAGGTGTTGCTTAGTTTTGGAGGGGGGCGAGAGGAGTGGGATGTTGGGCCATATCTGAAAGTGCATACATTTTAAAAGAGCATTCATCCCGGCAGACTCCCTAACCACCAGACTAACCCACCAGCTGTGCTTTTTTTGACTACGGAATTTATGCAGTTACACTATTACGAAAATTTTATTTTCATATCGGCCCCTGCGTACTTTCGAACACCTTAAGCCATCGTGATGAGTGGTTGGGAAAACTAATTGGTAATATCGCTCCTGGACCTAATGTTTGAGGATATTGTTATCGATCCCGATTGCAAAGTTCGTAGACTTTTTTCCTGGAACAAATTTTCCATGCATACATTTATTTTCACATGTGCATTTAATAAGGAAGGGCTATAAAAATTGAGTCTTGAAAAATTACTTAAGTTCGCGCTTTTTAGTCACTAGGTTTTGGGTGGGTGTTTGGACCACAGTTCCCATTTACGTATATTTAAGCACCGTAAGATAGTAGAGGCTCAGAATTATTTTCACTACCGAGTACAACCAGCAATAATTTTATATAAGATTGGAATTAAGTTCTGGAATGGGTGTGATGTTTTCATATCGGAATCGATGTACTCAATAAGATCGCAATCAAAATACACAATACCCACGGACTGCTGGGTTTCGAACGGAAATCTTTTGATAAACTGTTAGCATCATTACTAACCCAGGGTTCGTCAAGTTTTCAAAGAAACTTACGATGAGGCGAATACAATTTGTAGTGACGTGGTTGCGAAAACTGGGAGCTTCGATCGCACTAAAAATTCAAGGTTGAAATCGCTGTTACAGTCATCAAAGTGGTGGCTAAAGATCGATATAAAAAAGATATTTTTTGATTGACTCCCGGCGCAGTTCTGCACCTTTGACGGGGTTCCGATGATGTGACGGGCTCATGCACTGATTCCGAAATTACAGAGGGGGGAGGGAGGGAGGAAGGGGAGAGCGCCCATTTCATTCATATTTATAGTTCGGCCATTTGAAACCGCAGGACGCCACCCCCTCCTTCCTTTTCTTTCCTCTCGAGGAGTCCTAAGAGTGCCATCAGCGAAAGGATCCGTTTCGCGGCAGTACCTTTCGGCCACTCTCTCCCGTCCGTCCCCCCTCCCCCTATGCTCTCGCCTCGGAATAAATACCTTTTATCGTCAAAGCTTCTCCTTTCGCCGCAGAGATAAGAGGAAAGCGATACGCGCTTTTTTTAACCCCGGGAGGATATATTTTGTACTCCTTTTGCTTCCTTTCGGTCTCCGGAAGATGGCACGTGAGAGAGGCTTTACATTCTTTGGAAGAGAAAGTCAAACCGCAGGGGTGACTTTTTCTGTATACTCATTTGTTTATTAAATCTTTTCATTGGTTATTCCATGAGCTTGGAATATCTACTTGGGAACGTTTGAAGATCGCAATTTTCCCCAAATTTCCATTCCAAGTATGGATTGAACCATTTTAAACTATACGAACCGCATTACCACTTCAAATAAATTCGCTTTGATGCTCACGACGAAAAAACTGCCTCGTCTCGGAATACTGTTTTATTCTGAAATACTGAGAAATCGCTCAACTAATCCAATGCTGATAAACCATTGCATATGTTAGCTGTAAAAGAGTTGGAAAGTGAAGTTTAATCATATTGATGCCGTTAGAAAATATAAATTTGTCCTTAATGCAGAGATATGTTCACATGCACATTCGTCCATCTACGTCAAACTATAATTCAGAACAGGAAAAACCTAGGAAATACTAAAAGTACAAGTAAACGTCTCTATCATGACAAAAGTTCCTCGTGTTCCTTGTTCTTCGTTATGGTTTTTTAAGAATCGCCAATTGTTGCTAAAAATTATAAAAAAATGTTTTAAGTAGCACTTTGATTGGCTGTGCGGGTAGCAGTTCGACGTGTAATTTTCCTGAAAAGAGCTAAATGAGTATCAAATACTTAAAAAGTGCCCACTGCATTTATTCTAATGTTAAGAAATAAATATTCGAGTGTAAAATTAGTTAGTTACGAGTTAATGACCTTTGCATACAGCAATCGGAAAGAGTGGTAAAAATTGAATTGATCAAGAAAAAACGTTCTCGGTTGGAAATAATTTTAGGAATAGAAGCGCTAAACACAGTAAAGAACCTCCTCCATTGGCTACTATTTTGCAGAATCTTTTTATCAAAATCCTGTGGGTTCTGACCTGAATTTTAAATCGCATCCAGATTTGATTCCATTCCGTCGCTATTCATACTCGTATTATAACCCCCTTCTACTCTTTTTAATGAGTATTAACTAGATGCTGCACGAATAAAACTAATAATTAATGTTGAAAATGCGCAGTCGCATTTTCACTCTGGCATTCCAAGGTATCCATCGCCACTTTTCAGGATCGAGAGAAGTGAAAATAACCGTATAATTGTTTAAATTTACATGCAAGTGTTGTGGAGTTTCATCTATTACCTTTAAAAATATTTAATTTTTCTTGGTATTCGTAGATGTAATCGATAGAAAGGATAAATAGCAGAAAAATTGAAATACCTCTGAGAGAAATAAAGAAAGCGAGGAATGAAATGCTGTCGGAACGTGAAGTATAAAAATGGTTAGGAAGCCATGAATTACCGAAAACATGATTAGGAAAATGGATGAGGAAAAATGGAAGAACGTGAAGAGAGAGGACGAAGAAATACAAAGGGCTTGGTGAGCTGAACAGATAGCCGAGGTGAAAATCTAACGGGGTACAGAAGACATGGTGGAAAGAAAAGTGCGATGACATACAAGGCTTGTATGAAAAGTATCGGAAAATGTTTTCCCGGAAGTGACTGTACGTCGCAATGCGCAAGCTCGATGATGGGGATTCTGAGCTTTGACCCGCGTCAATCTCCTGGCTACATCCTTCAGGCTACATCGTGTGCCCCCGTCGAGCGACTCGGAGCGAGCGCAGTGTGCAGCGACCGATTGAACAGCCCCACGTGTGAACCTGCCCACGTCTCAGACTGCACAGTTCGGTTATGGAATGGAGAGTCGGGATTGGCAGTGAACAGAAAAATGACGGGAGGGAAGGGAGAAAGACGGGAATGCCTGTCTCCATCAACTGTTTTTTGCCAAATGCAACAGAGCAAAATGTAAGGGAGGAATGGAAAGTGTTAGAGGTTCCTCAACTACTTTCAGCAGGTGAGGAACTCTTCAAGACAGATTTGCGGAAGATGAAATCTTATCAAGCTAGATAGCCAAAGGATTACAGTGATGACGGAGCAAATTTCAAAATCAGTGTGGTGGGTATGGGAAGATAGATCAACATAAAAACAAAGGTAATGAGACTCTGAAGTAATGAAGAGGCTGAGATAAACATTTAAGTTGGGGACAGAAACTAGAACAGATTTAACAGTTCCCCTCTTCAAGTGGTGTTTTGGAGGAGAGTGGGCAGGGTGGGGGGTGTTAAAAGAAGAATTGCGTACGTTGAAGAATATTTAGCGAAGAGGCGATGACGGCCACATCAAAGGACATACTAATGAAATCCTGAATATGGAGCCTCGTTTTGTGGGGCACGGAAACTTGGTCTTTAAGGCCAGAGATATGCGTTGATGGACGTTTTTTGATAGGTTGGTGTGGAGAAGAATAGGGAAAATGGAACAGATGGAAAATTAAACAAGAATAAAGTTCTGGGAACGGTAGAAGGGAGACGGGAGGACAAGCGGATGCGGGAAATTTTAGAGGCAATGGGATGTCGAATACGGTAATAGAGGACATAACTGTAGGAAAGCGAGGTAGTAGGAAGAAAATTACTAGCAATTTGGATGTAATTGGTAGGAGGAGTGAATCATAGAGTTTAAGGATATTTCGTCACGTGAGTAGTGGCGGGTTGCAAACCCTAAGGTGTTAGACCACTGCCTTAATATTATAACATGGCGTATAATGGCATATGTTAGCGTAGATCATATTTATTGCCATAAATATCTACAAATTTAGAAATTGGCAAAGAAGAACCGAATTTGGGGAACCAGTAATGAGAAGTATCCATTACAGTTTCTCCATGTTATTCGTGATTGATTAGAAGTTGGTCACACGCCTCCTTTCAATTGTCACGGGCCATCTTTTCTCGAGGTATTATTTCCCTTTGATATTCACTTTTCCGTACCATTTTCTTTTCTTTCACTTTGAGTACATTTGTAATATTACAAAAATAATTAGCTTTATCTTCATAATATTTTCTTTACTTTCAAATCCCTCTACATCAATTTTTGTCACGCACGTAATCGCCGCTGTACATTCCACCGATCCAATATGTTTTTGACTTTTCCTCATTCATTTGTTGAGCTCTCTTTCTTTCATTTCATGTTCTTGCCTTTTTTTAAATAGCTCGTCTCCCTGATTTGATTTCTGTTTCTATAGGGAAGGACAAGCGGTTCACGCATTCCTCCATGCATATTCGTCGTACGTTGCTCGCTTGATTATAGAAGCAATATTTGAAAGGAGTTAAAATCATTGACCGGGATACCATCAATTGTTGATTGGGAGATAACTTTATTATTTATCCCATATTCTCCTGGTTATTGGAAATGTGAATGAAGTGCGACTTCCTCTTTTTCCGCGGACGATAATGGCAATGAAGAAATATAAGCCAAGCACTTTAGTTAAGCGTCGCATTGTGCTATATAGAAAACACTGCAATACTATTTATTTACAGAGGAGTCTTACGCATTAAAAATTTATGAAAGATTTATTGAGATGACAAGAGAACATCAAGTAACCGTATGAATTCTAGTAATTGGACCAGGAACATTTTTGGTAAGGTACTTATAGTGGTAGAGTACTTATTTTGGTGGGGTATTTTAATGGCCAAAACTTTTTTATAGTGGATGAGACATATGAGCAAGAAATAGGACATCGAAGCACCTCATTAGTGTTCATTATAGGGAGCCCAAACATTGCCCAATTTTCATTTCTTCGGTTTTTGGCGAGTTACTCTGTCTATTGAAGTTAAATTTGGTGTTTTTTTGGCGCCATTTTGTACAAATGCTCGTACACCTCTGTACAAATGAATTTAACTTCCCTTCGAGGGCACCATTTTTGGGACCTGCTCAATTTTTGTGAACTAGGTGGATTTCCCGCGTGCCAACACTCTTCCTCTATCCACAAATTAAATTTCCAATGTGTATGTAATCCATGTGCCAAAGGCTAAAGGTCACAGATTGAATAGGCAGCACATTGTCACCGCACGCTATTTCGTCAAGATGCCATTTCGAAGTAATCGAGGGTCACCTCGTCAGATTACTGCCGCAATGCTCGAGTCCAAAGCTATCGCCACATTAAAGAGAATGTTTTAGGATCTCTTGGAAGTCTTAAAGGAGAGGCTAATCGATAATGGAGCGCACCTGCTTCATCTGCAATTATATCATCTGAATATTTTACAAAGGGCGACAAGTGTGGTTTTGCAAATCTTGTGAAGTTACAATTTTATCCCATCAAGACTGTGTATTTCACTCGCAGCTAATATTTTCTAGTACCCGAATAGAAACTAACTTCTCAGGTTAATTACAACCATAAGAATAATACAAAACACCCAAAAACTACATGTGGAAAATACTTGAGCGTATATTAATGTTTAAAAAATGATATTTTTTTAAAGGAGAATCGAATGTAGATCAAATAGATTCATTGGAAGAATACCTTGAAAAGGCAAGGTAAACATCTCGATCATTTTGAGTTCCTAGAGCAATGAAACGAAGCATTTTCTTGAATATGATCTCATCCCTGTATATTTATGTATGTTTGTGAGTGTGGGTATATATACACACGCACCCAAACTCAATTGTATATATTTTTTTAGGTAATCTACCGGTTAAGGTAGGTTTATGGATGGACACAACGTTCAAATAAATATTTTGTGACTCCAAACAAAACCCAATCCAGCCACCTAATCTACATCAGGTCCTCCTCTTCATCTCTGCGTACTTCTTTCCTCCTCTCATCCCATCCAACATACCTATTCTGTTGCTGCCCTTACCTCGCTTGCCCAACATTCTCCCCTCTATTACCCTCTTCAACATTCCACTACCGCTCAATACGCCTTTCATCCATTTTTCCTGCCTCCATAGGATTTCTCTCAACAAACCCCGCTCCTCACCCACCATCTCCAGTACTTCCTCATTTGTTTTCCTTTCGGTCCATTTCACCTTTTCCATTTTTCTCCACACCCACATTTCAAAAGCCTCCAATCTACATCCATACTCCTGCTTCAGCGACCACGTTTCCGCGCTATATATATATATATATATATATATATATATATATATATATATGTGTGTGTGTGGGTCGCAGTGGCCCAGTGGGTAGAGCGTTGGACTACTGACCGGAGGGTCACGGGTTCGATTCCCGGGCGAGGCACTCTGGGCACCTGCAGCTCCACCCAAGCTAGTTGATTTTTCGGGTACCAGATCTTCCTGGGAAGCCATAACCGGCACAGGGAAAGGAACTGGCCCCCCTACCCTGATGTGTGAATATTCACACGCCGTCGGGCTTGGTACATGGGTGAGCTCTACCATCACCTACTAAAAACCGACCTTCGGGTTGATTACTGTGTTTATGGTGATATATATATATATATATATATATATATATATATATATATATATATGTAGATGATTTATTCGGAAGTAACACGGAAGTGTTGACTGAAAAACATAGACTGCAACACACAGCACGAGAACACAGATCGAACACTCACACGTAATATCTTGATAATTTATTTGAAACTATCAAGATATTAATTTGAGTGTTCTTGTGCTGTGTGTTGCTGTCTAAGTTATATAAAAATACATATTTATATATATTTATATACTTATATATATTCATTCAAACATAGAAATACGTATAAGGAAAGGGGATAGGAAAACACACAAAAGGCGAACACAGGACATGTGGGGAAGGCGGTTTTTTGAGCAGATCACGAATGTAAAAATATTTCCTAAATCGGGATTTGAACATCGGACCTTCCACTTGCCGGGCGGATGTGCTACCAATTACACTACCAAGGAAACCTAATTTACACTGAGATCTACGATGTTTTTAAAACGCCCAAGTGCTCCGAATCATTTGCCAAAGGAAGGCTTTCGGGAGCTGTTCCACCCACCAAAGGAGAAATAGACAATACACACAAGAAGAAAGGACATTTGGTTAGAAAGCATAGAGTATCATAGAGAATAGGAACAGTACGTTTCATGGCACGCATAGCCAGAAGAAGAGATGAGCCACATATATATTTGAATGTACTATATATATATATATATATATATATATATATATATATATATATATATATATATATATAGTTTGACCTGAAGAAGGCCTCGGAGTAGGCCGAAAGCTTAAATCATCTACAGTGTGAGTGTCCTTTTACGTGTTATCTGTTTTATTCTGTGTTCTATTGTGCCGTCCAAAAGTTATATTGCTCTCGTGAGTACTTCCGCATCATCGATATATATATATATATATATATATATATATACTATGGAGGCAGGAAAAATGGATGAAAGGCGTATTGAGCGGTAGTGGAATGTTGAAGAGGGTAATAGAGGGGAGAATGTTGGGCAAGCGAGGTAAGGGTAGGAACAGGATAGGGATGTTGGACGGGATGAAGGGAGGAAAGAAGTACACCGAGATGAAGAGGGACCTGATATAGATTAGTTTGCTAGGTGGGGAGTCACAAAATGTTTATTTGATAGTTGTGTCCATCCAAAAACCTACCTTAACCGGTAGATTACCTAATAATAATATATATATAATCTTGAAAATGACGCACTCCGGCGACGCACAAACACACAAACACTAGGTTAATAAATATTAAACACACAGAAACATAAAAGAAGGACATTTACAGTAGATATTTACGTTTCGACGGCACGGCCGTCGTCATCAGAATGCCGTTGTCGGGGAAGAGCGGAGAGGGCATGTGCAGGAGAAGGGAGACGGTAGGAGAGGTAAGGGGCCAATGGGAAGCGGACAAGGTGGGGGAGGGGAAAATGGCAGGGGGCGGTAGAGATGCCGCGGTAGGGGAAGAGCTGGAAGGACCCGATCGGGAAGCGGCCGGGCCTTTAGTGGGGGACTCGGTGACCGATTCGCTCAGAAGAGTGAAGCGATTCTAGGCAGCATTGGATAAAATCCTTATACTATATTTATATATATATATGTATACATACATATACAGACATATATATATATATATATATATTCATTCAAACATAGAAATAGGTATAAGGAAAGGGGATAGGAAAATACATAAAAGGCGAACACAGGATATGTGGGGAAGGCGGTTTTTGAGCAGATCACGAAAGTAAAAATGTTTCCTTGACCGGGATTCGAACACCGGATCTTCCACTCACCGGGCGGATGTGCTACCATTACACCACCGAGGAAACTTAATTTACCCTCTACGGTGTTTTTAAGACGCCCAAGTGCTCCGAATCATTTGCCAAAGGAAAGCTTTAGGGAGCTGTTCCACCCACCAAAGGAGAAATAGACAATACACACAAGAAGAGGGGACAGTGGGTTAGAAAGCATATAGTCTCATATAGAATAGGAACAGTACGTTTCGTGGCACACACATACACATACATACACATACATACACATACATACACACACATACACATATGTATATATACATACCTTTTACACACACACACACACACACACACACACACATATATATCTATATATATATATATATATATATATATATATATATATATATATATATATAGGGAAACCTAATTTTACCTTGAGATCTGCGATCTTATAAAGCGCCAAAGTGCTCCGATAGATGTTGCCCGAGAGATGGCATTATGGAGCTGTTTCACCCACCAAAGGAGAAGTAGACGGGACACAAGAAGGGGAAAGGATAGTAGAAAAGCATTCATACGATATTGTAAAGGATAGGAACGGTGCGTTTCATGGCACGCATAGCCAGAAGAAGAGACGAGCCACATTGGCCAAACACATATTCAAACTTGAAAAAAAAATAATATATATATATATATAAGGAGGAGGAGAGGTAAGGGGCCAATAGGAAGCGGACAAGGTGGTGGAGGGGAAATGTAGGCAGCATTGGATAAAATCAGTGGGCTTGGTTCAGCCCGGGGGGTTTGAAGGACTGGAGCACCCAGATATATATATATATATACACACCTACACACACACACACATATATATAAATATATGTATATTATTATTAGGTAATCTACCGGTTAGGGTAGGTTTTTGGATGGACACAACTATAAGATAAATGTTTTGTAACTCCCAACAAAACCCAATCCAGCAACCTAAACTACATCAGGTCCCTCTTCATCTCTGTGTGTGTGTATATATATATATATATATATATATATATATATATATATATATATATATATACACACACAGAGATGAAGAGGGACCTGATGTAGTTTAGGTTGCTGGATTGGGTTTTGTTGGGAGTTACAAATATATATATATATATATAAACGAGGGGTTGCCGTAATTTTAAATAAAGGGGTAGGAAGAAGCGTAGTCAACATAGAGCAAGCGACAGATAGAATTTTACTCGTAGAGATTAAAGCAGAGCCGACGAACTTGGTCATTTTTCAGGTATACATGCCACCGAGCAACCACAAGGAGGAAGAAGTCGATAGGATGTATGATGAGTTAGAGGTTATAATCGCGAGTGTTCCTGCAGGGAAACATTTGATAGTGATGGGGGATTGGAATGCGACGGTAGGCGAAGGAAGAGATGGTGGTGAGGTGGGGGACTATGGGTTAGGCACGAGGAATGAACGCGGGGAGAAAGCAATTGAATTCTGCAGGAGGCAGGGGTTAGTCATCACGAACACATGGTTTAGACACCACAAAAGGCGTAGGTATACATGGAAAATGCCAGGTGACTCAGAAAGGTATCAGTTAGATTATATTATGGTTAGGCACAGGTTTAGGAACAGTGTGATAAATTCGCACAGTTTCCCAGGAGCGGATGCGGACTCTGACCACAATTTAGTTGTTATGAAATGTAATGTTCGTTTCAAGAAGATAAGGCAAGGCCGGCGGGTTAAAAAATGGAATTTAGAAGCAGTAAATGAATTAACGAGGAAGGAGTATCAGGAGGCTGTAGAGAAAATGATGGATGACGGTAAAGAACTGAGTACTATCGAAGAAAAATGGGAATGTATCAAGGAAGGGATACTGGAAGCCGCTAAAGACACTATAGGAACCGTTAACGGGAAAAGGATAAGGAAACCATGGGTAACGGATGAGATGATTGCAAAGATGGATGAGAGAAGAAGATGGAAAAATGTAAACACAGAGTTAGGCAAAATGAAGTACAAAGAGTTAAACAATAAATTGAGAAGGGCCACAAATAAAGCAAAAGAAGAATGGTGGAAAACGCAATGCGAGGATATGGAAAGTTTACAGAAGAAGGGTGAAATTGGTGCTCTATACAGCAAGGTTAAGTTATTATCGGGAAGTAAGAAGGCAAGATCTGTGCTAACAGTTAAAGATAAATGGGGTAAGATAATAGTTGAACCAGGAAAAATCCAAGAGAGATGGAAGGAATATATAGAAATACTGTATGGTAAAGAACTTAGGCCGACAAGGTTAGACATAGAAAAGGAACATGAGGTAGAAGAAGATAGCTTAGGTCCAGGCATACTCGATGATGAAATAGAAAGGGCATTAAAGGAGATGAAAGCAAATAAGGCAGTGGGGGTGGACAATATTCCTGTAGAAATGTTGAAATGGTCAGGGAAAGGTGGGAAGAAGGCCATATATGGACTGATTCGTAGTATCTATGAGGAAGGAATCTGGCCGGAAAATTTTGTGAGATCAGTGTTAGTTCCTATTCCAAAAAAGGCAAAGGCCTCGTCATGTGAGGATTACAGAACAATAAGTTTGATATCCCACGCAGCTAAAGTTATTCTCAGGATCATCAACAAAAGGATAGAGAGTAAGGCAAATGATTACTTAGGTGATGATCAGTTTGGGTTCAGGAAAGGAAGAGGTACGCGTGATGCCATTGCAGTAATGAGATCACAAGTCGGGAGGAATATAGAATACAATCAGGACGTTTTTGCCTATTTTGTAGATTTCGAAAAAGCGTTTGATAGAGTGAATTGGGAAAAATTAATGCGTGTATTGCAGAAAATAGGAATGGATTGGAGGGACAGGAGACTGATCCGCAACCTGTACAGGTCTCAGGACTGCTCAGGTGCGAGTGGGGAACGGAGAGTCCGGATGGGCAGTATTAGGAAGAGGTGTAAGGCAGGGTTGCCAATTTTCACCGGTGCTGTTCAACGTATATATGGAGGAAATGATTAAAGAGGCATGGGAATAACTGGAGGTAGGAATGAAAGTCGGAGGGGAATTGGAAAAATCGGTTAGGTTTGCCGATGACCAAGCATTAGTTGCTCAGTCAGCCAAGGGGTTGCAAGCATTGTTGAGTGAATTGGAGGTTCAGTGCGATAAATATGAGATGAGAATAAATATTAATAAAACAAAGGTTATGCGATTTTCCAGAAAGAAAAAGGCTAAGCTAAATATTAAAATAGGCGGGGAAAAAATAGAGCAGGTAGAACAGTTTACATATCTCGGAAGTGTGTTGGACCAACACGGTCAAAGTGGTAGGGACGTAAGGAGAAGAATTGCGCTAGGCAAGGAGGCTTTCTCAAGGAGGAGGGAGTTGATGACGGGGACGTTGAGTAGGGATGTTAAGACAAGACTCGTAAAAACTTTGATATGGAGCGTAGCTATGTACGGCGCGGAAACGTGGTCGCTGAAGCAGGAGGATAGACGTAGATTGGAGGCTTTTGAAATGTGGGTTTGGAGAAGAATGGAGAAGGTGAAATGGACCGAAAGGAAAACAAATGAGCAAGTACTAGAAATGGTGGGGGAGGAGAGGGGTTTGTTGAGAGAAATCCTATGGAGGCAGGAAAAATGGATGAAAGGCGTATTGAGCGGTAGTGGAATGTTGAAGAGGGTAATAGAGGGGAGAATGTTGGGCAAGCGAGGTAAGGGTAGGAACAGGATAGGGATGTTTGACGGGATGAAGGGAGGAAAGAAGTACACCGAGATGAAGAGGGACCTGATATATATTAGTTTGCTAGGTGGGGAGTCACAAAATGTTTATTTGATAGTTGTGTCCATCCAAAAACCTACCTTAGCCGGTAGATTACCTAATAATATATATATATATATATATATATATATATATATATATATATATATATATATATATATATGATATCTTCGAAGTAACACGGAAGTGTTGAATAAAAAACTTACACAGTAACACACAGCACGAGAACACATATAAAGAACACTCACAATATAATATCTTGATAATTTCGACGGACTCGAACTCCGTCTTCTTCGGAGCTCGAATCCGAGACACACAGCCCAATTTCTAAAGTCTAATATAAACATATATATATTTGAATTCCGATATAATTGCGAAATCTACGGTAAAACCTATATATGGCCATAATTATTGAAAAGTGAAATAGAATTTCTATTGTCGCAAGGACATGGGCGCGCGGCTGCAAGCCTTTAGTTCCGCGCGGCTGCAAGCTATTAGTTACAAAGAGTTCCCCGAGTGACCATCCGTCCTGCACTGAGGGTGTCCAAATACTGCACAGGACATGAACCGGATGTGACCCTGCCAGTGCGGGCCACGTGTGCCTGACCCTCGGTAACCCCCGCAGGGCAAGGGTCCAGGCGTGGCTCGCGGGGACGTCATTCCTTGAGGAAGATTAACGACGTCCCCTGCTGGACAAGATGGTATATAAGGGTCTCATGCCTCAGGGTCCGGGGAGTCTTATGCCTTGCGACATAGGGGGTCTTGTGCTTTGCGTGATAGAAAGGCTTGTGCTTGGCGACATAAGGGTCGTTGGTTCGGACGTGCTCCCAGTGTGACCCGCCGGTGATCATCACGACCGAGTACGGAGCCGGGTTCGGCGCCTTGCGTCGGATAGGAGCGTTGGGTCGGACTTGTTCCCAGTGCGACCAGCCGGCGACCATCACGACCGAGCACGGGACCAAGGGGTACTGATGGGCTCGCTCCCGACTTATCCCGCGAGTGCCCACCCGGTTTAGTTGTAAGTTGTTCGCCATGGATTAGTGTAAATTGTTCTCCATGGCTTGATTGTTATTGTGTTTGATATATGTCTTTAGATAATAAATGTATTTAATGTAAGAAGGTTGCCTTCATACATTATCGACCCGACCTCCCCACCTATGTCCGCCGCGACACTATTCCAGATCTCACATTGTAAATTACGTTGTGAAAGGCTTTTTTCTAGGTGAAAATTATGAGAGTCAAATATACACAGATACTCTGTTTTGAACCATTATAAATATATCCGTCAAATCTTAAATTCTGTTTAACAATTTATGTTAATATCCTGTCTCTTGACTAGATTTCCTTAAGTCAATCTTTATGTGCGAGATTCCGCTTTTACAGCGGTCCCTATTCAAGCTGGTGTTGGCATCAAGTCCACGGCTTTGAGCAGTAGTTTCCCGGAGTAGACGGGTTTTCACGCATTTATTAAACATAAAAAATGAGCGTGCCCTCTAGTAGCACTGACCATTTACTCAATACATGTAAATTTACAGTTCAAAGATCCATCCAGAACTGCTGTGTTCTCACAATTTCATTTCACTGAGTTAGTTTTATTTGATGCTAAGATGTAGAGACTGGCCCAGCATATTGGGAATGATCATTGTCAGAAGGGGCGTTATTTCGTGTTGGCCGGAGCATTTTGAATATACTCCAAGTGTTTGGGACCATCCATGCAATTTATAAATCCGGAAAGATACAGATAAATTCTATCCGTGTCCTTAAAAATGATCATGGATGAACAGAAAGCTCGACATTAGAGAGCATTAAAACTCCTGGGTTGGTCTCTCCCCGAAGCAAGAAGAATACCTGAGGTGCAAACTACTAGAAATATTGTTACATCTACGTAATATCCCGCGAGCCGCCTCAGGGGCGTGTGGCAAAGCGTCGCTAGAAGAAAATAAAGGCACACGCAAAACCAACAAAAGCATGCAAATCTACACGCAGATAGGCGTATATATTCATGTGAAAAACTATTTGAATTACACGCGTGCAAATACGTATACTATCAATTAACATACAAATACAACAACAAATGTAGTAAAAATATATCCAATAACCTGCAAATCTGTATACATGATGGAGGAAGACTTAATTGTAGCCACGAATTACATTACTAGGCGTGACTACAACGTGTACAGCAAGAGATTAAGGAAATTGTCTACAGTGTAGACGAAATAAAGAGATTTTTCTCCCTAACGTAATTCGTGATCAAAACAATAAAAAACTTCACTTAAGACAAACAGAACTTCCAGGAAATTAAATGCTGTCTTTAGCAAAAAATTACCAACCTAGCACACCCTGCAACACGCTTTCGAGGCATCTTGAAGGTGAAGGACTACGTGCGGCGGTTAGCCTAATCGCTGCCTGACAGACATTTTTGGATCTGGCTACCATTTAAGAGACCGGTGTGACTCATACCGCTGTGAAAATAAATGCGCAGTCTAGTACGTACTTGAAGCCAGAGAATGATAATGCAGGTTGCAGTCAAGATTTATATTTAGTAAAAAATACTTGACTTAAGGGACACCAAATAATGTAAATGCCTGGTTTCACACTTCCTTTGCCTCTCGTAATTTTCACCTTGAAAATAGCCTATATGGATGCACTTAACAATGCGAGACATGGAATAGAAATTCTCTTTTCACTTTTTTGTAGCCATGTATAGGTTTTACCGTAGACCTTGCAATTATTTTGATTTACAATTATGTTGATTTGAATAAAATTTTGAATCTTATTACTTCTTCAATATTAATTGTATGTTCATTACCCTATTAGTCTTCCTTGATCACACGGAGTTTTCATTACGAGAACATGGAGTAAAGTCAATAGAACTACAATCGGTTGACACAATCTTGCTCTTACATTTTTTACCGTCAATTTCTTTTCCAGTTTCACTTGTGCCAGGTGACTTTCGAGGCGGTCGTGTGGTGGCGGTCGTTGGCATACCTAAGGTAACTGCGAATTCGCTACATTCGATAACGCTACGAATTCGATACATTTATCTTTTCAATGTTTCTTTAACCATAAATCAGAACATTCTACGATTAGGAACACAAAATGTTGTTTATTTAGAGGTGTCACCGAATTTTCTGAAAGCCTTCGAGTGATGATGTTCTCCTTAAAATGGAAAACGTCGTTCTAAAAATGCTGCTAGACTTGAGGTATGACTATGTCGATAGTCAGGAGAGACGCATAGTATTCCGTGCCGAGCGTATGCAGCCTCAGTGCCCTGCGGAAATGAGTGATCCGTGGCGATGGGGATTGCGAGAAACAATATCTGTCTTAAGTCATAAGTCTCCACCTCCCTCCTGAGTGCTACGGCACCACGGAGGAAGTCTTCCTGTATAACCCCGGGCGAGTCTCTCTTCCAAACATTCAATCCCACCTTTCGAACGCCGTTATCACCGCCCGTTTTATAGATCCCCCACAGTTGTCACATCGTGTTTTGAGATTAAAATGGGTGCGCGTGCCATCCACAGTGCATGGGATGCTATTGCATGGTGCCAGCGTCGTAAAAATGTCAAGATTCCCGATTAGATAGCTTACAAAAGAAACTCTAGAGACCGAGGACCGGGGGTATTATATTTCGCGAGCAGTATGCAGTCGAATGTGTCTACAAATGGAAACATATCCCAGAGGTTACTTTTCACTTTGTATCAATTCTTCCCTCAATTCGAAGGCATCTGCTTCTCTCTCGAGAAGGTTGATTGGAATTCGTTAAAAATTTGAGAAGACCGTGACAAGGAAAATTATTCGAATGAGGGGATCATCCCTTAGGGCGGGGGAGGACTATGACCTTCCAGAGGAATGCTTGATATTAAACAAAATGCTATTTATATTATGTTTTTACACTTCCTCATAAGTGAAACATGATCAATTACAATTGATTACTCCGTTGAAAATTACAATGGGTGCCGAGAATTTTCATTTCACAACTGATCTATCCTCTCAACTCATTCCCTCTCCTCTCCTCTGAACGACTAGATTGGGCACGTTCCTAGTGTGCACGATGACATATTATCGGATAATCGGTTTAAGGAGTGATGAATTACTGAGATTACTAAATGGAGCTAGACCTTAAATTATGCATGCACTTAAAATACTTTACTTAATCTGAGAAAGTTGATCGAGCCAAGAATTGAAGTATTAGATTAGACCTAGCGTAAACCTTTTTATTAGTTGTTAATATTTGGAAACCTGAGTAATATTATTTTGTAACGAAAGATTTAATGGGAAAATCCATGCAAGGACACAAATTTAAAACTTAAAATGGGATGAATTATTGCATAGAATATATTTATATATTCAATAACTTTAATCATTATTATATTATAGTACATTCATCGCAAGCATTAAAAATATTACTTCTTTGTTATCCAGGGAAATATTGGTAAATATTGAAATTCTAATTTCGCTTCAAAAGACGAAATAATGTTGCAAACATCGCATGCATAAAATTGCATTCGAAGAAAGGTTCATGGCGTTAATAACTGAAGTGTTGAAAGCAATAATCATTCAAATCTTCTCAACACGGCCAAATTCTAAGGATAAAAAAATTGAATTATAAAGTCGAACTCCGCTGGTCGAAATTTTTACAAGAGTCGTTATTAGGAATGAAGCAATTTCATAAAATCGGCGCTGTTAATTTTGACCCACTTTATTCGATCGGTCCCAAGCTATCTCTTCCCATCGATGTCCCAGAGACGAATGCCACCGAAGAGGCAGAACTTCTTGCCCTAGTATTTGCGTCCTTCCGACCCCATGTCACATTGTAACAAGGGAGACTCTTGTGACTTGGAGGCAGGCGGGCGGAATAAACGCCTTTTGAGGTTAAAGTCAGCGGAATCCTAAAACAGGGCCTTGAACGTGTTCGTCTGGTTGTAGGCGGACTGAAAGGGCAATTCCACTTCTTCTCTCGTATAAATGGGACGCCAAATTTCTTCTTTTGACTATAGTATACAAAAACGTTTACCATACACTTGATATTACGAGTATGTCTCTCGTATGTCGAGATTAATTAGTTAGTCGATGTCCTAAATCGTTTTATGCACGGAAACCAACGATAGCGTTTAACAAAATACTTCAAGGTGACTGAGAGATATTTATTTTTATTTAAATGTTATATTCATTTTTCCAAAAACAAAGGTTCCCGAAATATTGATAAGAAAGCTGGTATTTTTGGCTGTTCACTATAATTTCCTTTCCCTTTAATTTTAAATGCAAACAATAAAAAAAAAGTTAATCTCACATACCACTTCTATTTACGTGTGGGGTACGTAAGCAAAGTACTTTTAACGAGTCTTTTCTAAATCACTGCTTCTTTTATTAATTACCTCCCAACGAAAGATTCTTTGCTTAGCGCCATTCTTCTTTCATGTCCACACTATTTCGACCATCTTGGTCCAAAGGACTACCAAGATAGTTAAACTCCTATTTTTACTGCCATTTTATAAAGTTCATCTTACCCGTCTTATTTCTCTAAAACATAACAGTTGTTTTTTTACATTGACTCATTATGTTAAGAAGCATTGGTAAAAAGAGGAGTAAGACAGATGAGTACACTGTCGGACACCCCTTCCTTACCCCTCTTCTCCTTGCCGAACCCCCATCAGCCACTCGCACCTGTGTGTCTGAGACATGTGCAGATCGGGGTTGGGTCTCCTATCCCTTCAATCAACTCTTACATTCTGCAATACATTCATTAACGCTACTCGATTCGCTGTGTCAAGAGCATTCTCGAATCTACGAAACAGACAAAGACATACATCCTGATCGATACTGACACAACGTTTCTCATTACTGCTCTGGCATCACGCTTGCCTCTTCCCTTTCTGAACCCAAACTGCTCATCCCCTGAGTTATCAGTTGCCCTCATCTCCATTGCTCCATCAATGCTCCTAAGAATAACTTTGACTACTTGTAGAATTACGGCTATCGTTCTGCAGTCCTCACATTTGGCCGTATGTCTCTCTTTTTTGAAATAGGAACTCCGTTCCGACGAAATACGTTTTCTGACCGAATTCATTTCTTATAAATCTTATGAATTAATTCACAAAATCTCCTCCTCCCAAGACATCCTAAACCCTTAGCGCGTGTAGTTCCGCGGGAGTGTCATTTACTCGTTCGGCCTTATTTTATTTCAGTTCCCTTAATTCCTTTTTTTCCTCGCGGTATCCATCCGATTATAATTTATATATTCAAATTTATACAATCAGAACCATACGTCGAATGATAGGATCAGCACCGCCATTTTTTCTCATCCTACGAGCGATTCATGGGACTTCCCGTATTTCACGAGTGACGTTGAATTCAATTATCCAACTTGTTATTGAACTTATTCCTTGGCAATACCTCCTTGATAGCAGCACTACGATTTTTAAAATAGGCTTAGAGAGTCATGAGAACCGGAACCTACGGAGATACTGAGGAATGTGCAGCATCTAAGACGTATCTTCCAAGGAAACAATTGCTCGGGGTCAGATCTAATGGCCGTGGGGAGCAGTAGTAGTGTTGGGATTCATGGCAAACCAAACCAATGACCAACATTATGGTTTCACCATTCCTCGGGGTTTGCCTAATTCTTTGATGTTTTCGGATACACTAAATCGCCCGACTCCTCTGTATAAACATCATCTTTCCTGGAATTACCCGTTCCATGGAAGGACCTCCTCGGAGGAGGAGTCGGTGGAGCAGTTCGGTAACTGTGAAGCAGCGACGCCTAAAATCCTGTATGTAGTCTCAAGAAACTGCGGGAGATGCCGCAACAGTAACTATTAACGGAGTCATCCGCTATGTGTGTATTATAATGCAACAATTTCAGAGAGTAAAAATCATTCGCCTTGACCGGGATCCCGGTCAAGGCGAATGATTTTTACTCTCTGAAATTGTTGCACTGTATGTAGTCGTAATATTCTCAAACCAACGCCATTCTGTGGACAGAAGGGTGACTTTTTCTTGCTTGGAATGAACGATTAAAATGAATTTTCAGATATCACAGTATCGGCTCATTGGATATCGTTCTAGTTCAATCACCTTCAATCCCCAAACCCACCATCCCAGATCTTCTCAATCACAAATTCAACCCCTATCCATTCGTACTGGGGTCCCATCCCCAAGTGACTACTCCTCTCCCCTCCAGTGCTGAGCCTTCACCACTACCGCATTGTTTTCCCAGTCTGAGGGTTCTGGGATTACTGCTCTGTTCCCTCCGGCCTCATCGCTTTTTCTAATCCTTCAGCTCACCCTCCACATGTCTGTCTTCGGCTTACCTCGTTTCCACAGTACTGCATTCGCCCTCACGTCTTCCTCACTCTTTCTTGCTCTCCCTCTTCCATACCATAATCATTTACTTACGTGAGTTTGGCTCTCCATTATTTATGTATCTCTCTCTAAGGTAATCAACCGGTTAAGGTAGGTTTTTTGGGTGGATACAACTGCGACAATAACAAATATTTTATGACTCCTAACAAAACGCTATCCAGCAACCTACGATACAGCAAGCCCCTCTCTGTGTATTTCCTTCCTCCCTTCATCCCTATCCTGTCCCTGCCCTTTCCTCGTTTGCCTAATATTCTCTCCTCTATTACAGTCTGCAACATCCCACTGCCGCTCAATACACCTTTAATTCATTTTTCCTGCCTATATAGTATTTCTCTCAACAAACACCACTCCAAGCCCACCATATCTAGTACCTCCTCAATTGTTTCCTTTCGGGCTATTTCACCTTCTCCATTCTCCTCCATGCTCACATTTCAATAATTTCCCTCCAAATCTACGCCCATCCTCCTGCCTCAATGACCGTGCTACGCTCCATATCAAAGTTTTTTCGAGTCTCTTATTAGCATCGTTACTCAATGTCCTTGTCATCAACTCCTTTCTCCTTGTGAAAGCCTCTTTGCCCAGCGCAATTCTAATATCATCTCTGCTAGTAATATTCTATCCGTTGCTTGCTCTATCTATCTGTTGTTTGCTCTATGTTGACTACGCTTCTTCCTACCCCTTTATTTCGTATCACAGCAACCCCTCGTTGGCTCTCGTCCCCGCCGCTGTATATTATTCTATAATTATCACTCCAGTAATTCCCGCTATCCTTCCATCTCACCTCACCTAGACCTAAAACATCGATATTACCTTTTTCCATCTCTCACTTAATATTCTCTAATTTGTCTGTTCTCAACATTGTCCTGGCATTCCGTGTCCCTACCGCTTCCGCTGCCGGGAACGACACAGGGCCCCTTGGGCCGAGTCCCGCAGTTGCCAGGACTCAATTTATCTATGTTTTCCATCATTATTTCCTTGGGAATAATAATTGAGGTGGTTTCCCGTTGCCGTCTGTCTTCTGACCTTCGACATATCTGGCATGGGTGACCCTACCAGGAGCAATTATTATTACTCCCGCCAGCACAGCTCTCGGGGTCATCGGGACGCACAAGCCCTCCTACCACGACAAGGTTGTAGTCCATGGGAGGGTCCATCATTATGTTCTTGGGAATAATAACTGGTGTGGTTTCCCTTCGTCTTCCTCAATAGTGTTTTTAAATTGACACCATCACTTAATGGCCGCGTCACTGGGGTCAGACGCCTTTGCAGCCACCGCACTGAGGAACAGACGCTGCGTGGACTACCTTTCGTCTGGCTCCTAACCTTCGACCTATCTGGCATGGGTGACCCTACCAGGAACAATTATTATTACTCCCGCCAGTACAACTCTTGGGGTCATCGTAATGCACAAGCCCTTCCACCTCGTTAAGGTTGTAGTCCATGGGATGGTTGACTCTCTATATCACCTCCATATTAACCTGTTGTCTGGCTAAGATTTTTTCGGTAACATTACTAATAATTCAATGTGAAAAGTTCCCAATATGTTGTTCATTTACCGTGGACGGTGATGTACAGCAGTGAAGCAGTCACCCTTTAGTCCGCAGATTGGAATTTGTTTGAGAATATTACTTCTGCCCGCAGGATTTCGGGAGTGGATGGTTGCGCGCACTTGAGTCATTTCACCGTTCTCCGTTTTATGATTCTTCCTTCTTCCGTTAGATACGTAGATTCATCCGCCCACATTCAGTGAGCCTTGTATCCAAGTTTGGTTCTATGACATGCAAATGGCGTCGCCGGAATTCATTGCCGCCAAATTGCATTTAGAGGCGAGCTGAAATCGGAGTTTGTGTTAGTGATCAAGTTTTCTCCGAGTTAACGGGCCGAGTGGAGGTCGGACGGCAAATGGGGAAGACCATTCAAAATGATTTCCTTCCGATTTCTCCCATTCCTGGTAATCAATACTCATTCACCTCACGCTGCTTTTCTTTTAAGCCGGAAACTTGAGAGACTGCTCGTGGGTCACGGATTGGCGCGGCGGATGGGAGCAAAGAGAGGGTGTGGCCTTCGTCGATCACAAGAAATTGGATGGGGGAAACGAAGGGGATGGTATTCGGTCGGAGGAGGGTGGGCTATGCAGTAAAGGGTGCTTGATGGCGAAAATCTGATGTGTCGTGGCAAAGACTGGGTTACGCATTTTCCCAGAGCACTTTTTTGGAGCGCCATTAAGGGTATGAATTAAATATACGACGAGGGCAACGAAATTGAAAGGTCGTGAGCAGAGGATCCAAGGGTAACTACGTGGTCTGTTATTTGTTTCCGTTGCTATATCTATGATTCGTATTTTGTCGGCGGTTTCGAACACGAACACGCTCAGTTTTTACTGAGGTAAGAGAGTCAAAAATTCGATTTCGTTACATACATGCCAACCATAACGCAAACGTTTTCTCGTAATTAATCGTATGTGTAAAGAATTTAGGCCAACAAGGCTAGACATAGAAAAGGAACATGACACAAAAGAAGATAGCTTAGGTCCAGGCATACTCGACGATGAAATAGAAAGGGCATTAAGGGTGACAAAACTAAATAAGGCCGTAGGGTAGACAAAATTCCTGTGTAACTATTGAAATTTTTAGGATATTGTGGGAAGAAGACTCTATATGGACTGATTCGTAGTATCTATGAGGAAGGAATCTGGCCGGAAGATTTTGTGAAATCAGTGTTAGTTCCTATTCCAAAAAAGGCAAAGGCTGCATCATGTGAGGGTTACAGAACAATAAGTTTGATATCCCACGCAGCTAAAATTATTCTCAGGATCATCAACAAAAGGATGGAGAGTAAGGCAAATGATTACTTAGGGGATGATCAGTTTGGGTTTAGGAAAGGAAGAGGCACGCGTGATGCCATTGCAGTAATGAGATCACTAATCAAGAGGAATATAGAATACAATCAGGACGTATTTGCCTGTTTCATGGATTTCGAAAAAGCGTTTGATAGAGCGAATTGGGAAAAATTGATGTGTGTATTGCAGAAAATAGGAATGGATTGGAGGGACAAGAGACTGATCCGCAACCTGTACATGTCTCAGGCTGTTCAGGTGCGAGTGGGGAACGGAGAGTCCGGATGGGCAGTATTAGGAAGAGGTGTAAGGCAGGGTTGCCAATTTTCACCGGTGCTGTTCAACGTATATATGGAGGAAATGATTAAAGAGGCATGGGAATAACTGGAGGTAGGAATGAAAGTCGGAAGGGAATTGGAAAAATCGATTAGGTTTGCCGATGACCAAGCATTAGTTGCTCAGTCAGCCAAGGGGTTGTAAGCATTGCTAAGTGAATTGGAGGTTCAGTGCAATACATACGGGATGAGAATCAATATTAATAAAACAAAGGTTATGCGATTTTCCCGAAAGAAAAAGGCTAAGCTAAACATTAAAAGAGGAGGGGAAAAAATAGAGCAGGTGGGACAGTTTACTTATCTCGGAAGTGTTTTGGACCAACCAGGTCAAAGTAGTAGGGAGGTGAAGAGAATTGCGCTAGGCAAGGAGGCATTCTCAAGGAGGAGGCAGTTGATGACGGGGACGTTGAGTAGGGAGGTTAAGACAAGACTCGTAAAAACTTTGATATGGAGCGTAGGCTATGTACGGCTTGGAAACGTGGTTGCTGAAGCAGGATGATAGGCGTAGATTGGAGGCTTTTGAAATGTGGGTGTGGAGAAGAATGGAGAAGGTGAAATGGACCGAAAGGAAAACAAATGAGGAAGTACATAGATGATGGTGGGTGAGGAGAGGGGTTTGTTGAGAGAAATCCTATGGAGGCAGGAAAAATGGATGAAAGATGTATTGAGCGATAGTGGAATGTTGAAGAGGGTAATAGAGGGGAGAATGTTGGGCAAGCGAGGAAAGGGCAGGAACAGGATAGGGATGTTGGACGGGATGAAGGGAGGAAAGAAGTACACCGAGATGAAGAGGGACCTGATGTAGATTAGGGTGCTGGATTGGGCTTTATTTGGAGTTACAAAGTATTTATTTGATAGTTGTGTCCATCCAAAAACCTACCTTAACCGATAGATTACCTAATAATAATTAGTTTCGTACAGCCAGTCAAAAAACGACCGTAATCGAAATAAGCCCGTAAATGAAACTGACAATAGAATTGCGAGTGGGATAAAATAAATTATACCTTAAGAAAAAGTATATTTATTCATAATTGCAAATGTAGGCTTAGGTTTTCCCATAAAATTACAGTCAAATTTGCTGGGAGTAACAATACCATTTTCATAATCATGTTGCTATCAATGAGGTCACAGGAACGACAAAAGTTCTCGTTTCAAAGTTATACGTATGGTATTCAGTGTGTAAGACGCTAGAAATATATATACGAGGGTTGAAAATCTCGTATTAATATAGATATATATACTTTTACTTAATATTCAGTTTTCTAAAAATGAAATAAAATAGTGGAGTAGAGGTCTTTAATACTATTACGCGTACAAATGGATAATGATTCTATGATTTTTGCTAAATTGTAAGAATGAGTCGTTGCATATTTTCAAGTTAATGGCCAAAATGTCCATCAAATCCAGAATCAATGAATGCATTCGTATGAACGAATAATTATGAAGGATTAGTAATTAGCGATGTGAAATGACATCCGTGAAAATGATTGATTAATGAGGAAGTGTCGTTGAAACCGGGTGTCATGAGGTGGAAATCTAATTTGTGAAGATTTGGCTCTCTTGAGAATGCCGAGCAGCCATCAACATTAATTAATGAGTGCAAGATGTTTATGACATATCTTATATGTTTTCTTAAGGCAGTTCCCTCAATTAGAATTATTTTGGTATTTGTGAGAAATAAGCACAAAAGGGTTTGAACTCATGGTTCCATATAAAGCATTTGAGAGCGATTACCCATCTTTTGATTTCCAAATGGATTCCATTCAGATGATTCCCTTATTTCAAATCCAATTTTTGATTTTCATACCGGGTTACTTTCCGCGTCTCTATCTGATCGCTTAAGGAAGCCGATTCGTTACGAGTTACTTCTCCGGGCTCTTTAGGTTGGATTATTAAGCGAAAATCTTTAGTGATTTGAATGCAAGGCATGGGAGCGGTAGGTATTGAAAATAGTGCGGTGATTTCATAAAAATATTCTGGAGAACCAAACCATCTGAATTCCACCTGAATGCATCTATAATCCGGTTCATTTTCTTACATTCACTTATATCATATCAGAATCAATGAGGAATAAGTTTCAATGAATGCTACTTATTGAAAATAATTAAGTTTTTCTTCCCTGCCAGGTTTTAACTGCAAAAGCAAGTAGACTTGGACGGTTTGTCCTTTTCAGTCGTAAAAGGGTACGGTTTGTAGCCAAACAACGGGCCTTCAGAAATTAAAGGATAATATAGATATGATATCCCCAAAATGTCATGCATAACGGATGTGTTTTTTCTTGATCATATGCCGGGATGAGATTATTCTATTATGATTAAAATTTCAGCATTTTACTAAAAAGATGCGTATCTACGAACACTGAATGATTTTTCACGTTTAATCAATGTCATTTTTAGATTATAGGCTGCACTAAAAAATACTAGGTCGAAATCATTCGTCCGGCTATGGTAAGTTGAGGGGAACGATTTTTCGTCCTTTAATAAATGTCAGGAAATTTTCCAAGCCCAGCCATTTAAAACTGCCTATATACACTGGAAGAAAATACCATCTGTACAGCAGTTGGAGAGAAACGGGGATCAATGATTGGTGAGGAAGCTTCTTTCGTATTTCGCCATTCCACAGCAGTTTTATAGCAGTCGGAGCTGTGTGTAATATTATCTATGAATGAACGACGACAATTAGCAAAGAGTGATCTTTTGAAAAACGAAAAGAACACTAATTGTCAACTACTGTAACTTTAGTAAAGACCGTCATTCATTTTCGAATACTTAAATTATATAATTTGCAAAATCAGAAAATGCATGGACGAACAGGTTTGACTATAGGTAAATGTGAATTGATGTTCCTCATATTTTTTTCCAGAAAAACTACGTAAAAGGGAAGGTAAAATTTTCATTCTTCATTTAGGTTTCCTTGGCGACGGTCGGCGATTGATTAAGTGACAGGAGCAGGAGTGGGGATTATGGGAGTGAGAGCTTCCTACTAGACGACAAAGGTTGATGAAAGAACCGTCTTTGGCGTCGGAAAAGAATCAATTGGTTCGTGTGCTCGCTTGATGAAAAGTTGGAGGAGAATGGCGTTGAGTAATGGCTTAATTTCGCCCCCGTGGGTCCGAACCTCCCTCCTCCTCTCGCTTGAGCCTCAACTCCCACCCCTGAGGGAAGCCCCGCCTATTATATGAAGAGGAGAGGGTTGATGGCGATGGAGGCGAAAAGGGTTTCGAGTGGTTTGAGAGAGGGGGTCGAGATTCTAAGGACGAGGGTTCTAAAGGATCAGAGAGCGTGATAAAATGTTCTGTAATGCTATTTAAACACACCTTCCACCACAGTGTCCACATGTGTGGCTTTTGATATAAGAAATCGATACTTCCGGAGCAACTCTTTTGACCGTAGATTCGCATTCCAGAAATCCATCGTAATGACTTTTCGATCTCTAGGTTTTGTGTGGAGAGTCGTCCATTGTGATAAAGTACGTATGTAGTAGCATCTTACTGGAAAACATTATCATTTCTTACGTTAAAAATGCCTTTAAAATAGACGCCATGTGCCTCCATACTTTCCGTACAAAATGTTCGGCGATGAACGCTTCGAAGTCGGATGTCGCAACATGTACTTTCTTTATGCTAATAGGATTTAAAAGGCGTCTATTTATATTTACAAGCTATAACTCTTCCAAATTCATATCGAGTACACCATGTTTTTATCATTATGTGAGGGTTATCTGAAAAAGTAGCTTTTGAGGCACGCGTTTCGTAACTTTTTTACTGCTTATAATTTTAAGATGTTCCCCTGGTCTTGTAATAACATTTGTTGTTTTTCTACTTTTGTTTTAAACTCATCCTAAATTGGAGATAATAGATATTGCAGATATCCAGCTGTTCACGTAATTATGGGATCTTAGTGTCTAATGGTCAACTTTTAAATTGCTCGGGCCGAAGGTTCGAATCTCTCTTAGAACATGATAATTACATTACCACTTACTTTTTTTTCTACAATAAATAGTACAGAAAAATAGAAAATCAGGTCTAAAAAATAATTTCGGATTATTCTGAAAGAACCAATTCAATTATCTACGCTGTTGTGAACCATGACTAACATCTGTTGATTCGGCATAGTCCCGTTATATTTTGAAGTACTCTTAAGCACTTGAGTTGTGCTCTGAGCCGATCTCTTCGCTTGATTTCATCTTCAATTTTATTGAGCAAACAAAAATTGAAAGGCGGGAATAACAAGGAGCGGAGTAGAAATCCTTAGACGTGCATTAGCGGACCTTAAACGGAATGCGGATGGATCTCCGCAAATCTCCCTCTTTCCACGTCAGTTAGCCTAACCACATTTATGCTCCTCCAGTTTTATGAAGCCATTGACTTAACATCTCTTCTCTTTTGGTGTCATTTTGGTGTCACCTATCTGTTCTATGCCCAAATTTAGTTTTCTGTTTTATGCCTTATTGTTTTTTACGCATATATTTCTCTCCTGGACTTCTAGTCTAAATTATTCGTTGATTCTAATCGTAGATTTCGCATTTCAAAACAGAGTTTGTAGACAACCAAATATGATAACGTTTGAAGCACCAGTCTGAAATACGACTTTTTTATATTATCACTCATTTCCGATGTATAGTGCGCATTAGGAGTATGGTTTATAGTATGTCATTGGACTTTAGCGCCCTGTGTTATTTCTCCTTTGGGCTAATAACAATTTATTAAACAGTCAATCCGAACCTCTTCACAACGGCATTTTTTCATGGCTTTTGGAATATTACCAAAAACACTATAGCATTTCATTGCCACCATGTACATCCTCATTTTCTCCAATTATTCCTGCTTCGGTAAGTACTATCGAGGTGAATCTTCAAATTTTAGTGGATTTCCGTAGTGTTCTGCTGCGAAAAATAGCAGTTCCCCGTTGAAAATCAGCGCACTCAGTAAGAGATGAGGACATGGTTGGCCATGCGTGGATTTCCTTGGGGATTCTGTTCACCGAACGCAATCGAACTGAGAACGAATGTGCATAATGCAAAGGCTTTTTGCTGCCGAGTTCCAAAGCAGTAATTTCTCCTGTTTCAGCGGTCATATATCCCAAAGGGCAAGAAATGCAGCATGCCCGAAGGTGCGTGGGAGAGAGGGGAAGTAGGTTTATCCCTACCAGTGGCATCGCTATTTGTTTTATGCGAATGTTTGGGACGGTTTTTATACTTCACTGATGTCTTCGTGGTCGCTATTCAATGGCAGGCTCTTTACTTACCAAACCAATCTAAATGCTTGAATACCATACGCGGGAAAACCTGAGATCCTTCATCAATCTAAATGCTTTTACCATGTCATCATGCGGGAGGAGATTGAGTGTAAATCATTTTCTCATTTTAATTATGGAGACATCCAGTGTACAACCAGCTGAGTTGGTATTATAAAACTGCTGACATACATATGTTTAATTAATTTTGTATTTGGCTCACAAGTAAGTGAATAATATCTTCATATTGTTAATATTTTGGAAAAGAGTTCATATTATTATTCATATGAGCAATCAAATGCTTCATGTTAAATATAACCATCCAAATGGATTCTGCAGAGAAACTACTTACTTGTATTTTAAACTTGTCCAAATAGAATTTCCAGTATTATAAAATAAACTTTGAATTAAACATTTCCACCACAGTTCACAGAATTTGCGTATGCTGCCCTTGGAAAGAATCTTGATGTTCCAGTTCCTTTCTGCATCGCCAGGGTAAGAGATGAGCATTATCACGTTCACGCAAATTAATGGGAGCGGTTTTTTTAGATCTCAATTTCAAAAGATCGTTGTCAAGAAAGAAGGCACCTAATTTTGAGGAAAAAGTTCTCATTGTTTATTTCTTTTCCTAATGTGGAAATCTTACGGATTTCATGCGCTGCGGGAATGCCTCTGGAAATGCATGACTGTGTTGATTTTTCATTATTTATCCTCGGTGAGGATATTTTTCCTGACGATTAAGGCACTGGGAAAACTAACATCTTCGATTAAAGTTTCTAGGATTTTAACTGCCAGTACGAAAATGATGAAATACTAAGTATTGATTGAGCGCAATTAATTACTTTTCCTAAAAAATGAATAAATATGAAATAATTGTTAAATTCATAATTCAAAGAAAATAATTTTATTGAAAATGAGAATGAACTTAAAACATTACGAATCACTGGTTCATCCTACTGAATATAAATACCATGCATACATGTAAAATGGCGACATTTAAAATTATTTTTATTGTGTATTTTTAAATCTTATCATATGTTTTATTTTAATATTTCGTATTTAATATTTAGCATGAATTCACATCCTAGTCTGATTAAATATTCAGAGATGATGGTAAATTTTTAGTCCTTGAAACTAGGAAACCCTTCCGCGAGCTTTAGTACCGATGAGAACACGAAGATGGGGTAAGAGCTTTTATTTCGAGGAGAAATTCTTTACTACGGAATTAGCTTTATTGCAGGGAATATCACTGGTGTAAATGATTCGCATTCGTTGGTTTAGTGGAACTTTTCTACTCGAGATTATTATTTATTTACCTAACGAATGCGGGCTATATGAGTTGTACTGCAGCCAGCCAAGTTTCCTGGGCGCACTTTACGATTGCCGCACTTCCCTTGGATTGAGACGTAATTGCCTCCGTACGTATTTATATACTCTTGAAACATGACGCTACACGAAAGTTAACCCTTGTGTGGAGAGGATTGGTGGAACTTTATCACTTTTGAAATTTTGTTTCCAGGAACAGAACTTTCCGACCGAAGGCACCCAAACGACTAGTAAAATTATGCATATTTTTATTTTCCGTTTGCTTGCTCACGCGCGGACTTATTCAAGATGCAAATTAATTCGCTCCGAAAAGTTGATCGCGTAGCAGGACTGGATGGAATGACTGCTCTGCAATGAATTATGAGTCCGTCCGCCGCCCCCTCCCTCTCTCTCCGCTGTATCTTTTCTGGCGCGGCAAAACCACGCGAAAATAAAAGAATGTGGAGAGAGAGAGAGAGAGAAAGAGAGAGGGAAAAGGGTTTAATTGGGTCATTGGAGGAATACAAAAGACCCCTTTCAATGAATGAGGCCGGTGGTATTGTTTGCACTCAATGCGCCTTTGTATGCGCACCAGGAATTTTTATGCTGCAGTATCGCGGCCTACATCTGCGGTCAACTCTGCAGACGGCAGAGGTGTCGCGACGAGCCGGTGTATGGCAGGCGATCAAAAATAAAAAAACTATTCCATATGTAATGCTTAAGCTTTGCAAGTTGAAAACGAAATTTAGAGAATATTTAAAAAAACTGAAAAGAATAAGAATAGGTTCAAATCACCTCAATCTCTAAGATCCTTCTATACTACCATGCACTTATTTTCGAGCATATAATAGCACTCTTAATGTAAGCACTATAATAAGCACTCTTTCCTCGTTGTCTTCTCAATTTTACGACATTCGTCACTGTAAAAAAATATATTCCTACGTGGAATATTTTCAATAAAGCAAGTAAGGTTCCCAATCCAGATTAAAGATTAAACAGCATACTGCTTTATTGTGAGCATCTGGTGAACAAATGTCAGCAGGAAGAACTCTGGACCGTAGTATATTAGGATGATAGGAAATTTTAGCAAAACCTTGGTTTTCATTTCCACGGAAGTAATTAGTCGAAGTATTAAAAGGTTTTGCAAATTTATTGCTTTACCAGGATGTTAAATTGGAGTTCGTGCACGTAAGTATAAGTTATTATGCACGGTTAGTTCACCGAAAATTCCCCTATATTCTCTGTTACGCACTGCTATGGCTGTTTAATAATACATTAGTGCTCCCAAACTTTTGCGAAGATTCCCTGAAAGGCACAACTATATATAGCATGTTTGCCAGGGGTTTCTTTAAGCGTAAACATTGCTTCAAAACATTAACCCTTTCTCCCAGGTGTAGTGGTGGCGGGAGAGGGGTGGAAAAAGACGATAGTAGCCGGAATGTTTTAAGGCTATGACGTAGACTCCGTGCACACTGGTTGCCCTTCCAGGCGAGAATCCTCTCCATGAATTGGTGCATAAGGAGAAAAATATATGCGGGGGTGTTGTTGTCATTTTGTAAATGGCAAGGGACTTCGCTTATCGTCTTCGTTATGTATCTCGTATATTCGTTATCTCCGGCCCTTAATATTAGCAGAAGTATTATTAATTATGAGTCCAGAATATCACCTACATGTTAAAAAAAGTTCATAGCGGCCATATTGTTTATAAAGTCGTTTCGAAGACAATTATCCGTCCACAGCATATCGGTTCCTAAAAAGTATTACTGACCACCTGGTCATTGTGAAAAATATATCAAAATGGTGTCAATATGTCTTCATATAATTCAGCTATCTCTATAAGTAAAATATTTCCGACTTAAAATATTCTCCAGTATTTAACTCTGGAAGTATAGCGTCAGTGTCAGGAGTGGTAAAAAATTAAGGTATGAAGTTTGATCATTTCAATGTATAGAATATCGGAGAAACTTCGAGTGGCAATGGAAGGAAAGAGCTGAGAAATAATCCCAAGGAAATGTGGAAATAATTCCCTTAATGACTGATTATTAGTGTCAAGAATAAGCTGCGAAATATTTAATCCTAAATTAAATTATTATCATTATTCTGTAGATAAAAATGCCTCCATTGCACCAAAAAATCTTTTAATCAATTCTTTGCATTTTTTTAAAATCGTTTTCCCACAACCTTCTCTCTTAACGGTGAAATTTCGTCCTTCCTCATCATCAGAGGCACTGTCGCTAAGCTGCGGGAACTGCGTGTGCGAATTTCTTTAAATATAATGTACATATTTTTAATCCTAAGATTCAAAAATAGACATTTATAAAATAAATAAATAAAAATTTATTTATTAGGATTAAAAATAATGATTGAATAGTTTCGAATGGTTTCAAAACGAGATAATGTGCATTTATTGTCAATTATATTTCAAATGAAAATACTATTTGTGAGATCACGGGATAATCCCTTTAAATGGGAATCTCCAGTAATAGTTTAGCATTGTAGCGTGTGCCTACACTTATTTGATACTTTCCTGGTCATAAGTGAAGTATGGCAAAAACGGTGAATTCAAGCAACAAAAAGATACAAATGAATTGCAATATATATATCTACGTACATCGATGATTTCTTCTTTTAACGATTTTTTAAATTGTGATTTTTTTCTTTTTATGATTTCTCCCTTTTGATGCAATATTTTGTTTCGTCATTTATCCTTGTGGTTGTGCTCGTTTTTAATTTGGGAATATATAAACTACAACTACAATAAGAACTGTTTTCCACATAAGGGCACACAAAAGAGAAGCCGAGACATCACCGAAGTATTTGAAGTTTCGGCGATGAGTTAACACCGCCTTCGTCTCTGTTTGTGTGCGTGGATGTGATAAGTACATACATATAAACTTGTGTCTATCTATACGTTTTTGCATAAATGTTATAATACGAGCATAATTAATGAAGCACGGATAATGCTATTTTTTTCTTTCATCTTTGACAAAAATTGTAAATGTGTAAACATTTTACAAAATCGGAAAAGCATAATGCTTTAATCAAAGTTAATTATCGCGCAACAGTGTAGTCAGATAATTAATGAGACGCTGCTGTAAGAATGTCTCTAATTTTAAGTTTTTCAAGAGAGATACCTGAGAACCAATCTGTAATAAAAACGAGACGTTCATCAAGTCTGAGCAAGAATCAAGACTAATTACTGTCAGGTGATGGTAATGATTCGTTTGACTGCAACGAGTCGAGTGGGACTCATTAATCATTTCTCGGTGCCCCGGTGTGTAGGCATTTGAAGTGAATAATGTTAAGGCTTGAGTGATGAGTTTGGCGGAAATTGAATTTATTTATTTGATGATATTCGCTGCAATTAGGCAATTGTCCTGGTGGCAACGGTCACATAACATACAAACAATATTTTAACAGTTGTGCTGTACAACAGTACAATTAGACAGTTACAATTATTAGACAGTTAAAATAGTATAAAAATCACTGATCAATGGTTTATCACCCAGTGGCTGCTTTACACTTCTTCTTAAAGCTCCTAAAATTGGAAGGGAAAGACTCAAACAAACCTCCAGGCAGCTGGCTCCACTCTACAATTGTTCTGTTTAAAAAAACAGTATTTTTTCTTATTTGTTTTTAGCGTTCTAATTTTTATTTTAAAACTGGTCGTTTTTCCCCTTAAAGTATGGTTTTTCAATCTCTTTCCATAAATCTTCCCACGCTTCGTCATTTTAAAAATTCTGTGCATCGCGCCTAACCTACTCCTTTATCTTCAATTTTTTAAACTTTCCCATTTCAATGCATCCAACATATCCGTGACATTCTCTGCTCTTTTGTACCTTCCGAGTACATATCTTGCTACCTTTCTTTGTACTTTTTCTATCTTTTTCATATATCCCTCCTCATATGGATCCCATACTATGGACGAGTATTCTAGGATCGGTCTAACCAGTACCTTATATGCTTTTTCTTTAGTGGCTACGCTACTTCCTTTTTTTAAGTTTCGCATTACCCAATTAAGTGCTTTAAATGCCTTCCGCGACACATTATTTACTTGGACTAATAGCGCCATTCGTAAGAATTTTTCCTAGCGAAGTGAGATATTACAAAGGGTTATCCACATCCCTGTTCGCTGGAGAATTCCATATCCCTTGGGAAGTGTCCTGGAAGCCGCACTCTTTTTATTACCCACAATTGAGCCCACAGTAATTCGGTAGATAACACAGTAACGTCGCTTCTTCTCTCTTTTGACCAGACCATCCGAAAATATATCGATGGAGGCGACAGCTTGGATTTTTCCAATTTAGCATGCAGTAATTCTAACTCTTTTGAGGCGAAAACTGATAGTCTCTCAAGGACGCCCTATTTTAATTAAAGCTCCTGCCTCAGGAGACCCGAGCGATTCAAGAAAGAGCTTAATGCGTTCTTTACGAAGGGGATTCTATTTTCTTTGGTTCACTCTCGAAATTAGCCGTTACGTCGCCGCCACATTCTTCGCATTAAACCCCGAAGAGGCAAACAGCTTAACCGTTCACTGCCGAGGAATTCTTCCCTTTGTAGCATGGCGTGTTTTCTTTGTAATCGCCTCTTTCTGAATGCGGCAGTGGGTGGGGACAAAAATTCTTCCACCAAGACCCTGTCTGTATCCTGTCGGCGAAGGAGCTGCATTTCACTAAATAAATGCTTTGGGTTTATGGGAAATAGGTCGCGCAACATCGGTCGCGTAGATAAAATAAGGGACACGTTTCTCATATCTTTTACTGAGGAAATGGTAGAATGGGAAGAATGGGAAAAGATTTCTTACGTGCGATTCTGTTCCGCGCGATTCTCTCAATATTGATGCACGTGAAGGTTGACGTATTGACAGATAAAATCTCTAACTCAAGTTCACTTCCATTTGAAGGCAATGGTTTGGGTTAATAGAAGTTAGATACTGGTTGTTTGCTTTGATTGATTGCATTAATATGCCAAATATATTTGCTTCGACTATTCTGTTATATATGGAATGGAGGAAAATTGTATCGTGGTCGCAGAGGAGCAGTTTGACATATAATCTTTTTCCTATAAAGCATATTTGTGGCTTATTGTACATTATTATGCATCTCAAATCCCTAGAGCAACTCATTTTATTAAACAATGAAGCGTAGTGGTTGTTTATAATAGCTTCCCAACTTCACTGATTGCCTTTTTGCTTGTATTTTCATTTTTGATGAATAGTTGGAATCTCAAGAAGAGTTTTTATTTTATTGGTGGATTTGATTTGCTGATATCTTTTTTCAGGGAGATTATTCAAGGGATAATAAGATATTATTAATGGAGATAAAAGCTTCGTGATTATATAGGTTCATGTTCAGACCAGAAGTCGCGGGAAGGAATAAGTAGGATATAGAAGCAATGATCATCTGGATAAACGTCTGCAATAGAGTGACTTAGTTAACGTTGTGTAGGGAAACAAAATGATCATTGGGAAGAAAAATTCATTGGTGGTTGAATTCAGAATTGGACATATTCTAGGTGGCCCAAGAAAAATAAATGAGAAAGAAGTAGGGTTTTCCGTGTTTTCGTCGGGAACTGTTTTAAATAACAATTGGTTTAAGCACCGTACTGTGGCAAGTACAGGATAAAAATATGAAGATATCGGTAACTTTTCATTAGGGATATGCTTAAAACTTCTTCATGAAATCGCGTACCTTCCCGGATTATGATGCAGAATCGGATCATGACTTAAGGAATACGATGTGCGACTTAAAATCGGAGTATTCAACAGGATAACACAGTGCAATTAAAATTTCTTGATTAAAAAATAATTGATACCAAGAAGCATTAAGTAATAGAATTCAAAGTGAAGATATATGATGTCTGGTTTACGCGCAGGTCTCTCTCCCGTACATTTTGCTTCCCACGTGTCCTCATTGGCCAGGTTATCGCGAATGGATTATATGTAAAGGCGCCCAAATAACTGAGGATGTCTAGCGCGAGAAACTTTCCTATTCCATTGATAATTACGAATTGGGAATATTTTCCTCCATTTTAATTCACCGCCACACTATATTGAATTTGCAAGATATTTTACTTTGACGAGTCGATTATGAATGGTATTTAGGGATCTAGTAATTTTCTTCTTTAGGAATGTCTTTAAGAAATGCATTTCATGTCAAAAATGGACACATTTTCAGCTGATGAGAATGTAAATTACGAAAGTGTATATTGTTGATTGGCTGTGGGTCTTTGAGCAACAATTGGAAAACTTCCCTTTCGCCAAAATGTTTGGTCTCACACTTTGACTTTTGGACTCAGGCTGTGTGTGACGCGTCACTATGGAAAATATTATCGTTGAAATAACCAAATAATCCATTTTTTATTCCACAGAGTTTTATTGTTTGGTTATATCTAAATTGGACCTTGAATTTCAGTAGTACGATTAACTTCACAGCTGGAAGCCGGCGCCATTAGGTAACATGAGTTGGCACTTGGGCTGAATTTAACGGATCGAGGACCTGCCTCACTCGCTCGTACTTTAGTGATCGTCGTGCGCGTGGAAGACGGCCAAAGGATTCCCACTTTCCTTCAAATGAGCGGTCGACTTTCCCAGAATCCAAACTCGTCCTCCGAAAACTCGCTCCTGTTTGCAATACTGGACCCATCCGCGACTTCCCGGCCTCCTCCCTCGCCATTCATTCGCTTCAAGTCATCTTTTGCCGCCATAAGAAACCATTTTGACCTCATTTTCGATTCATGCTCTTGGTTGGCCTATCTTTCGTGATGGAAGTCGAGTCACTAGATCAATGAATTCCAGACTTCTTACCCTGACCCCATCTGCCTGGTTAAATTCTCTCGAAGAACCACATGAGAAGAATAAATACTTAAAACAAACAGATGGAATTCATTTTTACAGAAGATCATAGGCGCAACTCTAAAAATCATCAAAAAAATTAAAACCATCGCACATTTTGTTGTGTGTATGGTTTTTGCACCATTCAAAATGTTGAAGTCTTGTTTTCATTGATTATCTGGCGACTTGTGACTCATTTAAAATTACTGACAGTGAGTGATACTTGAATCTTATGGCAGCAACAAATAAGTAACGGAAATGTCTTTGTCCAGTGTTGCCGGAGGGAGAGAAAGAGAACTTCCCATCCCCACACGACTCCCAACCTTCGTTTGTTTTCCCATGGCATTCGCGAGAACCATCCCTCCGCTCGTGCCACGTAAGTTTTGGAAATTGCGTCGTGCGGCGGACCTCGGTCCAGTTTAGCTTTTCATCCCGTTCGATTCTGTTGGAAAGGGCGGTTTTGTTTGCAAATCTTGCGTCGTGCACTGAACCCCAGGGGTACAATAATGAGTTCTGTAAAATGCGACCTCAATGGGCTTCATTTGTCTGATTACAGCAGATCCAAAGGCTTTGAATTAAGGCGCTTCGCTGGTTCAATTTTTCCAAGGCCAAGGTCAGTGGCTTCGGCGTGCGCCCAGTGCCCTGATGACGTGGCTGTCCAAATCACGCCATCCCCTGAACGCCTGGCGGGCGTCTCCTCTACTTCCTCCCTTATTGGAGCCTTTGGTGTTTGACTGGAAATTCCACTGATTGCATTACATTAAAAAAGCGTTCGTAATCTGTTTTTAACAAACAGATGACGAACGCTTTCGTAATGTAATGCAATCAGTGGAAAGGATGGTTTTGCCATGACTTTTTTAGGATCGAGTCATATTTTACCTCCACTCAGAAATTACGCGAAGGGAGGTTTTAGTAGGATATCCAAGGATTCGCTCAAGAAAAGCAAGGAGAGAGAGAAATCCAGAAGGAGAAAATTTCGTCCCATCACTCTCACATTGTCATTGAAACGAACAAATCATGAGTAACTGGAGCATTATTCCTTTCTGGCTTGAATTTCTCGCTGAAAGTGAAGATAAGGTGTGTTTGATAGCGTATTACCGTTAACCGTCGAAAAGGAAATAGTAGCGCGCCGCTCTCCGGTTCACAGTCCTTCCAGATACCTCAAAATTCAACACAGCATCTTTCTTTCCATATTTCTCGAGTCAAAGGCTGTATACATATAGTAGGTAGGATATACGAGGTGTGTTCAAAAAATAACGGGAATTTTAATTTTTCGGACAATAATATTTATTCTTATATATTGATGCTGTCACCTTCAAAGTAGTCCCCGTTGGAGATTATGCACTTTTGCCAGCGCTTCTTCCTATACCCGAAACACTTCTCAAACTGAATCTTTGAGATAGCCTTTAGTTCTTTCAGCGATGCGCTTTTAATGTCATCTACGGCTGGAAAACGACGGCCCTTCAAGGTTCTCTTAACTTTTGGAAATTGAAAAAAGTCACACGGAGTCATATCTGGTGAATATGGAGGCTGGGACATCGTTAGAGTATTGTTTTTGGCCAAAAATTCACGAACAAGGGATGAAGTGTGAGATGGAGCATTATCGTGGTGCAAAAGCCACGAATTGTTTTTCAACAGATCCGGGGTTTTTTTTCGGATTGCTTCACGCAAACGGCGTTGAACTTGTAGGTAGTACTTCTTATTGACCGTTTGACCTGGCGGCAGGAATTCATGATGCACTCTGCCATTAAAATCGAAGAACACAGTGAGCATGACCTTCACGTTCGACCGCACTTGTCGAGCCTTTTTCGGTCTTGGCGAGCCAGAATGCCTCCACTGGGATGATTGAGCCTTAGTTTCAACGTCATATCCATAAACCCATGTTTCGTCACCTGTTCGTATAATACGTTTCAGTGATTCTGCATCGTCGTTTACTTCATTTAGTGACTCCTGAGCAACTTCCATTCGCCGTTGTTTTTTGTTCAAAATTCAACAATTTTGGAACGAATTTTGCTGCCACGCGTTTCATGCCCGAAACATTGGAAAAAAAGACATGACAAAATCCAATCGATATGCCAACATCATCAGCGACCTCTCTAATTGTGATTCGGCGATCGTTCATAACCATTTCTTTCACTTTTTCCACGTTTTCATCGCTTGCTGATGTGCTGTGGCGTCCATGGCGTTCGTCATCTTCAAGGTCTTCACGGCCTTCTTGGAAACGCTTATACCACTCGTAAACTCTTGATTTACTCATAGCAGACTCACCATTGGCCTTTGTTAACATTTCACACACTTTATTACACTTCATTTCATATTTTATGCGAATTCTTTTATCCATTTCTTTTATCAAGCGAAAATCGCCGAGCTAATAAAGTACGTCTAACCTTAGTGGCTGTCACAGACAAAGTCCAAAATGAAAACAGCAGAAAGTTTTATCATACTTCAGGGGCATGTATACCAACATAATAAAAAAAAGTTTGACAATCGCACTCTCTAAACCCGCGAAATGAAAAAAAATCTCGTTATGTTTTGAACACACCTCGTATACTGCTATAAAATTTCCTAGTTTGTGACCTAAGTCATGGTGAGTCATTGTTTAATATGCCGCAATAGTTGGTTGACCTTTAGGGAACATAAGTTCCATTATAGACCAAGGGAAGCTTAACGGCCAATTTAAAACCGAATAATGCTGGCTTTAGAGAAAATGTCTACGTTTTTAAATATGTTGGCACAGTCACGCTAATATTAAAGTGGAATGCTCTTATGCCGTCAGTAACTTACTTCCTCATGTACCTACTTACGCTTTCAGGAATTAGATCAGGTACTAACAATGGCCTAGATGCTAAAAAGTTTTCACAGGACGGGGAATTGTAAAGCACATAGAATTTTATTTTAATTAGGGGTACTTTTCACAACATTGAATTTCCCTCCCCTGATTTTAAATAATGTGGTCATATTTAATTGGAGTGAAATATAGTGCCGGTCGGGTAAAAACAAGATGAGAGTTGGCATAAAAACTCAAAGAAGACGAGTAGATTTTAAACTAAAAGCCACGAGTGCAATGGACAGAGTTGTTGGAACTATGTAGGACGAATGGTCGTCGTAGCACGGTCATAGAAAAAGAGTGTTAGTTCAAGGAGGCATTGCAAGGAGGAGGGATTTTATGACAAGGACCTGGAGTAAGATGTTAAGGAAAGGTCAGTGAAGATTTTGTTACGGAGATCAGTTTTCTAAGTTGCAAAAAGTTGGACGCTGGAGCCAGATGGTAGGAGTAGATGGAGCGCTTTTGAGATGTGAGGAAGTATTTGGAACATTAAAATAAACGGAAAGGAAAACAAATGAAAAAGTACTAAGCTAAGTTAGGGGATGAGAGAATTCCAAACAAAGGCACAGTAGTGGATTCAAAGTATATTGATTGGTGATGGAATGCTGAAGATTAGGATGGAGGGGAGAACGTTAGGCAAGGGAGGGAAGAGAATTAAGACGCTGGACGGATTTAAGGGAGAATTAATACATGAGGATTTGAAGAAGCTTTGTGGTCGTGTAGGGTGCCAGTTATTGAATGTGGTGGTGGTTGATCTGTGCGCTCATCCAAAGCCTGCTTTAAAAGGTAGACTACGACAATATGCCTGCCAATGCGGTCGGTGCATTTTAATGCCCGTGAAGTGTGACTGGTGATGGTTCCGGGGAATATTGATCAATAAGCATCTACTGCTGGAAGGGGAGAGGAAGGAAGAAGGGCGATATATAGATTCAGTGAAAAGAAAGAACCGTCAGCGTAGTAATAGAATTTCACCATGAACTTAACAAATTTAATGTAATTATTAAATTCTTCGACTACGATCGTCACAAAAATAGTCAAGCCGCCGCAAGGGAGTGTGGCCGGTGAGGGGGGGGAGTTTAAGCAAGAGTATTATATTTTTTAAATTCAGTAGAAATATGGAATTAGAAGCAAGAGAGGTAATTAAACATGATAATTTTAGTCTGAAGTTGTTGTAAACTGAATGAATTATTAATTTAAGGTTAGCTTGTGCCAATAATTGTACTTGGTTATTTCGTAATAGAATCATCAATTACCTCCGTCTCATAATAAAATTGGCCTATTCGTATTATTAAATATAGTATATATCTAAGTGAATTATCTACGAGATATGGATCTCAATAAAAAAGTGTTGAGCAAGCGCCCGCCTCGCTGTGGCTATTTAAATGTATGGTAATATTTTTATGCTTATTTTTGTGACTTAATGTCACACGATTATCCATCTGGATGTAATTTCGTGTTGTTTTGTGATTTTTTACGGTATTGCGACACCTTTATTGCAACACCATTATTCAGAAAGCGCAGTTCTTGAGGGGGAGGTACTAGAGGATGAAAAGTGTGGATTCGGACTGTGTTAATGCTCCTAATGGCAATGCAGGAGATTTGTATGAACATCAACTCCCATTCCGTCCATTTGCGAGTATGTTACGCGGTTGGTCACACGCGTTCTCTATTTTCCACGCCCTTCTCTAGAGCCTTTTTATCTGCTTAAGTGGACGGATAGAGATGCCCTTCATCACAGCTCTAATGCGAAAAACCAGAAAATACTGGCACTATCATCAGTTTTAATTAAATCGCTGTGCGCTTTTCGTTATTTGAATGGGAAATGCCTCGAGTACAAAAATCCATTTTATTAATTCCATTTGGGCACCCTGAAGCACCGACTATGGAATTCCGCGAAGCAAACGTGGAAGGCAAGGCCAGACACGCGGAATGCCTCCAAAATGTCAACAAAATCTTAACCATACCAGGTTTGTTATTTGGAAAACGTACTCTATTGTTGATTTTAATTCCTGTTTATTTTGTAAAGATTAGCAGCAGGAAGTAAAGTTTATTATTGGCCATCTTTACACCAAAACCTTATCAAAGCGCTAATGGGATAGGCACTTTTGCAGAGATTTTCATTAAAATTGTAATTTACTGAAAAAGATTTTTCGTGACTCTTCAAGAAATTTTTATTTGTCATTTGATTTGATTTATGTTTGTAGATAGTGATAAGAAAATAAAATTATATTCATTATTTGCACATGGTAAATTTTCCATAGAAAATATATTACCTGATTCCAGCAATTCTCTTCATCGTTAGATCATTTTTTTAAAATGCTCGTGAATAAATGGCTTCCAATAGTGTGAAGGAAACCGTTGAAAAGTAACCATTCAGTTTTGCAAGCTTAAGTGGCTTATCCAAACCTCTTCAATTTGTTATTCTTATCCAAGAATGCAATTAAATGGATTTTCGGATCATGTCGTTGTAAGATGGGATACAAGCGAGGATGTTGTCCTGAATCATTCCCCTTCCCTGCGTACATTTAAGTAACGTGACATACATATTTCATCATTTTATTAAATTAATTCCTTTTTTAGTTTAAATCATGCCATCCCACTGCCATTCAATTTGCTGGAGAAATCATTTTTATACTCAGAAAGTGCATTCAATAGGATTTAAACTTGTGAATTATTTCGTCCCTGCGTCCATGATGGTGAAATATTTTCTTTCCATGTACGATTTCGAAAACTCAAGTTGCTTTGTTGCTTTAAAATGTCCCTTTTTTACCTCCCCTTACAACAAAGAATTAATGTTTCCATCAGTTTAACAATGTGGGTTCTTCTGTTATGTTGTTAACAAAATTTATTCTTGTTATGCGTTATACGTGACGGATATCGAAAAATGATAAGCAAAATTTGATTCAAGAAAAAATAAGTAAAAGTTCATTCATAATATATTCGAGTTAGGCTTTAGCATTTCAGGGATGATTTCATTTCCTAACCTGCCGCCCCTGCTGTATCTTTTTGAAACGGACGCTGCACTTCATAACGACTAAATTGTGGTCAGTGTCCGTATCCGCTCCCGGGAAGCTGTGCGAATTGATCACACTGTGCCTAAAGCTGTCACTAACCAGAATATAATCTAACTGATACCTTTCTGAGTCGACTGGCATTTTTCATACGCCTACGCCTTTGGTGGTGTCTAAACCAAGTATTGGTGATGGCTAACCCCGGTGTCTTGCAGAATTCAATTGCTTTCTCCCCGCGTTCATTCCTCGTTCCTAACCCATAGTCCCCCACCTCACCACCATCTCGTCCTTCGCCTACCATAGCATTCCAATCCCCCATCACTATTCAATGTTTCCCTGCAGGAACACTCGCGATTATATCCTCTAACTCATCGTACATCCTATCGACTTCTTCCTCCTTGCGGTTACTCGGTGGTTTGTATACCTGAACAATGACCAATTTCGTCGGTTCTGCTTTAATCTCTACGAGTAATATTCTATCCGTTGCTTGCTCTATGTTGACTACGCTTCTTCCTACCCCTTTATTTAATATTACGGCAACTCCTCGTTGGCTCTCGTCTCCGCCGCTGTATGTTATTCTATATTTATCACTCCATTAATACCCGCCATCCTTCCATCTCACCTTGCATAGACCTAAAATACCCTATTTCCATCTCTCCCTTAATATTCTCTAATTTTCCTGTCCTCAACATTGTCTAAACATTCCAAGTTTTTATTCTAAATAATTCGGTCTTCTTCTTCATCTTCTGTTCTGCTTTTGTCGGTTTTCCTTTGAACAGGTTTCGTTAGATGATGACCGCGGATGCGTTGCCTCTCCCGCTACCCGGACCCGACACACGGCTAATTGGGCCGAGTCCCATAGTTGTCAGGACTCATATTCTCTCTACTGTCTATCATAAAGCTCTTAGGAATAATTATTGAGTGGTTTTCCTTTGCCTAACTCACTGAGGAACAGACGCTGGACTACCCTTCGTCTGGCTCCTAGCCTTCGTCCTACCTGGCATGGGTGACCCTACCAGGAGCAATTATTAGTACTCCCGCCAGCACAGCTCTAGGGGTCATCGGAACGCGCAAATCCTTCCACCACGTCAAGGTTTTATAGTCCATTGGAGTGTCTTCATTGTTATCATTTCAAAAAGTGGTTTTATTACAGGATTTCTATTAATAATTAGAAAGAAAATTCTTACCTCAACGATATTATAATTTTTAAATATTTTTATTTCTCTCTGTCGTCCCTATGAACCTGATCATTTGATTAACGAACCCAAATATATGTAAGCGTGAAAATTAGAGTGGAAATATTTGATAAATGCGGTATCGAATCGTTTTGCCCTTGCCAAATGAAACTAGAAGTTACGTCACCAGATTTCTCATTCAATTGTAGGGTTTTTTACTCTAGAAAATAGTGTATATAAAAAATTGATTGCAAAACTCTCATGCTGGTAACCTTTGACGTTTTTCTAAAGTATGGTGCTATCAGATAGATAAGCATTGCGTTTTCTGCGATCACAAAAATGCGCGACCTCCGTTTAACAGTTGAAACGTAGACCATCTTGTTATTTTCTCTTTATATTTCGCGTTCAAATTGAATACGTAGAGGCAGAATGAAATATGAATATTTTTTTGTGGAGATCGTACAATTGCGTTGCCTCCGATGGGCATTCATAAGGGAAACAAATTTTGTGACTCTTTATCCTGCATGCCGGAAGACAACGAAACTTGAAAAGAGTAACTCTTTGGATACAAATAGAATAATTATAAATTGGAGAGCTTTTGGCATCCTTTTAATCTTTCCTGAGTACACAATACCCGGGAAACATCACATCATACAAGAATTGTATAAAGGTAAAGGGATAATTTTCTAAAACATGTCTTTATTGCTAAAATATTAATTACTATTATCAAGACTAATATATATTGCTAAAATGCCTTAATAATTCTTCAAAGTACATGCATTGAACGTCGACACACTTTTGTCAGCGGCTTTTTCACGACTCGAAGGCTCCTTGGCAGGCAGATTCCGGAAGGTCCTTAGGGGTACGCGTGCAAGCTTCTTTGATATATTGACTTAGGGCCCTATGGCGGTGGTGTCCTTTGAGGGAATAGGATTTCAATTTTGTAGGGGATAGGAATAAAAGTCTGCTGGTACCAAGTCGGAACTGTAAGGGGGTTGGGAAATCGTCGCGATGCCATTACAGAAGGTCTTCACAAGCAGACACTCGACTCTGTTCTTGGTCGCCCGCAGATCTTTCGCATCGCCAAAATTTCAGTATTAATGGTGTGCACTGTTATCTTGGCAATGCCAATACGATCTGCGATCACGCGCACAGTCAGCCGGCGCGGCGGTCTGAATTAAGCACTTCACTCGCACGTTGCACGGTGACGTAGGGACTTGACGTCGATGGCCGCCCAGCGTGGGGCTCGAAAAACTTAGGCACCATATTTCGGCTCCGGATTTAGGACGCATGGAGTGTATCCCATATTCCGCCATATTGCGACCCCATAATTCCAAGTGTTGGAAGGGTGCCATAGAGGACCATCAGCAGAGAGGGAATGCATTCCTTGATATGTTTAAGAACTTCGTAGAGCAAAATAAAAAATGAAAATATTAAAAAACTATCTTTTATTCGCCTCCCTTTCTATTATTCCTGTTGAAACTCGAATGATATTTAACGACACGAAGGTCACCACGAAAAATCCACGGAGCAGCTGGTAATTGGTAGGGCTGCAGTGAGTGCAGCTACTACATACTTGTTTGGCGATTAAAGCTACTCCTGAGAACATATTCAAAATTCATGACTGTGAAATGTCTCCTTCCATTACAAAATTTAATCTTATGCCCGTTCATTATTAATATGCATGCCAATTTGTCTTTTCTATTATCAAAAACTTGCGGGAAGCATCCCTTTCCTCATTTCTTATTCCCAAAGCACAGTTCTTTAATAGCTATAATTTTCACTGCATGTTCCACAGCTCATGTTTACTTCAACGTTTAATTTTTTCCCTTGATTGCCATAGCTACTTGAATGTCATGTTTCCTGTGGCTAGTGACATGCAGAAAACTTGACATATCTGAAATACTTGAGAGATAAAGCCATTTAAATTTCAAACATCACTTTCCCTTCCTCTTATTATTTTCATTCTTGGAGCGCGTGGAATCTCATAACTAAGTTTGGAATTTTTGGGCATCTCGATTCAAATACACCTTCACCATTGTCAATGGAATAAAATAAACTGCTTAAAAGGTAACTTTTATGTTTAATAAATGTTGCACAGGTGCGGAGGTGGTACAAGCGATGCAATCCTGGTTGCCAACCTCTCCCTTGTTTCACATCCACTTATATTTTCTTCGCCACCCCTACCATTTTCATTGTTTTCTTCGCCTTCCACGTCCCCGTTGGTGATGCGTGTATTGTGCTCGATGTGCACCTATCACATTTGCAACTTTTGGGTGGTGGAGGGAAACTCTTTGATGGAAGGCGAATAACTCTAGATGTTGGCAATAGTATTTGCTCCATCATCCAGTGGATCGTAGTGTCTACCGACGATTTCGATTCGTTGAAAGTGGCACTGATGACCCTGTTCGATGCCCCGCCAGCCAGCCGTAACAATAAATAACGGCCAACTTTACTCCTTTCTTGGGAGGAAATCAATCGGAGGAGATGTTTGAAGCCCTCTCTTGAAACACGTATGTGCTTCTTCATGTCCTGACCATCTCCAAGGAGAGTCCTTAGTACTTACGAGGCGTGTTCATAAAGTAGGGCCCGTTTGGTCACAGGAAAAAATATACTCATATGAACACATTTTATTGGCACTTTCAGTTGGCTACAAACCTACTTCACTTATCTACATAATCGCCGTTCACTTCTAAGCATTTTTCGTACCGCTGCACCAGCTTCTTTAACCCCTCTGCATAGAAACTCGCCGCCTGAGGGTTCAACCAATCGACAACGCCATTCTTGAGTTCCTCTTCCGTTTCGAAACGTTGACCACCGAACCACTGTTCCAAGTGCAAGAAAAGGAAGTAGTCGCTGGGTGTAAGGTCAGGACTGTACGGTGGGTGGTTTAAAGATTTCCCAACGACCCAAAAACTCTCGTCCACTGGACATTCTTTGCTCTTTTTGGTGGTCGGTGAGCATTTTCGGTACCCACCTTGCACGCAATGTGTGGTATCCGAGGTTTTCCGTAACAACATTGTAGACAGTAGTGCGTCCAAGTTGAGGAAATTGTTCAGCCAGGCCATTAATTGTCAATCGACGATCACATCGCAGTTTTTGTTCCACTTGCGAAACAATTTCATCGGCCAGAATACTGGGCCTACCACTTCGCTCTTCGTCATGGGCATTTGTTCGTCCATTTTTAAAATCACAGCACCATTGTCAAACCTTTCCTTCACTCATAACTGTAGGTTTATAAACTAGGCATAATTCCCGATGAATTTCAGCAGCCGACAATCCTTTTGCATACAAGAATCATATGACAGAACGCACTTCACGGCTGGCGGGATCAACGATTGTCGCGGACATTGTTGTTTGGATGCACGGACAAGCAAACGACTTCTGAAACAAAACAAATGCTGCTATAGCTTCTCAATGAATCAGTAGATGGCGCTGCAGGAGCAAAACTATGTTCTGAAGCGCCAATATTTAAATATAAGCAAACGGCACTTACTTTAAGAATACACCTCGTATTAAGGAGCAGTAGGTCGTTGGTACCTGCAAAATAATTTTTGATTAATAATTTCACTCCTAGGATATTTTACCTCAGTCAAACACGTAATTTTCATGCATAAATATACCAATCGTTTTTTATTGGACTAATTACAATTTGAATCACAAACAAGATGTGCACAAGGAGGACGAGAAAATCCCTCTACTGCTGCATATCCTCTTAAAAAATGGTAAAAATCGCTTTCTTTGTTGAGGTGACTAAAACGAAGCCGTACGCAGACCAACCACGCGAAATTATACCAAGGCTAAAAATAAGATAAACAAACCAAAAATTAATCCACCCAACAAAAACTACAACCAGCACAGCTTTATCAGATGACCTTAATACTATACAACGATGGTGCGACACTTGGCATTTATAATTAAACTTAAAAAAAGTGCGTAGTCATAAATTTTTGGAACAGGAGCAATTCGCACCCGAAAGCCTACTGCATCGGGAACACCTAAACGGAATGTGTAGACTCAATTAAATACCAAGGCGTTATCCTCACTCATGACCCCTCCTGGGTGAAACACATACGGGGAATGTGTGGACAAGCTAACAAAAAATTAGGATTTATTAGAAGAGTACTTGGTAAATTTGATGAAAGGGTCAAAGGGAAATGTTATCTGTCGTTGGTTAGGCTTTATTTAGAGTACGCTGCAAGTATATGGGATCCTTACGAAGTTGGATTACTTGCCGAATTTTATCGCGTGCAGCGTAGAGGAGCACTATTTGTAAGACATTATTATGATAACTTAGTATCGTCTCGAAAATATGAGAGCAGCTAGGCTGGGAATCACTACCGGAGCGAAGGCTAAATTACAGATTGAAACTCTCGCATAAATTGGTATGACGTCTCTTTAGCGGTGATGTTGAAAATGTATTATTACCATAATCGTACCACGGTAGGAGAGATCATGTCAATAAAATGAGAGAGAATAAGTGTGGAACAGATATATTTAAAATGTAATTTTTTCCACGAACGATAGGGGATCATAATAACATTGTTTGACGGCGGTAGGGTCATGTTCGGGTAAAATTATTCTGGCGTGTATTCCCCCCCTTCCACACACCCTAGCGGTGGCTTGCAGTGTATATATATACATGTAAATAACACAGGCCAACAGTGGTTTTGGTGCCGGAGCTTTTAATGATGATTTAAAGAACAATTGGGGTACTGAATCCAATTATGACACTAGTTTTTTTCCTATCGGCTATAGTTTTCAAGATATTGATATGTTGTTACTTACGTAAAAAATCTTCCACGTGATGATATGGGAATATTATATTAATAATAAAACCCACTAAATATAAAGACTTGATTTATTTCTAGGGCTGTTAAATCACCCACAAACACAACAGAATTTTACAATACAATTGAACACAAATACTAAAATTTTTTACTGTAATAAAACAAATTGAAAAGAAAAAATACATAAAAACATCACTCAACACATCGGAAGCTTCTTTTGCGCGATTTTCTTGAGTGCACTTTGTTCAAACAGTCTCGTTTTAAGCACCAGCAGTAATCTGCCATCATATGGTTATCCCATCTTCCTTGGTAGCGAGCTTCCATTGTTTTTATATCCTGGTGAAATCTTCCACCTTGTTCTTCACTTGTGTCTCCTAAATTTCCATGAAAATTGTCTAAGCGGCTGTGTAGGTAGTGAACTTTTGTGCTCATATTACATCCAAGTGATTTGAAGTTACTGAGCATAATGTTTACCAGCTCAATATAATTTTCACTTTTGTGATTTCCTAGAAATTTTTTTATGACCTCAACAAATGACATCCAACTAATTTTTTCAATCTCATTCATTGACTCGACAAAAGCAGGATCCTTTGTAAGTTGTCTGATTTGTGGCCCCTCAAAAATACCAGCTTTAAGTTTTTCAATACTTATATGGGGCATCTTTAGTCTTAAGTAGCCGAAGCATGGTCCATCCTTGTCAAGAGCCTTTACAAATTGCTTCATTAGGCCTAGTTTAATATGTAGAGGCGGTAAGATGATTTTCTCTCTTTCAACTAAAGATTCAGCAATGATGTTTTCTTTCCCAACACACAAGTTTTCTCTCTTAGGCCACTCCTTCTTAATCCAGTGGTTTTGTCTGTCCCTGCTATCCCAGAGGCACAAGAAACAAGGATATTTTGTGTAGCCACTTTGTTGCCCAAGAAGAAAGTTCACCATTTTTAAATCTACACAAATCACCCAGCGATGTTCCTGGTATTTTATCTTCTGTAAGACCAATGCTATTGTATCGTATTCTTCTTTCATTTTAGTTGAATGAGCGATTGGTATTGCGCCAAACCTGTTACCATTGTGAAGAAGTACACATTTTAAACTACGCTTGGAGCTAATCTGGATATGTCCACTTGTGGCGAGTTTTTCGATTAATTCCCGAAAAATTTACTATGCAAAAATAACAGTCGTCAATATGGTTCACAGGTTCTCTCCACACCATTGGCACACCAAATTTTAGACTTTTCCTTTGTCCTGTTGTCCATTGCCGCAGATGTTCAGTACATGTCTTACACACAAAATGCGGTGCCCATGTTTTATCTTGGTCACCAAAATATCCCAAGTGTGCACGTTTCACAAAGTCTGTAATATTTTTCCTATTTTCTTTTACCATATATTCCCATGTATACTTATAGATTTATTTAACTTTGAAAATTATTTTCCGGAATATATCAAATATTACAACAACTAATCGTAAGATGTGCCATATCTAAAAAAGTAGAGCTGTTAAATAAAAACGGCTTTCATATTTGGATTCAGCTCTACAAATGTAGTTAAAATCAACACAAAGATTCCCGGCACCAAAAAAAATTTTTTTGTAGGCCTGTGTTATCTATGTTGTACTTTCACTCTATTCATGGTCTCTGCAATAAATGTGCGAACTGGTGCAATCTGGGGGCCATGATGTTGTCATACGAGGTAACAGGTAACAGCGAACATACGAGGTGTGGATATCACAGGGAACTTTTATTTAATAACAATTCTGAGTTGTATTTTTGACAAAAAGTTGAATGCAAAACTCAAGTATGAATGTTTTATCTGAGAAGAGTCAATTTGGAGATGTGCCCAACATGGAAAGGTGACATTAAACAACTGACGATTCCTAATGATTTCTACATCGGGGCCACTTTCATATTCCTTCTCAAATATGCAATAATTATATGCATTTGTATTAGCATATATTGTTGTTAGAAAAAGCCCCTTAATGTCTAGGTTTCTTTTTTATTTACAAATATGAGATTACATAGAAATTGATCTTTAGCAAAGGACTGCTGCTTTGGAATTGCAGTTTCTAGGCATAAAATGTTTTCAGATTCATGAAAGTCATTCAGTTCTTGGCGCTCATATTGGTTTCTTTCACATCACATACATTTATTATGTTTAAAATATGTTTTCTCACACTAATTTGGGCGTATTTTAAAAAATCTCATTTCAGGCACTCTCCTGCCTTGTACAAATTGCATCTGTTCGCCGTTCCCTTTTCAACAACACTGAGTGGGCAAAGTTTTTGAGTCATCTGGTTTATGGCGTGAAGCAAATTCTATAGAATCCTCAGGCAAGTTAGTTCTCATGCAGGTCGTCGTAATTGGGATGAAGGAAGGGGTCATTTCATGAGCCTCGTGAATGAAAGATCATGCCCTGGAAAAATTTCTTTTGTGCCATTGATGAAGTCTAATATTGATTTATCTCTTTCTTTCTTTCAGGGTCTCAGTGATGAGAAGACTTATCATGAGTTCTGTCGACTGCTTGCTCGCCTCAAGTCCAACTATCGATTGGGAGAACTAGTCATGGTGGAGTGGTATCCAGAAGTCATCCAACTAATTACCAAATTCACAGTGGATAGCCTACAGGTGTGATGCATTTATATTGCATATCCATTTCATAAATACAAGAAAAACTCTTTTGTAGAACTCATTCTAATGAAATGTTGATTGTAGAAGGCTAAAGAAGCAACTGCCTTGAGGTGCCCTTCAGGATCAGAGGTCAAGTGCAAGTGCATTCCCAGGGTCCACTGTGAGGCCTGGAGTTGCTGCTGTTAACTTCATTGCAGTAGCTCCAATGACTCCTTTTGTTCTAATTGTTGTGTGCATGTCTTTCCAGTTGTGGCAGTTTGCACCGAGTAGTGTTCACTACCTTTTAAGTTTGTGGCAGCGTATGGTTGCTTCGGTGCCCTATGTAAAAGCTATGGAGCCTCATCTGTTGGAGACATACACCCATGAAGTCACCAGTGCCTATATAACATCCAGGCTAGAGTCTGTTGCTGTGGTTGTGAGGTATGCTTTCAAATGTCACTGGATTCATGTTCCTGGCTCATTTGGGAACTCTTGTGATGCATAATCTATACGTTGATGCTCCACGGAGACCAGAGCATTCATGCTTATATTTTTGTGAATTCAAGGTTGTCATCCTGGGTGCACCTCAGTGTTTCAGTCACCACTGGGTGAAGCTTATTGAACATGCACATTGGGATGGAGAGAAAAGCTTAATTTTCAGAAAGTAATTTTACATTAGTTTGAAAAAGTACAGTAGAATACTGTCTCTCTGACGTTGTCCTATTAGTGGATTATTAGCCATTGGTTCCATTAAGAGGTATCCCCTTAACTCATTTCTCGGGATTGGGATGGTGCAGAGACTAACGTACAGGCTTCTCATCAAGAAGGCCCGGGTTCGAATCCTGGAGGCAACAAATATTTTTCAGTGGTATCCCGATCCCTACTTGAGATTCTTTATGGAGAATGAGTGAAGTACTTTGAATGAGTCCCATGTCCATTGGATGAGATGTTAAATTGCGGACCTCTTGGTGCCTTTCGTTAAGAGTAGGCTAATGCCAATTCCGGGTTTCTCTCCATCCTTCCTTTCCCATCCATCCCCAATCGTGCAAATGACCTCGACTGTCGGTTGCCCCCCAAAAAACTACAAAACTACAACTTAACTCCTTACTTCTTCCATTGTTTCCCTTCTTCCTAGTAATTCTTAATCTCTTATCGTGCATTATAATCTTTTGCCTCAATAATATTTTTCTATAGTTCTAAGTAAATGGTAATTTTAATAGCTTCGACTATGGATGTCATTAAAAAGCACAATCAAGGACCAAAGTCATGAGACTATCTCTGTGTCTACAGTGTCGCCTTTTACATGAGTTTAATCATATCTGAGAGTAGTTGGGTGAATCTCAGGCTTGAGTCTACGTGGGAATGCTTGAGAGCAACGGAAGGCTTTTACAATTGCATCTGAAATGTGTGAAAAAAGGAGAAGCATTGAAAGTAATAATGATAATAGGTACTTGATTATCGAAGCATTTACTTTTATAGATTTAATAAATTCCTCTTTCCGGGTTAATAAGATTGGCATTTCCATGAAATCCTGGGAAAGATTATGTGCATGAATTTACTTGAAAAAAAATTAATGTGCGAATAGCGTCTATGCCCACGTAAAAATGAATGGTAGGTTTAAAATATGAAGAAAATGATTAGTAATTTATGTGAGAAAATATAATCACTAACCAATCAGGTCTGAACATTTCATTCAATCCATTTCTAAACTTTGACATAAGAATGTGAATATTGTGTTTTAAATCAAGTCATGTTGATTTGGTGAAAATTCAAATGCTATTGGGTTAACAATTCCAAAGACACAAAATCAGTGTAATGTCCAAGTAGAGACTCTTGGAAAAACAATGTTTGAAGAGCTCTCTAATGTGTGCTGATTGGCCTTTGCCTAATACTTTCTCTAATCTAGTTTGTTAGCTGCATTCACTGTTTTAGGAATTAATTCAGATAACCATATCTTTAGATTGAATCTTTTGCATTATTAATAATCCAGGTAACTGATTAAATGAGCTTGAATCATTTATGAAATCATTACCCTGATTTTCGATCATTTCATTTGGGCGGCTGTGTAATCAGTTATCAGGAAGCATCTATGAGATCTGGATCCCTTATTATGGAGTCCCTTGCAGGGAAGAGCTGGATGATCCATTGCAGGATCTTGGGATGGTGCAGCAGCAGTTGGAGCAACTATCAGTGATTGGCCGGTGTGAATACAAGAAGACATGTACACTGCTGGTTCAGCTGTTTGACCAGGCAGCGAGGACTTATCAGGAGCTTTTGAACGCACCACAATCCAGTACGCAGAGGATAGAACTCACCATTCAGGAAGGTATTGACCTATTGCCTCCAATCTCATTTTTCCAACTAAATTCACTTTAGTTAATTTTTTTGATGTGTCGTGGCAGTTCGTACGTGCCTAGTTGGTGGTTTCTCATGTTGTGCTAAATTTAAGTTAAAAATCACAAATATTCCCGGCACCAAAAAAAAAATTTTTTTGTATGCCTGTGTAATCGTTCGCAACGTATTACGAGAGCTGGTCACTAAAGAATGGTTACAATGTGTTTTCTAACAAAAGCTTTGTCCGTCTCCAAATGTTGATGGTCCTACTCAAAGTAGCCCCTGTTAAATGAAGTGCACTTGTTCCATCTTTTTTTCAAGTCCAGCACTGCTTCTGCCGATGAGGAACGCCTTCCCTGAAGGCTTTCTCTTCACATTGAGGTAGAGAAATGTCACTTGGGTATAGGTTGGGACTAAACAGAGAATACGGAACACTTCACATTGATTTTCATGAGATATTCAGCAAGGATATTTGCCATGTGCAGCCGTTTATTGTCGTGGTGCAACATCAGAAATATGGCCTTTTGCGATTAGTATCGAATGGTCGTGTAACGTTTTCAATGTGTCCCTGAGGTTTGCTCCGTTCCATGTATTTTTGCAGGCACGTGCTGATAATACTACTTGATGAATATCGAAGGGTGAAATGGCCATAATGCGTACAGCATTTTGATTTTTTTTTGACGTTCGTGATGTCGGATTTCCTCACAATTATTTTCTTTCTGCTCTCAGGATCGACATGTGTCCTCTTCGAATGAATCTCCTCAACTTCCTGCAATATCAAATTAAACTGCGACCAATCATTTGCGTATCATTCTGTTGTTCGTGTCTGAGCAGTCGCGGGAACCCGCCACGTCCAAAAACGTCTTATCAAGAATATTTCTGTTACCGAGTAGATGGTACCCAATGATATTTTCAGCATTCCTGATAGTGTTCTTAACACTCCATGATCTTCTCTCACAGAGGCATAACAGCAGCGGCAGATCCTGGTGCACCTTCCGTTGAAATTGATTGTCTCAATCTTTAAACATTTCAAATTATCCTCTGCACGTACATTTTATGTGCTAAAGGGAATGACAGACTCTCTGTGAGCCTCCTGTAGTCTTGGTTGAAGTTGGATTTCAAGCTAAATCAAAATTTCAATGCCGCGTATTGCTTGTCGAGACTTGCCTCCATGATGACTCATTATCATTCCACTCACAACGGCTCCCACTGACGCTATACATGAGTCAGACCAATAAAACGTATACTAAGTACACAAAAGGTACACATTAAGCTAAGAAAAAACATGTACTCAAATTTTTAAATAATAATCATTTTTGCAAATAAAACACAAATTAGGCCACAGTTTATTGAACTGTCCTCGTAAAGTGCAAGAGTTTCCATTATTAGTCATTGAAACGTGAAATTACCCATGCAATATTTTTTATTCATTTTTTGTGACTAACAGAGTGAAGATGTCGATGAGTCGTGCAATAAGCAAAACACTCTCTCCATTTTAAGTATCTTTCATTTCGTGAGATGAAGAACACAATGTATTTTTCCACTTGATGATTACGCCGAAGTATTCACGTGGTACCTGATGTTGACACCCAGGCGTTGACACTACTAGTAGTGACAGAATAAAGAACAGTGGATGTATACATTGTGTCCTTCATTTCATGAACATGAACTTCCACACAGTTCAGCCTGAAACCATTAAATACAATCTTTCATTACTATAATTGCCAAAACATCATGGACAAATATTCCCCTTTTAAGTATCATTGTGCCAGGTTATCTATTGCATTTCAAATTATTTTAATTTGATTCATTGCACATTGAATAGCGATTATTTTTTGAGCGAACTTCACAGTTCGACAGAAAAATAAACATTTTGGAGTGACTATCGTTATGCGGCGGCTGGAGGTGATTGTGCGATTTACAACGAACCCTTACTCAAGTCTCTAAGGCATTTCTTATCTCTTGGTCATCTCATTCTATGCAGCATTTTACCCCTCCTCAAATGTTACAATTTATGTGTCGAGGAAGTTACTCTGGGAATTCTTTCCTAATTACGAATAACCCCAAGGGAAAGGTATTATAATTGATAGAATAAAAATACTCATAATTACTTTTACTAATTTTTTTGGTCCCGAACGTAATTTTTTAGAATGTAATTTCGAGCCTATCGCCTTTATCTGTCGGGTAACATTTGAGCAAAGATCTAATCAATATTTACCGTATTCTCACGGAGATCGAACGGAAATGTCGGGGATCAGATTGAATGGAATTGATTCAAGTGAGAGTTGTGGTGGATGGATTTGAATCGATTCAAGGCCGGTTGAAAATAATCGATCTTGGAATCGGGTCGAATGTTCCAAACTCTCATTAACGTATTAATATTCTGACTCGTAATATTCAGGATGCATTGAAAGACAAATTTTATTGCTTTTGGTGGCAATTAGGTTTGAACTGGGAATCGTCCGTTGACTACGAGTGATTCCGGGATAGCTAGAAGGACGCTAATATTACCGTGATTGCTGACCTTAATGGTCGGAAGAGTAAAGTGCATAACTTCTGGTTACTTTAAATGACTTTGAAATGAGAATACCCGAATACTACTCTGATGTGAGCATTTTCCCGGTAAGTGCAATGTTGATGTTTCGATTCACGGTTCGGGTGAGCGTTTACAACGGTAATCGAATTACCGTGTAACCAGCTTGCATTAATTTACTTGCTTAATATTGTTGCTCAAATTCATTTGCCAAAGGTAGTTCTTTGGGATGTCCTTCATCTTGAATATGTATTTCAATAGTAATCAGTGCGTATTGCTGGAAAGAATAAACATTAAACTTCACCAGCAAGCATCATTGGTAAATAATATAACTTCAGTTTAAATTATGCGGGTTTTATATGAGTGGACAAATTACTTTTAAAGTGTAATATTTCAATATCAGTTTATGAGTGAAAAAATTAACGGTTTTAAATATTCTCTTTCCATCAACTTAATCTTCTAAAAAAGAGCTCTCTGATCACGCGTTCACTCTTTTTTGTGATGAATACTTTTGCTTGTTTTCACTTGATTTGAACGGGACTACTATTAATGCATTTTTATGACCCGGCGTAAGTCCCGGGACACAGAAGCCTCTTTAATGTGTCATTTCTCCAGCACAGCTGCATCCGAAACTCAAATTCTTGACATTGAAGTAATGTTCTTGAAATAGCTTGGATGACTTTGTCACGCGGGATTTTTCATGCGGCACAGCCCTTTCCTTCCAGTACTATTGCTGCGTTATGCGTTTGTCATTCGATTCATTTCCGCCGCCGCTCTCGATTTTAAGGCCTCGTTGACGTTTTTAAGTCTCGCGTCGCGCCATCGGCTCCTCCTCTCCTTCCGTTCCATAAACTCCGTAACGTGAGATGAAACGATAACTTGTTTTTTTCATCTCGTTGACTGGGATCGCCTGAGCAATAGTCTTTTCATTAACGCCCCTCACCAATTGAATCTAGGTCTTTGATACCCGGTGCCTTCCGTTTTGCCGTATGCGAGATTTGATCTTCCTCTCTTAATGTTTTATTTTCAGTTGATTTTCCAAAAACAAAGTTTAATTAATGCGTCAATTAAAACAAAATGAGGAATTTTGTACTTATTTTATAAGAGACAATATTTGCTCATTATTTTTGGAGGAAAAATGGGTGTTCTTTCCCTCAGTAAAGAGAAAATCATTCCCTTGATTGAGAGTATGTTTAGATTGAAAGAAGTTCAGCCAAATATTCAGAGTACTGGTGGTTATGGAAAAACGACAAGGTAAGAAGATGCCAAGTATTTGCCGTCTGATGACATGAACGCAATTTGGCGAAATGTTTGTCGATTAAGGGAAATGCACGAGGCAGTGACCTCGGAGCCATAAGAGAAAAGTTTTGTTCGCTCTTATGTTTTCAGCCAATTTATTTAATGTGTGACGCGGGGTCAAACAATGAGCTAAATTGTCTTTTTACCATCGTTTAATGTATTAAATTGCCTCTAAATTACGAATTGGTTTGAAAATATAGTCCGGAAAGTAATATTTTGTGAATTATTTATTAAAAGAAATATAATTACCCCAATTATTTCGTTTTAACAGCATCAGAGTCGCGCATTGCAATACTGAAGTAGTCGATGAAATAAAGTTCGAAAATTGTTTTTTGCCATCTTTAAGTCATGGCATCGGTGTAGTTTACCACTATATTGGATGTTGATTACTCGCAGTATTAATTTGGAATGGTGCACGTGGAGCAATGCCCAACTGTTCACTCTAGTGACGCTCATTTGTTTGAAACCTTGTTTTAAAGCCCTAGTTAAAATTATAGGCATCACAATTTGTAAATTGAATTAGCTTCACGTTTCGCTGTTTCTCTCAAAATAACGACACATCTGAATTATTGCGGGGGGGAAGGGGGGGCACGGCGATCGACCTTTTGACTACAGTCACTACTGTAATAAATAATAGTCATCACTACTGGTTCCATTAAAATCTTCCAATTTCCAATGAACGCTAATTTTGTTGGTAACTTGAAATGAGCACCCAGTCCTACTCTCCGTTTCTGTGTGCGTTTTCTGCAGTTGTTATGTCCGTATATGAAACAAACGTTTCCATAAGTTTTTCAATTGCTTTCTTTACATGATTCCTTTCTTTATACTTATGTTTTGGAGTAATAATTAGTGAGTATATGTATGGCCTTTTTGCCTGAAATTACGTCTATGTTCGTTTACTTAGTGCACGATTGCTTTATCTCGCAATAATTTTAGTGTTAAATGCCTCCTAAAAATGTTTTGTATAATGAAGGGGAAATTAAAAAAACATAAAATGATTTTTATTGAAAATGTTCGAATATTTGCATTTCCTCTTTTTAATTGACGATTCATTTTGTGGCGAATTATAAAAAATGGGAAATTATAATTCGGGCATTATTTAATGGTTTAGCGAAACATCATCGGGAAATTCTTCCATTTATGGCTCAGACAAATTAATAATATATTGCTTACTTCAATCATGATTTTCCATTAAGATTAATAATATTATAGTACAGTCTAAGAATAGCCTATCGATAAATTTAATGAATAACATTATCTCCTCGTGGTAATAATTTAAATATAAATTATAACGTTTGAGAACTACCTTCCCCGATAGCCTATTGTATTTACGTTAAAATTCCGGCGTTAACAGAAAATCTGGTTTCAATAATCAAACTGTTAAAAATTAAATTAATTTTAATGTTAATTATAATAATTTTGAAGATGAGAGATTTTAGGCTAATATGGCTCCTGTAATTTCGGAATAAAAATACTTATTATATTACGTTAATAATTATCCCATGATGGACAGGGAATTAAATACACATTTTACCGAAAGATATAATATGTAATCCCTACAGAATTAATTTTTGCTTCAGCCCTTTTAATCATCGAGAAAGGTTTCACCGGGATTTGACAATAGATTTTCCCTTTGCCAATCAGCAAAAGGAAGTGATACAAGCGACACCGAAGGCCGCGCCAATTGAATATACATGCCTCAATAGGTAAGGGACGAAAAAAATATGGCAGAGATAGAGGAAATATTTAAAATTCCAATCGAGATATGGAATATGAGAATGATCAACGAAGCTGGCCGTACACAGGATGACCCACATTCCAGCGACAATTTTCACGGTCCCGTTGGGTGATACGCCGTTACATGAAGGGGGATGCTCGCGATAGCGGCCAAAAAAAGGTGCCGAAAATACGTGTTGATTGTGCGGGACACCCTTTGGAAATGTTTAATACCAAAATTCAGTCCGATTGTGATCGTGCGAAGTGGGGAGTTGGCGCGTGGGGGGATTGGGGGGTGGGGTTATCCATCAGTGGCTATGGATAAAGGCAATTGCTGGCTCCTGACTCCCATATTAATTCTAATTTCCATTATTTCCATCGCGCGGCGGTATGAAGGCACGAATGTCGAAGATACGGCTTTGCTGCGGACTTTTTTAGTCGTTTGGAAACCATTGAAAATAGGCGAAGTATTCTCCGAGATTGTCGCGCTGATCACGGATCTGAAAATGGACGAATTGGGAAGTTGCCGAAAAATCAGATTTGCTTGGCTCAAGTGGGAATAAAAATTGCAAGGACATGCACGTGCCATGTGTGACAGAAAACGCTCCTACACTAACTTATTCAGTCTCACATAGATTGATGCGGATAACCTTTGCACATTATAACACCCCGATACTCATTTTAAAATACGACCTGCTAAAACTACGATCAAAATGCATGAAATGAAGATTTGAAAATACTATATATATTTAAAAACGATAGCCAGTGTGAACTTCTGATCCTATAGAGGTGGATTCATTAATAAACCTATTCAGGAGGAGGAAAACATTTAATTTGAGGCAGATAGCGATGGTTTCGCGGCCTTCATATATCCACTAAAGATTAACCCAACCCAGAAGTCGCGGGTTGAATTCCAGTCCAGGGGATGGTTTTCCTCCATTTAGGGCTTGGGTGTTTGTAATTGTCTGTATTGTTATAAATAATTGTCAAAAGTGTGGTATAAATGCCAAAGTGCTGTTCTCGGATTGATGCGAAATAAATAAATAAATAAATGCATATCGTCGTCAGCTCTATATTCATGTTTGGTACCAAGAATATTTTGACGCGACAAAAGCTTGAGGCATCGGGCCCACCACCCTTTTTATGTCTTTAGATGAACATATTTTAAGCCCCTTAATTATCAACTTTCCATGTCTCAAGAAGATACTTCGGAGCTCATCCTTGGGTATTAGAAGAGAAAAGATCTATCTTTTTCAATCCTCGGGAAATTTACACATGTTTTGGGCATAATTATGAACATTTCTATGTCGTTTCTGTTGTGTTGAAGAACACACTCTTATCTCTGAGTGTTGGAGTAAACAAGAACATCAGAATACACTTACTTTTTCTACCAAATGAGTAACGGCAGTAGAAAACTTAAGGCTAGAACTAAACAATCATATTATGATATAACATGCCCTCCATAAGGAAAGAAACGCGGTGGAAGGAGCAGCGCGAGGATGCGACGAGTGTACGGAGAGCAGGAAAAGTGTACAGCACGGCTGCCAGATGTGTCAAGAGATAAGGAAGGAAAATCCTCCCACATCGTCACGGATACAACTTGGAGCTTTTATTTGGACCAGATCACAGAGAGATGGAAATAATACAGAGAAGAGGTAAACGGTAAACAAATTAAGAGAACAAGGCACATGGAGAATGTGGTGTCGTCTAGGCTGACAGACTGCGAAATAGAAAAGACAATGAATGAATTCAAATTAAACAGGGCTGTGGGGGGCCAACAATAACTTCCTCGCGGACCAACATAACATTTGAGAAAAAGTGTGCAAGGAAAAGTTTTCATGGGCTCATTTGTAGCATTAAGAAGTGAGGAATTTGACTGAAAGACTCAAGTATACCAGTGTAAATTTCAATCCCAAAAAATGGAAATAAAATCATGTACGAGGACTAAAGGAAAATAAGTTTAAAGTAGCACCAAACTGGTGGGCACAACATGGACCAATTATCTGAATCCATCCGGGAAGCTTTTTGGGTGGACATGTCCAAAGCACTGGGGACGTACGAATTTACACCGAATTTATAACGAATATATGAATTTATATTTAACAAATCCCTCACAGAGTGCAAAGTCCCTAAGAATTGGAAAACCGCGCAAATAACGCCTATTTTTAAAAGTGGTGACAGGGAGAACCCCAGCAATTACAGACCAATTTCTCTCACTTCTATATGTTGCAAAATTTTAGAGCACATAATTGTCAGCTCCATAATGAGACATCTTGATAACATGAACTTTTAAAGTGACAATCAACACGGATTCAGAAAAACCCGCTCATGCGAGACCCAATTAGGATTGTTCACACATGACTTACTTTTATCGGGTGAAAGTGGTAGGCAAGTGGATGCGATCTTTTTAGACTTTCAAAAGGCATTTGATAAGGTTCCGCATGGTAAACTCATCCATAAATTAAAGGACACAGGTATACACAAGGGGGCAATAAATTGGGTTGAAGACTTCCTTTCAGAGCGAGAACAGAGGGTAGTCCTTGACGGCGCTAGTTCTACCAGCGTACGAGTCACCTCGGGGGTTCCTCAGGGAAGTGTTATCGGACCGTTACTATTCTTGATTTTTCTTAAAGATTTGAACCGCGAATTGTTAACGATTCGAGGTACGGGGCGATGTAAGGAGCTAAGTATTTTATCACTCAAATTAGATCAAGTTTTACCAGTGTTAGGAAGAGGTGTAAGGCAGGGTTGCCCATTATCGCCAGTGCCGTTCAACGTATATGTGGAGGAAATGATTAAAGAGGCATGGGAAGAACTGGAGGTGGGAATGAAAATCGAAGGGTAATTTGTAAAATCGGTTAGGTTCGCTGATGACCAAGCATTAGTTGCTCAGTCAGCCAAGGAGTTGCAAGCATTGCTGAGTGAATTGGACGTTCAGTGCGATGGATATGGGATGAGAATTAATATTATGCGATTTTACAGAAAGAAAAATACAAAGCTAAGCATTAAAATAGGAGGGGAATAAATAGAGCAGGTAGAACAGTTTACATATCTCGGAAGTGTTTTGGACCAATGCGGTCAAAGTAGTATGGACGTAAGGAGAAGAATTGCGCTAGACCAGGAGGCTTTCTCAAGGAGGAGGGAGTTGATGACAGGGACGTTGAGAAGGGAGGTTAAGACAAGACTCGTAAAAACTCTGATATGGAGCGTAGCTATATACGGCGCGGAAACGTGATCGCTGAAGCAGGAGGATAGACGTAGATTGGAGGCTTTTGAAATGTGGGTGTGGAGAAGAATGGAGAAGGTGAAATGGATCGAAAGGAAAACAAATGAGGAAGTACTAGAGATGGTGGGTGAGGAGAGGGGTTTGTTGAGAGATATCCTATGGCGGCAGGAAAAATGGATGAAAGGTGTATTGAGCGGTAGTGGAATGTTGAAGAAGGTAATAGAGGGGAGAATATTGGGCAAGCGAGGAAAGGACAGGAATAGGATAGGGATGTTGGACGGGATGAAGGCAGGAATGAAGTACACAGAGATGAAGAGGGACCTGGTGTAGATTAGGTTGCTGCATTTGGTTTTGTCTGAAATTACAAAATATTTATTTGATAGTTGTGTCCATCCAATAACCTACCTTAACCGGTAGATACCTATTAATAGGCACCAATGTGGGCGAGTCACAAGAAGGAAGTTATTGCATTAATTTCCCGCTCGAGTGACTCGGGACGCTTAATTTCATTTCAACCCCGTTCTCGACAAAGAAAGTATTCACGCCACCTGAAGGACATTTCGTGTAATTCCAAATGCAGAGGGAGTGCGGGGTGTTTCGGGGGAGTTACTCGCGAGGAGTTATCGGACCGCGGGCGGCGAAATCGGTTCAATGCGACGACGATGCACACCGCGCGCCTTCGGGAGGCTCGCTGTTGCACACCGCAGTCGGATGCGGAGGCGGTGGCTGTCGATGATTGGGTCTCCTCTCCCGCTCTCTCCTCCGTATTCCATGGGGTCCCATGCCATTTCTGTGTGGCCCGCGTGTCTCAGGGCCCTCCTGCGAATATTTGTCTAATCACACGTGACCACATGGTTTGCCGGCACAGAAAGAAAAGGAATTTTTCTCTTCTACTTCACCGTGGGAAACGAGCCAAACGTTTTCACGGCATGGAATATATCCCCAGTAATTCCTTCTTCATGGCTTCTACGTCGAGGCCATTGTAGGCGTGGTTGAAAGCGTTATCAGTTTTTAAATTGTGCCTTGGTTTTAATATTACTAACATTACCTACTAATATTTCTTTCTCAATCTCCATCTTGGTTTCCCGTATTAACTTCTGCTTTTCTTTATTCCTTCTTTTTACTGCCGAATGCAGACGTAGATGCAGCCACCTAATTTTTGTACCTACTGGGTTGTATTTCATTCCTTTCCCGTTTTGAGGGATTTCTATTTTCGGTATATAGTATATAACTTGGAAGAATCCAAGAAGTGCCTTTTTTAAGAGATATGTTTTCAACCTAACTTTAAAATTTTCTTCCAGCTGAAAAAATGTTTGACGATGTCGGGAAGGTTTTGTTTGAATGTAATATATGATAAATTTGTAGATCTCAATCGTTTTCATACTCCCTTTTTTGGGGCTCTGTGGACAAATATATATTTGTAGGTCTGGGATCAGGTGGCCCAAAGTTCCGTTTCATTCCACTAAGGGTGACATTTTGGACCGCCAAAACACTTAATTTACTCTTTACATTCCAAGAGCTCTAGGGGGGAATAGTCGTCCGTCTACGGAAAGCAAAGAGTTTCAACCAAGTCCACAGGTTGTTGGAAGATTCCTTGAATGTTTGGAAATAAGCACCGATTTTACCATCTTGGAAGGTTTATTACTGGCATGTATGGTCGGTTTGCTCTCGAGAACTCGATAATCCCGCTCGAAGCTACCTTCGAATAGATTACTGGCGTTTCACGAGAACATTTTGTCTTTTTTGTAGTTCATGAATGTATTATGTGAACTGTTTAAAAAACGATGAGCTTGAATTGATGACACAATGAGATTGATCATATCTGGAAATACAGTATGGGAATGCAAATCGTAATGATCACGTAGGGATCGGTTTTTCTACATTTAAACAACTTTCGGACCAATGCTCTTTTCTCTTAAAACCATTTTTATGCAAAATAAAAATTATTAAAGTAGAATTATTAAATTGCCGTAAACTTCTTTGCTATGTTAATTTTTTAGTTTTCATCAGAATGCCTATACCGAAATTTTAAACCTGTCTAATTGCAAAAGAATAAACTTTCAATACCAGAACCGCAATGCGTGCCCATGGTGCTCCCCAGAGAACCGGGTGTGTGTAGCTCATATTTGTCCAGGGTTGGTGACAGAATACCGCTTCCCCAACTTACGCGGTTGTAAATTGAATACGCGATACAAAATTTGTAAACTATGTGAACAATTGTTACCAGAGTATAAAGAACATACATTTCTGCTCTCGTTAAATTGAATGCGCAAAAATACAGTCATTGTAAGTAATCGAATTGTTATCCGGCCATTATTTTGAAAATATTCCCCTATAATACGAAGAAACGTGCATGGAATAAATCATATTTTTCCTTATGTTTGGTATTTAGTTTTCGAGTGAAATTGTCTCGATGAACTAAAAAGGGCAATGCAATTAATTGAATCTTGATCAAATAGTTTAAGCACACGAAAAGTGAAGAATCAGGCGTGATATTGTGGAATCGAGACATAATGAAAACTTTGTTGCAATTTTCCACAGTTAAAACTTTATTGCCGACCATGGTTTCGATACACTGTGATGATACAGTGTATCGAAACCATGGTCGGCAATAAAGTTTTAACTGTGGAAAATTGCAACAAAGTTTTCATTAGTTTAAGCACAGTTGCGAAATAAATACATTCTTCTTTTTTCACAATAGATGGGAAACGCAAATGTATTGCGGACTTAATCCACAGCTATGTTTGTTTGTAATCAAGCCCAAATATGGTAAATCGGACTCAAATCCTAATAACCCATTTCGTACCACCGTAGTGCCACCGGTTTTGCATGTGGCTTAATTGAGCTCAATTAATATTTAATTTGATGGTTGTTTTGTTGTGCACATTTAACTGCAGATATTTATGATAAAGTTCATTGAAAGTTTTAACCTTGTAGCTACTGTCTATAAAGCAACAAGAGCTGTCATTTCTGCGAAATATTTGGGCTTTAATTCTTTAACGGTTGACACATTTTCTATCATGCTCCAAAAGCCGTTCTAGGAATGAAATATTGCTCAAGCTTATAGAGGAATCAATCCCGTAGCATTTGATTTGACCGTGACAAGAACCGATGACGAAGATCAGTTTGCATGTCCTTCCACTCATGTCGTTTAATGTTATGGGAAAAGATCGACCCCAGCCCTTCCTTTTAAACTCTCTTCACTCCCTGTCGTCTAATGCTTTAATAAATGCAATCAATGAGTTAAAGTGGAGTTGAGGGGTAGGTTGAGTAAAAGGCTGATTCGTAAATCTTTTAAAATGGTCTACTTGTGTTAAAGCTTCCTCTGCAGATACTCCTCTAAACGCATGACTTGGAGAGTGAGTAGAGCAACTAACGGCTATATCACGGGCGAGGAGAGTAAGTAATAGTCAATTTGAGGACTTTCTTCCTTCGTGGATAACAAGTAGGAAGTAATCGAGTTGGCAATCTTTATTTTTCTGGAAATGACTGGTGACTTGTCTTAACTGGGGTACATTGTGTTGTCACCGCAATTGCTCGAAACCATCACACACGTTCTCAACAAATGGGCCCATGGAATTGGGGAGGCACATCTATGTCCTCCGTTTCCACAAAAAATCGCTGCTTTAACACATTTCATTGTGCTTTGGAAATAATTCCATCTGATGACGTCTTATTTAGTGCTTTCTTAACCGTGGTAAAGTTAAAGGAAATGAAACGGAGGCAGCATTTCCATTGTTTGCATGGTTTCACTCACTTCACATACAGGTCATTTTAAAAATCAACGTCGGCTCTCTCGCGGAAGAAACTGGTGAGAGGTTCTTTCTTGCTGAAGTTCCTGCTATCATATTTTGGAATCTTCACACACCCTTGAGACTACGGAGCCCCTCGAATCCTCTGCATCCGCTTTTCTTCAGAAAAACAATCCTTCTTCCCTAACCGGCCGCTCATCGAAGGGACCTTACCCTTCGTGACTGGTATACCCAAAGGCATGTTTAGCCCTTGATCATCCCCGGCCTGGGAACTTTTATTCCCCAGAATCCCTCTTCTTCCCCTAGGAACGCTTCCCTACGTATTTTTCTCTCCCCAGATTCTCTCTTCCCTGGTATACTACGGTTTTCATTGTCCAAAGCTCTCAGGAAACGTTATTTATAAGTGAACAGGTTCGTTTTAAACACTTCCTGACATAATCATATCACGGTGTAATTATTTCTTAAACCATGGCGATCGGTGCACAATCTCTAACGGCCATTTCATCGTTTTAAAACTTTTACGACCGAGTAAGTACTACTAAGGCCTATCGGGTGAGTTCACATAGTTTTGGCGTAAAAGAAATATAATTAAAAAATGAAGCATAGGTCAAGATTATAATTTCAAGTATAAATTGGCCCGAGTAATAAATAAGGTGGCAGTGCTTTTCACCAATCCAAATTTATTTTTAATAATTGATGAGCATTGAATTGTAATGGTACTTTATTTATATCCAGTTAAACTTTTACTAGTATTGAAAGCCCGTGCTTCACTTTAAATTAAGGGAATTTCCAGGAGCTGTAATGAAACCCTTTGTAATGTAACTGTCCCTTAGCAACAGACACGGTTCCAAAAGCGAATACCGCGTAAACTGACGAATCCAGTAAAAAGAGACGTTTCAGGCGTGATGTGGTGGAATATCATGATTCATTATAATTGGCGATATTTTTGTGGAAAATTGCCAATTTTAATTAATGATGAATCCAGCACATCAGGAATTCCTGTAAATACCAAAAAATGAGAATTTGGGTAATTCTGAGCAGTTTTTTTTAGTTGAATAGTGTGTCAATCAGCTTTTCCATCAGAACCATGCCCCTGCACTACTGTACCTCCGAGTTCTTCTGTTCCTTCTTCATCCGGCCCTCCCAAGGGAATCCCAACCGCTCCAAGGTCATTATTTCTAATAATGACTCTCCTCTTTAGAGGTAAAATGTAATTATAACGTAATGCCACAGTCACGGTGGCAACGGACCATTATCGTCCCGACCTTCACCCTCCATTTCTCGTTTTCTAAGAAGGTCATCCATTAAAGATGTCCTCTAGCTTAAGGCGCGTAAGCATTTTTCCGTGATCGTCCAAATAATGAGCGGAGTGGTAAACCCAGAATCCTCGGAGGACTGATCGAAGGGGTCACACCGAGGGTGTTATTTGCTGTTGAATTTGGATAACCCAATTTAAAATCCAAGGTAAACTATTTTCTGGACGACTGAATCTTCTCTGCAAACTGTCATCAGGGCACGTGGCTGTGGGAGGTATATGAGGGGATACTATAGCTTCGTGGGAAACCGCCGGTGTCGCAGCGAAGGGAGCCGACCTACTTACCGTGAATGTATAAGTTTACTCGTGCCCCAGGGTGTATGGAATTTGGGGTTAAGTTCTTTTCTCAGCCATAAAAACCAACTCGGATTGATTATGGTGTTGATGTTACGTTTATTTACGGTATGTTTCCAAATGGGGACATTTCAATAAGCCGGGGTTGGAATTTATAATTTCCTGCTGTTGGGATAATATTAATAATGCGAAACTCAAAAGATATAATTAAACAAATGGAGAACCTCATCTCTATCATCGTGCCTTGTGCATTTTTAATATTCAGTTCTAAATGAAGTTGGAAGGAAAGTTTCATGTGGAAACGTTGTCCGGTTATAGTGCTCCAGATTTTGCTGCTTGGTCATGTTAGGTTTTATGTCCTTTTTATGCAATTTGACCTATTGCCGCCGAAGGCGATTTGGTTCCACTAGCCCCTAACTTTATGGGATAGATACGAATGATATTGACGCAGAATAACAGAAATGTTTTCCTATATTAAGAGTACATTTTATTCACGTTCCCCAGGACTAGACTTTTCATGAAAATCTGGCGTTAAATGTTTTGGCATATATTCCCCCTCTCTTAGGCATACCATAAAAACCATAAACACAGTAATCAACCCGAAGGTCGGTTTAGTAGGTGATGGTAGAGCTCACCCGTGTACCAAGCCCGACGGCGCGTGAATATTCACACATCAGGGCCGGGGGGCCTGTTCCTTTCCCTGTGCCAGTTATATGATTTCCTAGGACAATCTGGTAAACCCGAAAAATCACATAGCTTGGGTGGAGCTGCAGGTGCCCAAAGTGCCTTGCCCGGGAATCGAACCCGGGACCCTCCGGTCAGTAGTCCATCGCTCTACCCGCTGGACCACCGCGACCCGCTTAGGTATACATAAATGCTAAATTTAAGAAAAAATAATTTATAGTTCTTGGCTTTTCGTATCGAAATTTAAATTACTTTTGCAATCACCAAATCATCTCTGCATTTTATTTTAGCGTTACTGTAAATATGACTTTCATTTATTATGACTATCAAATATATAGGATTTCGAGCCGTACATGCTTCGGTGGAAATCTCAGCCATGGGGCTTATATTTTTCCTTTTGGTCATTTTTTAGTTCTTGTCAAGTCTTTACATACTCTTTTTAATGAAATAGAGCCACAATGCCGTCGGCTATCTGTCATCCCTGTCATATTCATCATCTCTAGTAATGGAGTTCTGTGGATGTTTTTAGATGTATTTTTTCTGTAAAGTAAACCAATAACACTGCTGTGAGTATACACACTAATTATTTTATGAACGTACAATTATTGCACTGCCTTGAACCTATCCTGACCTTAGTATTGAAATACGTTCTTACAATTTCCCCACCCCTGAAGTTATCATGAAAGCCACCATTCTCTTTAGGGTGGTCTAATTCCACATTTTTCATAAACATGCGAGATGAGAATGAGATCGCCTTTTCTGCTTCTTGATTGAGACAGAATACAAAATCGATCCTTACGCCTAAATCAATGTGAAAATGTGCGTTAAATCCAATAGCAGGTGGTCTCATATTCTCGCAAGACTTGTGAGAGATATGGTCAATTTCATTTCCAATGCGTGCAACGTGATTTGACGCCTGGTCAAATCAACTCTTTTCCTAGATAACATCGTTTAATGCACGTACTTTGGAGAAAAAGGCATCGTAAATGACTTGACAAAAATTGTACATTTGGTGATTGGGCTCACACACGAGTTTTGTAGGTTTGGTTTGGTGCACGAGAGGTTTGTAACGAGTTTTTCTGACTACGCAATACAAGTTATTTATGACCTTAGATGATTACTTGCGCTAGAGGCTGTGATGAGCTGGTGCAGGGTTGCGGTAAAAGTAAGGGTGACGAAAATCTTGAATTCTAAATTTTCCTCCTGGTATTTACTGCTCAAAAGTTTTTACTTTGACAAATGCTGAATTTTAATGACAGGTTGACCTTCTTGTGAATAACTTGCAAATAAAAATATATCTAATTCGAAATTTAGAAAATTTTCAGGCAAACACTTCAAAAATGTCACGGCTACATTCGACTGAATTATCGTAATTAATTAAAATTGGCAATTTTCAACAAAATAATTTTTTTTAATACGACCGGTTTCGATGCAACTACATCATCTTCTGGTCATGCAGATTATATGACCGGCAGATGATGTAGTTACATCGAAACCGGTCGTATTAAAAATTTTATTTTTGTGAAAAATTGCCAATTTTAATTAATCATGACATTCCACCGTATCACGCCTGAAACGTCTCTTTTTATTTGTGAACTATCATAGTTTAAATTCAGTCCGTCATTGGAGAAGAGAGGGAGGTACAAGTTTGAAGACTTAATGAATGCCTCCTTTGGTGTAATCATTATTTTAGTCGTGCCTAGTCTTTTTAACCTGTTTCCATTTTCTCCATTGCTTTTACATCATTTGCTCCCAACAATGCTTCTAGTCGAACAATCGGCGCTAAAGGTCTTTAGGTATTTGACTTTTATCTGAAAGCTGATGATTATTTACTTCTTTTGCTATATGATTAGGTTTCCCTCATGTACCAAATTTTCTTCTGTGATGTGATTAAGTGATATTTTGTAAGATTTTACTGATGTATTAAATCTTGCCTAGCACAACCGTGACATGAGGTTTGGCAGTAAGGAGACACTATATAAGAGACTGATTTGTTCTACACAGATGCATACAATTATTTAGATTTATTTTGAAATTACGAATTTTTCGAAATTTCATGTACAACAATATAAATGTTCTTTAATTTACCATTCTGTTTTCATCACAAGTTAATGGCATACTATAGTAGATTAGAATAGATTTCCGTAGATTTCCGCGGCGTTCAAATGAATAATTCTCGGGATGACACCGCGTAGGTTGTTTTTTGGGCAGCAGTTTCCCCCGTGTTCAATAGGTTTTCTCCTCGTCAGTGCCGCAACGTTGTTTCGACCGCGCGTATACAGGTGTCACATCCCCCTCCTTGCTCTGTGATTGGTCGGCGGTTTCCCGCCTAATCCTTTTCCAAGCGCCTGCTAGGCGGTATCCATCTTCTCTAATGAAGTGATCTTTTTCCTTGAGTATCTCGACCGATTCTCTAATCACCCTTGGATAATATCTTCTCTCTTTGGTTTTATTTTGGCCTCATCAAAGTTAATGCGATGGCCAGGCCCGCTCCAGGCGTGTTCAGCAATGGCCGATAAACTCTTTGTACCTTGTAGCCCTTTTGTGCTCCTGAAGGCGTGTTTTCACTGATCGGCATTGCTCTCCATGTATGACCTTCCGCATGAGCACGGCACCTGGTAAACTTCCTAGTAAAATTCCTTGGGAATTTTGTCTTTTGGCCGTGGAAGTAAATAAGATATTTGGTGAGACAAACGTATCTCGTGGCAATGTTGTATTTCCTCAGTACCTGAGATATCTTTTCCCTCGTGCCAGCGTTGTAAGGTATCGTTGCGTAGGTCTTGGACATTTCGGCATCGCTCCGTTTTTCATCGTGGTGAGTGGCGTTGAGGCGACGCTTCTCTTCTTTGGCGGTCCTTTTCAGGACCACGGACCTCCTGTATCCGTTTTTCTGCAAGGCTGTCATTATATGTTTCTTTTCTGCAGATTATGATTCAGCATCAGACAGTTCATAGGAACGGTGTACTAGAGTTACTACTAGATATGCCTTTTGCACTCGATGGTGGTGCGATAATGAATTTGGATAGCGATCAGTATGAGTTGCCTTCCTATACACTGCGTGGCCTAGGCTGCCGCCTTCCCTCCTCTTTATCAATACGTCTAGGAACGGTATCTGTATTTTCTTCTCCAACTCAATCGTGAATTATACTGCCCGATGCTGTTTGTTCAAGTGGCTCAGCAAATCATTCAGCTCTTGTAAGCTGTGCTGCCAGATAACGAATGTATGATCCAAATACCTGAACCATAGTTTAGGTTTCTTTGGTACGTCTCGATCGCTGATTCCTAAAATATCTCCACATATAACATGGCGATAACTGGTGAGAGCGGTGATCCCATTGCTGCTCCTTCTCGTTGTTCGTAGAAGCCTTCGTTCCAGAGGAAGTACGAATTCCCGAGGCAATATTCAACCGTTTCGGGAAATTTACTGTTGGTTTTCTTTTCCAAAAACTCTTGCACGCACTATTTGTTGTTTTATTGTTAGTATATGGGTTGCGATAGTCCTGGGGGTAGAGCGTTGGACTTACTGACCGGAGGGCCCGGGTTCGCGGATTCCCGGTCAAGTCACTCTGGGCACCTGCAGCTCCACCCAAGCTATGTGATTTTTTGGGTACCAGATTTTCCTGGGAAACCATAACCGGCACAGAGAGAGGAACTGGCCCCCCTACCCTGATGGGTGAATTTTCACTCGCCGTCGGGCTTAGTACTGGGTGAACTCTACCATCACCTACCAAACCGATCTTCCGGTTGAATACTGTGCTAATGGTTTTGTTTTTGTTTGTATTAATCATCAGATAGTTTTTAATCGGTGATGCATGTTGTAATTTAAATTAATATTTACCAGTTATGCAGTTGTTATTCAGATAGGAAAATAAACATTACGCTGAAAATATTTCTAAAAATTTGACTGGTTTCTATTTCGCTCATTCCATCCATGGCTACGAGTAAGGGTTACTTGCATGATGGCATGATTTACAGAATAGTGTTATCTTTTTGTGATTTGTCAATATTGTAAATGTTTCACAGAATTTTAACTACCCATCTTCGACTTTCGAAGTTTAGCGAAATCAATCCACCGGAATGGGAGAATCGATTGTTAACCTTGTAATGTTTCACTGTCTTTTCTTGCGCTTCGTTTCTTATATTCCCGCTCCGAACTATTAGTGTGCGTACATGCGTCCGTGTATTTGTATATATATATATATATATATATATATATGATTTCTTCGAAGTAACACGGAAGTGTTGAATAAAAAACTTAGACAGTAACATACAGCACGAGAACACATAAAAAGAACACTCACAATAATATCTTGATTATTTCGACGGACTCGAGCTCCGTCTTCTTCGGAAGATAAGATATGACTGAGGAAAAGGGTACGTGGTGCAGAGAGAGTAGGGGACGAGGGAGAGGAGAAAAACAGGTAGTGGGGGAGGGGTGAAGGAGGGGTATATGGAGGGGGAGAAAGCGGAGCGGAGAACAGGTGGTGGGAGAGGGGTGAAGGAAGAGGTTTGGAGGGGGAAAGGGAGGCCAAAGGGGAGCGGAGATGGAATAAGAAGGATTCGGAAATAGTAACAAGCGACACAGAAAACTAACAATTCATCCACAGATCCCACAATACCCATGACCAAGGCATCAACTCACCAAGTCATCATAAGGGTTTGACAAGTCAAAACCCAGGACAAGGATGACAAAATGTCTGCGGATGAATAAATTGTCCCACCACCTCGCAAGAAAAAATCCACCTCCATCCACCCATTTAGTGAACGACATTGAGACCCGGATATTGATAGGCTTTACACAGCCATATAAATGCCAATTCCATTGTTTTTAATTTTATAGGGTTATCGGATGGGGAAAGGGATGCTTGAACGGAAACATTGTAACAGTGGTTGAAGGGGGTGTTGTGGTGGGAGGCATGTTTTGGGATGGGAAGACCCGCGGACGGGGAAGAGGGATTACATGAGGCGCGATGATTGTTCACCCTGAGGTTCAGGGGTGTAGAGCACTGACCTATATAAAATGCCGGGCAGAGTTTGGAAATCAGAAGATAGATTACATTCTGAGATGTGCATGAGGAGTGGGGGAAGGGCGGGAGAGAGTTAAAAGGTGGGATGGAGAGGGGTGGAGTGGTGACAATAGGACAAGTTTTGCATCTAGCTCGCAAGCACGGAGTGGGTGTGATTCTGGGGGTGGGAGGGGATTTGGAAAGAGGCTTGGTGGATTTGAGGATATCTGATAGGTTGGTGGGACGTTTGAAAGTAAGAGAAGGGCATTTAGGAAGAAGGTTGGACGAAACGTTGTGATTTTTGAGGATGAAGTACAGGTCTTTGAGAATGAATTTAAGGAACTGGATGCCAGGGAAGTAGGTGGTGCATATTGAGAGAGGGTGGGAGTCTGTGTTTGAGGGAGGATTGGGGGTGTAGGATTGTTTTAGGATTTTTTTGTGAAGGAGAGAATCTGGGTATCCCCGTTGGAGGAGGGAATGGTGAAGGTTGTTGAGGTATTTGTTGAGGGATTCGGGATGGTTGCAAATGCGGTGCCCGCGGATAGAGAGGGAGTAAGGGAGGGAGCGTTTGGTGTGGTAGGGGTTTCTGCTGTTAAAATGAAGGTATTCTTGTTTGTTAGTAGGTTTAGTATGTACGGAGATTAGAAATTTGTTGTTAGTTAGGGAAATATTTACATCAAGGAAAGTGATCTGTGATGATGAGATGTTGGAAGTGAAAGAAAGAGATGAGGAATCATTAAGTTGGGAGATGAAGGAATTGAGGGAGTCTATGTTGTGTGGCCAGAGTAGAAAGATGTCATCAATGTACCGGAGCCACTGAAGGGGTTTAAGAGGGAAACTGGAAAGGAACCTCTCTTCCAGGACACCGAGGTGGAGGTTAGCGTATGACGGGCTGAATCTACTTCCCATGGCACAGCCCTTGATTTGGAGGTAAAAATTGTCATTAAAAGAAAAAGAGTTACGGGTGAGGATGATGTTAAAAAGGTCAATGAGTAAAACGGTGCTTGGAGTTTGAGGGCTAGGGCGATTGGAGAGGAAGTGTCGTAGGGAAGCAAGGCCTACTTCGTGAGAAATGGAGGTGTATAGGGATGTGACGTCAATTGTGGCCATAATGATCTTGGTGTCAGAGGGGAGGGAAATTGAGTGGAGCAGATTGAGGAAGTGGTAGGTATCTTTGACATAGGTGGGTAACGCGTGAACTAAAAGTTGGAGATAGTGGTCGATGAAGGCGGAAATACTTTCGGTCGGGGAGTTGCGGGAGGAGACTGTAGGCCGCCCTGGGTTTTCGGGTTTGTGGATCTTGGGGAGGATATAGAAGTAGGGGGTGTTTGGATGGGAAGGTGAAAGGAGGGAGATGTCATTGGGGGATAGGTTTTCATTAGGGCCGTTGTCGCGGAGGAAACCGATAATATCATCTTGGAATGCAGGGTTAGGGTTAGACGGAATATGTTTATACGATGTTCCTATATATATATATATATATATATATATATATATATATATATAGGAACACACGCGATTATATCCTCAAACTCATCGTACATCCTATCGACTTCTTCCTCCTTGTGGTCGCTCGGTGGCATGTATACCTGAAAATGACAAAGTTCGTCGGCTCTGCTTCAATCTCTACGAGTAAAATCCTATCAGTTGTTTGCTCTATGTTGACTAACACCAAGGCAACCACAAGGAGGAAGAAGTCAATAGGATGTACGATGAGTTAGAGGATATAATCGCGCGTGTTCCTGCAGGGAAACATTTGATAGTGATGGGGGATTGGAATGCAACGGTAGGCGAAGGAAGAGACGGTGGTGAGGTGGGGGACTATGGGTTAGGCACGAGGAGTGAACGCGGGGAGAAAGCGATTGAATTCTGCAGGAGACAGGGGTTAGTCATCACCAACACATAGTTTAGACATCACAAAAGGCGAAGGTATACATGGAAAATGCCAGGTGACTCAGAAAGGTATCAGTTAGATTATATTATGGTTAGGCACAGGTTTAGGAATAGTGTGATGAATTCGTAGTTTCCCAGGAGCAGATGCGGACTCAGACCACAATTTAGTTGTTATGAAATGTAACGTGCGTTTCAAGAAGATAAGGCAAGGGCGTCGGGTTAGGAAATGGAATTTAGAAGCTTTAAATAGATTAACAAGGAAGGAGTATCAGCAGCCTGTAGAGAAACTCATGGATGAAAGTAAAGAGCTGAGAACTATCGAAGAAAAATGGGAATGGATCAAGAAAGTCATATCGAAAGCCGCAAAAGACACTATGGGAAACGTAAACGGGAAAAAGATAAGGAAGCCATGGGTAACGGATGAGATGATTGCAAAGATGGATGAAAGAAGAAGATGGAAAAATTTAAACACAGAGTTAGGCAAAATGAAGTACAAAGAGTTAAACAATAAATTGAGAAGGGCCACAAATAAAGCAAAAGAAGAATGGTGGAAAACGCAATGCGAGGATATGGAAAGTTTACAGAAGAAGGGTGAAATTGGTGCTCTATACAGCAAGGTTAACTTATTATCGGGAAGTAAGAAGGCAAGACCTGTGCTAACAGTTAAAGATAAATGGGGTAATATAATAGTTGAACCAGGAAAAATCCAAGAGAGATGGAAGGAATATATAGAAACACTGTATGGTAAAGAACTTAGGCCGACAAGGTTAGACATAAAAAGGAACATGACGTAGAAGAAGATAGCTTAGGTCCAGGCATACTCGACGTTGAAATAGAAAGGGCATTAAAGGAAATGAAAGCAAATAAGGCCGTGGGGGTGGACAACATTCCTGTAGAACTGTTGAAATGTTTAGGAAAATGCGGGAAGAAGGCCCTATATGGACTGATTCGTAGTATCTATGAAGAAGGAATCTGGCCGGAAGATTTTGTGAGATCCTATTCCAAAAAAGGCAAAGGCTACATCATGTGAAGATTACAGAACAATAGGTTTGATACCCAACGCAGCTACAGTTATTCTCAGGATGATCAACAAAAGGATAGAGAGTAAGGCAAATAATTACATAGGGGATAATCAGTTTGGGTTTAGGAAGGGAAGAGGTACACGTGATGCCGTTGCAGTAATGAAATCACTAATAGGAATATAGAATACAATCAGGACGTTTTGCCTGTTTCGTAGATTTCGAAAAAGCGTTTGATAGAGTGAATTGGGAAAAATTAATGCATGTATTGCAGAAAATAGGAATGGATTGGAGGGACAGGAGACTGGTCCGCAACCTGTACATGTCTCAGACTGCTCAGGTGCGAGTGGGGAACGGAGAGTCCGAATGGGCAGTGTTAGGAAGAGTTGTAAGGCATGTAAGGTTGCCCATTGTCACCGGTACTGTTCAACGTATATGTAGAGGAAATGATTAAAGAGGCATGGGAAGAACTGGAGGTAGGAATGAAAGTCGGAGGGGAATTCGTAAAATCGGTTAGGTTTGCTGATGACCAAGCATTAGTTGCTCAGTCAGCCAAGGGGGTTGCAAGCATTGCTGAGTGGATTGGAGGTTCAGTGCGATATATATGGGATGAGAATCAATATTAATAAAACAAAGGTTATGCGATTTTCCAGAAAGAAAAATGCTAAGCTAAATATGAAAATAGGCGGGGAGAAAATAGACCAGGTAGAGCAGTTTACATATCTTGGAAATTTTTTGGACCAACACGGTCAAAGTAGTAGGGACGTAAGGAGATGAATTGCGATAGGCAAGGAGGCTTTCTCTGGGAGGAGGGAGTTGATGACGGGGACGTTGAGTTGGGAGGTTAAGACAGCACTCGTAAAAACCGTGGTCTCTGAAGCAGTAGGATGGACGTAGATTGGAGGATTTCAAAATTTGGGTGTGGAGAAGAATGGAGAAGGTGAAATGGACCGAAAGGAAAACAAATGAGGAAGTACTAGAAATGGTGGGGGAGGAGAGGGTTTTGTTGAGAGAAATCCTTTGGAGGCAGAAAAAATGGATGAAAGGCGTATTGAGCGGTAGTGGAATGTTGAAGAGGGTAATAGAGGGGAGAATGTTGGGCAAGCGAGGTAAGGGCAGGAGCAGGATACGGATGTTGGACGGGATGAAGGGAGGAAAGAAGTACACAGGGATGAAGAGGGACCTGATATAGATTAGTTTGCTATGTGGGGAGTCACAAAATGTTTATTTGATATTTGTCCATCCAAAAACCTACCTTAAACGGTAGATTACCTAATATATATATATATATATAGTCACTTTCTTGGAAAACCCACGAACGTGCACAATAATGTAAATTCACTAAATAGTAATAGCAAACACAGAAACCAAAACACATAAAAGAGGGACTCACTAGTTCTCGAATTTTCGGTGGTGCAACCACTTTTCTCAAGAGGAATTAGGAACGGAACTGAGGCAGAGTATGGCCCGAAAGCAGTGGTAGGAAGGAGAAGAGGGAAAATGGGGGAAAAAGAGGGGAAAAGAGGGGAAAATAAAGGAAAAGGGGGGAAAATGGGGGGGAAGGCATTCCGGGTGAAGGGTTTCGAGGGGTAGTGTATGACGCGGGAATTTTAAAAAAGGTGGGGATGATATGGAAGTTATTGGGGGCGGAGGGGGATGAAATGATATGCATAAAGGGGGCAGTTAATGTCTAATATTAATACCTGGGCGATTCCAGGAATCCAAGAGCCAGGGGAAAGCGAGCTCTAATGTTTTGAGTTTCAGTGGAGGGTCTGAGTGTGGGAGGGATGCTAAGACGGATACTTTTAAACATTGGTCAAAGGCAGTGTTGTGTTCGGAGGCATGTTTGGGGATTGGGAGCATACCAATAAGGGAGGAATTTTTGCATGAGGCTCGATGATTATTGATGCCAATATTAAGGGGTGTGGTACATTGTCCAATGTAAAAGGCAGGGCAAAGTTGGCACTTGAGTAGGTAGACAACATTGCTGGAGGTACACGAGGAGTAGGGAATTGGTGGGAGAGAGTTAAAGAGCGGGTGGAAGAGGGATGGGATTCTGGTTAGGAAAATAGGACATGTTTTTGCATCTAGGTTTATTGCAGGGTCTGTGAGTGATTTTGGAACGGGGCGAGGATTTAAGAAGTGGATTGGTAGATTTTAGAAGATCTGATAGATTGGCGGGGCGTTTGAAAGTGACAGAGGGGCATTTGGGGAAAAGGTTGGTGGTGGAAATGTGGTTTTTGAGGATAGGATAGAGGTCCTTCAGGATAGAACGCAGAGATTCTAGGCCAGGAAGAAACGTGGTACAAATTGAAAGAGGGTGGTTTTTCACGGTGGTGGAAGGTCTGGGAGTGTATGTATGTCTACGGATCCTCTTATTCAGGAGGGATTCAGGATAACCTCGTTTAAGGAGGGAATGGTGTAAATTTATGAGGAAATTGTCTAGGGAGTCAGGGTCATAGCAAATTCTGTGTCCTCTTATGTAAAGGGAATAAGGAATGGAACGTTTGGTGTGGTATGGGTGACAGCTGTTGAAATGTAAGTACTGTTGTTTATTTGTGGGTTTTATATGTACGGATGTGTGAAATTTATGGTATATAAATGATATGTTTACATCTAGGAAGGTGATTTGGGAGGAGGAAACTGTAGACGTGAAGGAGTTTTTTTTAGGATTTAGGAGAGGACGAAGCATTAAGTTTGGAAATGAAAGTTTTCAGGGAAACAGGACCATGTGGCCAGAGAAGGAAAATATCGTCAATATATCTGAGCCACAATAGCGGCATATATTAATATATATATATATATATATATATAAATGTTGTCTACCCACACGACCTTATTTGGTTTCACCTCCCTTAATGTATATATATATATATATATTATTAGGTAATCTACCGGTTAAGGTAGGTTTTTGGATGGACACAACTATCAAATAAACATTTTGTGACTCCCCACCTTGCAAACTAATCTATATCAGGTCCCTCTTTATCTCGGTGTACTTCTTTCCTCCCTTCATCCCGTCCAACATCCCTATCCTGTTCCTACCCTTACCTCGCTTGCCCAACAGTCTCCTCTCTATTACCCTCTTCAACATTCCACTACCGCTCAATACGCCTTTCATCCATTTTTCCTGCCTCCATAGGATTTCTCTCAACAAACCCCTCTCCTCCCCCACCATTTCTAGTACTTCCTCATTTGTTTCCCTTACGGTCCATTTCACCTTCTCCATTCTTCTCCACACCCACATTTCAAAAGCCTCCAATCTACGTGTATCCTCCTGCTTCAGCGACCACGTTTCCGCGCCGTACTTGGCTACGCCGCGGAAACGTGGTCGCTGAAGGAGGATAGACGTAGATTGGAGGCTTTGAATATATATATATATATATATATATATATATATATATATATATATATATATATATATATATGCATTAAGGGAGGTGAAACCAAATAAGGTCGTGGGGGTAGACAACATTCCTGCGGAACTCCTGAAAGGTTTAGGAAACTGTGGAAGGAAGACTCAATATGGGCTTATTCATAGTATCTATGAATAAGGAATCTGGCCGGAAGATTTTGCGAGATCAATGTTAGTTCTTATCCCGAAAAAGATAAAGGCTACGTCATGTGAGGACTACAGAACGATATGTTTGAGACGAAATATTTATTTGGTAGTCGTGTCCATCTAAAAAACTACCTTAACTAGTAGATTGCCTTTATAATATTAATAATTTGAAACGATCTAAATCGTTCGGGCTCCGTTGCTCGTTTGTTGTTTTTCTGATGAAATTTTGTTAGTCAGATTAGAGTGCTCAATGTTGTCAGAGATCCATGCCTACCGTTGTCTTGCTTTTTTGCATTTTGGATTTTTCTTTTTGATTCTTTTACACGCCATTTATTGATAACTTCTGACTGTCGATGACGAAAATATATACTAAAGCCTCGTTTATAACGTCTTAACCTTGCTCTGCTTTCACAGTATTCAGATTCTTAGTAAGTGAAAATTTGGGACGACTTTATAATCAACAATCTAGTAATGTGTGATCATCGAGTGGGAAGCACAATGAATACGCAAACATTTAAGGGTGTTGGCGTTCCACTCTGAAGTCCTATCTAAAGCCTGAAGGATCTGCGCATGGTTGGAAGCATTGGTCGAGCGTCGAAGCCTCACGAATCCATAGTTTCGGAGCCCAAGAGTAGATGGGTTGGGAGGCTTTGGTGCTTGGGGAGTCAATGGTGATAGTTTATAATTTCTCAACCATCATGCACCCTCTTCTTTTTATTTAATACTTAGATAGAGGCTATTTTTTGCATTTCCTAATAAAAGGAAATAGTTCTTTCATTGGTGCTACATTTTTCCTTAATTTGTTAGCACAATTGTATGCGTTTGAAAATGACTTCCCGGTAGGTCCCGGACGTCTTTCTAGTTATATGGGCATTTAATTCTTAGAATCGATTTTTCTTTCCGAGATATATACAGTACATTACCACTACAACAATACATTTGAACGATATGGCGATTTTTACCCGCGTCCATGATTTTTTAAAATATATTCAGAATTCAAGTGATCATTGTGATTTCGGAGTCTTTAAACCTGTGAGATGGCCAGGAAATTAGCCATAATAGTATGTGAACAAAAGCCGCATTTTAACCTTCTTTTATTTGAGTTCAATTGATGAGTAAACTAAGGGCGTTTGATTTAATCTAATTTGTCCTTACGTCAATTACGGTTTTTTCCATTTTCTTTGATTTTTAAGTGGCTGTCACTTATATTCTTTACTTTCTCCCACTCATTTCACATTCACCATATTTTCTTTGAAGTTATAGTTTATCATTTGTTATTCACTGAACCATTAACTCCTTTAAAAGCAGTGTTGGCCATCCTAACTGTAAAACGTCAATTCCCAATGGTTTGACTGTATTGATGGGAAAATCACTTAAGCTACGCAGAATCCATCTATCTTATCAGTTCAAAAGAAGCCAAGGGTCAATGAGTACGGGAAACAAGAAAATTGATCTATCGCTTATCGGACCCTCATACCATTCTCTGAGCGCATCATTCTTAAATGTTCCGTCAGGAAGTGAGTTATCAGTTAAGTATTTCACGACGTTTTGTGTAACCATTTATTTGTGCCGGATGTCGATTTCAACCGCCGAGGAAACTTATTACAAATTTAAGATTTTCTCCAGAAGTTTTTCCTTTTTCTTGAAGTTCGGCACGCATAGAATCATCTCGCCTCATCCTCTTTTTTGAGCATAATGGTAAAGAAATACTTCAATTACAAAATTTCCTCGAATAAAATGGATACCCAAGCCCAACTCATTGTATCCTGACTCAGCTTATGAAAATCGAAATCCAAGGCGTCAGCTCAACTATTGAATTTAGTGGCTGAAATTGCATTGAGCTGAGTATATCCATTTCAAAGTTTTTCCCATTCCATTATGAAAATTCAGTATCTCATGGACCGCTACTAAATTCACCTTTAAAAATACTTGGATCCACGTTTAGAAACTGTAAAGAATCTTTTGCGTGCTTTTACTTCAGACGAGCGCCTGCAGGAAGTAGCCAAAGATTTATTACGCTCCAAGTTTCAACACTGCGTTAACTCAGGACGCTCATAGTCACGCTCGGAATAATTTGCCTCCGGTGGCGATACTCCGCGTGAGGCAACTCGTTTTTTCTCCTTCCCCTTTCACAAAAGCGTGAAACATCCTCCGTCGTCTTGGAAACCCCCTTCAGGAGTCTATGCTGTTTGATTAGTCTCAATTTGGAGTGCTTGAATCCAGGCTACTGTAATGAGATTTAAAAGTTACGGTCTTCCTCTTGAAAGTATTTCAATCTGTCGCGTCCTTTGGAAATTTCACTCAGTTTATTTCATTAAACTTACCGTTCCCTACCGTGCGCACGGTGATGAAGCCTTGTGTATAATATTTCCTTTTCTAAATTGTTTAATGTTGTATTCCAGGTTGTTCTCGTTTGTATCGGTATTATTTTCAAAACACTGTTTTGGAAGAATAAAACAAATCAACGGAATGATGTCTTTCGCCCGCCATATCCATTCCTAAACGAATATGACGGGCGGTGAAGAGGAAAGAAAGATTTTAGTCTTGGGTCGCCATCCTAATAGGAATGCGCCTGTGAGAACTCACCCCCAGAATTCCGAAGGAATGTTTTACAAATTGGCCTTTTATGACTGCATAATTGCAGTCTGTCCTATTTGAATATCTAGAATTTGTCTATATTTTTAGGTATTCACTAAGAATGCAATAAGTATTGACACGTAGAATGATAGTGCCTGGATTTCATTGATAATAACTTATTTCAAAACCATCGGAAGCGTAACACAGGCAACGTCATCAATGTACGTAACTAAATTAATGCTAAACATAATTCAACATCATTGGTCAGTATTTTCGAGGATCTTACTTCTAATTTGGCGGCGCCATGTCCAGGACACTTATGGATCGGAGAACTTCAGGGAGGGTCAGGAACAGGGAGGGAAAGGTTGGGCATGTTGAACGGTGTGAAGGGGGGTAGAATGTATGCGGAATTAAAGGGCTCATGGTAGCATGGGGTCAGGTTGTCTTTTGGGCAAGGCTAAGAACTATAGGGGTGTTTAGTTTGTGTCCAACCAAAACCTTCCTAAACGGTAGACAACAAAAATTATATGTATTTCTAATTTCCGTGAAGAATACCAAGAAGTTACTAACCTCTTTAATTAGAGGAAGGCAAATCCATACGAAATAAAAACAAGATACTACCGTCGTAGCGTGAAGCAAATACCCCAATTGAAAGTACTATATGTAGTACATTAAATGATTTTAATACATTTTATATTCAGAGGACGGCTCAAGGTTCAAGGAAAATTCATGAGTATAATGAATTAATAAAATATCAATGTACGATTTTGGTTTGCCCAAACATAGTAGTTATTTGAAAAAATTGCTCGAAACGTGACATGAAGTTGTGCGCGATGCTCCACGGTACTCTGCATGATTTTATGGGCAAATATTTGCTGGTTTGCTTATGGATGATTACAGGTGGGTTAATTTTGCATTTTGCAACCAAGAGGTAGCTGGAGTAACGAGGTTGCCAGGATATTTTCTTGTTCGCATTTGATTTCTGAATGACGTTAGACAGTGGGCTGAAAATCATCTGGAGGTTTTATAGTGAGAACCCCGATACGATTGAGTTATATTTAAGGGAACTTAAATAAACTTTACCTTAGATTGAGCAAGTGGTGCCCGTTGGTGATAGCTGAAATTATTAATTGAATGAGCTCTCTGCTGCTTATGGAACGCCTTAACCATTAGATTCAACGAACACTGGTTGCTCAATTTAAGGTAAAGTTAATTAAAAGTTCCCTTAACCTAACACAAACGGATATGGATTAATGCCCTCTAGTATTTCCAGGATAGCGCGTGATCCGGAGATTGCTTGCGAACAAGTACATAATTACCGAGGCCACTGTGCCACTTTCGTTTAAGGGCTAATTTATTAAGGTTTGATACCAAGAAGAACTGTTTCGGACACATAAGAGGGTATTTCAGGTTAATAAACACCCTATTTTGTCTCGAAAAAACGACAGAAATATAAATTTGTGAAGTGTTAGCTATCTGTTATCCGTTCGAGCTCCAATCTCGACGGTTAAACTTTTTCCGAGTGAAACTTTCGGGGCACGAATGCCTAGAGGAGAAGAGCAGTGCTCGGCTCTATCTGCCCCTTTTTAAAAACCGCAGAAAAAAGATACATATGTATATATTATTTTTAGGTATTCTACCGGTTAAGGTAGGTTTTTGGATGGGCACATCTATCAAATAAACATTTCGTAACTCCAAACAAAACCCAATCCAGTAACCTACTCTACATCAAGTCCCCTCTTCATCTCTGTGTACTTCTTTCCTCCCTTCATCCCGTCCAATATCCCTATCCTGTTCCTGCCCTTTCCTCGTTTGCCCAAAATTCTCCCCTCTATTACCTTCTTTAACATTCAACTACCGCTCAATATGCCTTTCATCCATCTTTCCTGCCTCCATAGTATTTCTCTCAACAAACACCTCTCCTCACCAACCGTCACCAGTACTACCTCATTTGTTTTCCTTTCGGTCCATTTCACCTTTTCCGTTTTTCTCCACACCCACATTTCAAAAGCCTCCAATCTACGTCTATCCTCCTGCTTCAGCGACCACGTTTCCGCGCCGTACATAGATAGCTACCCCCCATATCAGAGTTTTTACGAGTCTTTTCTTAACATCCCTACTCAACGTCCCCGTCATCAACTCCCTCCTCCTTGAGAAAGCCTCCTTGCCTAGCGCAATTCTTCTCTTAACGTCCCTACTACTTTGACCGTACTGGTCCAAAACACTTCCGAGATACGTAAACTGTTCTATCTGCTCTATTTTTTCCTCTCCTATTTTAATGTTTAGCTTAGCCTATTTCTTTCTGGAAAATCGCACAACCTTTGTTTTATTAATATTGATTCTCATCCCATATTTATCGCACTGAACCTTCAATTCACTTAGCAATGCTTGAAACTCCTTGGCTGACTGAGAAACTAATGCTTAGAGCTCGCCCTTACGTGCCTTTTATTTAATCAAAATTGCCCCAGTTTACCAATAAAAATTTATGGCATTGATTTTTCTCCCTAAAATAAATTACACAACTCACCATGGACTGGAAAAAAATACAATCGCGTAGTTTACGCAATGGCTTTGCGGCGTGTGAATTGGCTAACTGGGTGATTATTGTAATTTCGCGCACATGGATTTCTAGGTCAAATTGTTGATGTACAAACCGACTTTTCTATCAATTACGTAGCTTTTAAGACGGATAGTAGCTGTGATGTCGTACAGACGGGTTCTTACTCCATGAGGTCACATTTTGGATATGCTTAAAACCACCTGATAAAAGTGTTATTGATAGTCAATGTGAGCGAGGATGCATATGTGTGTATATATATATATATATATATATATATGCATATATATATATATATGATATATATATATATGCATATGTATGTATGTATATATATATATATATAATATATATATATATATATATATATATATATATATATATATATATATATATATATATATATATATATATATATATATATTGGCCACAATTTCCGCTCTGAGTTTGGATATTTCATGCCGAATTGGAAAAAAATGCACAGAGCGCTCGAGTTCGTCTGACACGAGCGCTCGGGTTCGAAAGCACTTTAGAATGAAAAATATTCATGAGGTGAGTTTCGTAAAGAAGGAAACATTTGAAATTAAAGCATGCGTTTGTATTTGTTGTCAAAACGTATGATGTGCTTGTGAATGTGCTTGGACGATTCCCCTCGGCGAGGCTCGCCTTCCCTAGTCCGATGAAATCTACGTGTTATATGTCTGGGAAACAGAGGTGGGAAATTGCAGGAAGTAGCGAGGCAAGATCTTCGTCAGCAATTTTTACCACTTTGTAATTTGCCATTTATACCGAAATTAAAGAGATCGGACATATATATTCTTGGATCGAGTTCCTTCGAATGAATTTTTCTTCCAGATATTAATTGGCTACGGAAGGGGTTTCTGAATAATCAGTACGAGAATCGAAAATGTAGGGCTGGTGGTACTGGAGAAAAGAAAAGTGGAAAAAGGTATTTTTTGACAACAGTACGAGCGTTTTCTCGCGTTCCCTGCAGACATATCCAATTCATTTTTTCAACAATTTCAGAACGGCAAGCTTTAAATTGGCACTCGAAGACACTTTTGAGGCAGACTTGGGGAACTGAGATCGAAAGAATTCTGTAAAATAACTTCCGGAGTCTGGCAGTGCTAATAGGATATCAAAGTTTTAACACATCGACAGAATTATTACCGAGAGGGGCAGGTGAGCTAACTTTTGCATTCGAAAACTCAATCCTGAGCTCACTTCAACATACAGGGGTTATCAAAAAAGTAACCTCCGTTTTCGTATAGCGTGAGAACTAGAGGGGAGAACCGAATGGTCGCTGTATTGACGCACACAGTAGGTCAGTAGGCCTCGAACTGCGGTGGTTGGAAGGTCGCGCCGCTGCTGCTGAATTTCATCAAAATATTATTGCTCCGCACGTGATGAGTGACAACGAGAGTTGCGCGTCAGCGTTGTCGTTCGTTTAAGAGTGAATCCGGATCTCCACGAATGATGGCCTGAGGTGAACAATGAACTGCACCTGAAAATTTATGGAAAAGTTCGTGAAAATCGTTTTGCCATAACTGAAATCTTTAGAAAGTTTTCCACAGATTACTAGGACTATGTTGCATGGAAACATGACTGAAAAGTTAGACTACTACGTTTTTTGTATAACGTAGGTCACTTTCTGGACAGAATATTTGGCGGGAATGTCAATTGTGTTGTTCATTTTGACTCGCTATTGTAAACAAACGACAAGCGGCGCGACATTCCAACCACTGCAGTTGGAGGCGTACTGACCTACTGGGTGAGTCAATATAGCGTCCGTTTGGCTCTCCCCACTAGTTCTCACGCTACACGAAATTGAAGGCTACTATTTGGATTGCCCTCGCAAATGGCTCATGCTGGTGACTGCGACTGACTCCCGCGCGTAACATAAGGAGGGAAAATATTAGCTTTTCTGACCTTAGATTTATTTACCTCATCCCAAGTCAAAGGAACTCTCCGTCCGTCTGTATTCTTTAAAAAAGTTTATATCGATCTTACTATAATTAATTATTAGGAAAGCTAATTTAAAAAGATTAATTTACTATTTTTTTATTTGACGTAAGAAATGATATTGAAAGGGTATAGGCGAAACTTATTTGAAAAAATTCTCTGCCTGAATCATTTTTAATTTTATTTCCACTAAAAGAGCATTCCAAATGTTTTCCATGAATATTTTTTGTTTAATGATTTTAAAAATTCATCCTAAAACATGCCGAAAAGTGAGATCCTGGTTTGGATACCAAAAAAATGAATTATTACCATTATGAATGAATCATCATCATTATGGATATGAAAAATAAAATCATTACCAACTAACGTTGGACTGCAAGTATCACCCAAACACTGACGATTTACAGATTTACTTACATTCAACTGTTGAAGTTCACGTGACAAAATAAGGTGCATCAATAATGATTTAGACAAACTAAATATGTGGAGTGTAGTCAACTTTTTAAATATAAATCCTACTAAATCGCAAGCAATAGTGATTGGATATCCAAGAATTCTTGCTTTAATTCAGAAAAATGAACCTCCGTTTTTAGCATTAACGGTAACCCAATACCACACTGCGACACTGTGAAAAACCTGGGGATTTTGATGGGTGAAAATGTATCGACGTCTTCTTAAGTAAACAAGATAAGCAAATCAGTATATAAATCACAATTTTCTCCACTCAAATTCGAATGCGTCATCCCCACGCCCTTAAAGAAACACTTAGTATCCACGCCAATCATACCGTTTTTCGACAATGCCGATGTAGTTTACCAATATTAATCGCATGAATTATCGTTAACACTTAAGCGTTTGCTCAATTCATGCATTAGATTCATATTTAATCTACAGATATCTAATCACATCACAAATTACATAATATACTTTCTTAGTTAAAGCTTAGAAAGAGACGTCAACTTCATACACTCCCTCTACTTGGTCAATTGCTGGACACAAATACTCCTCATTAATTGTTGGAATATTTCGAAACAGGTTCATAAAACAAATACACGAGGAGATAAAAGCCTGGTTACATACTTGCATATCGCAGCATCGAACGGTCATCTATAATACATCATTTACTGTTACTGCTTGCCGCGAGTGAAACAAACTCAGTGCTTCAGGGAAGCTCCTTCAATTGCATCATTCAAGAGAACCTTACATAAGACACTCCTAAAATCACTGCCAAATTGCAAGTAAAACACTTAAGGAGCTCATGGTCATATCATATTCACACAACTGTGAGTCAGAAATATCCACTTTACACATTAATCATACTGTTAAAATCTCACTTCTGGTGTTATATGTATAAATATATTATAAATAGGTAAGATACATATGGTTATAGTTTAATTTTTTTAAATGATCATTTAATCACATCGCAAAATTTTTTCTTTCATTTTTTCTTTAATGTTTCTTACTTTTGTATTATTAATCAGCAATTTTATTTCAATTATTTTTTTATCCACAACACACAAACACACGGATACAAAATCTTCAACACACAGAAACATAAAGGAATGACACTTACAGTATGATTGATGTTTCGACGGCTCGGCCGTCGTCATCAGAATTGCGTTGTCGGGGAAGAGCGGAGAGGACATGTGCAGAAGAAGGGTGAGGGGAGGTGAGGTAAGGGACCAATAGGAAGCGGACAAGGTGGGGGAGGGGAAATGTAGGCAGCATTGGATGACATCAGTGGGCTTGGTTCATCCCGGGGGGTTTAAAAGCCTGGAGCACCCAGATATGTGCCATCTCGCGGGTTCTCACCTCTATGCTACTAGGGGAATCGGGAAAGGTTTCAATCACTGAAACGGAGAAGCAGTCATCAAAAGACTGGTTGTGGGAAGCAGTGTGAGTAGGGATGGGATAATTAAGGAAGGTGAGATATTTGGTGGAATAGCGGTTGTTATTCATTCGGAGGGAAAGGGTGGTCGTGCATTCACCCGCGTAGAAGGCAGGGCAGAAGTTACAGGAGAGGCGATATATAATGTTTTTAGAGGTACAGGTGGCTATGGGTTGGGAGTTGGTAATAAGGGACGTGGAGGGTCATAGGAGATGGCAGAATTTACAGCGTGGGCGGTTGCATGGTGCGGACAGGGGCGGGGAAGAGATAGGGGTGCTCGTAGGTGGTTTTTTTGACTTGATGATGTCTCGCAAGTTTGACGGGCGTTTAAATGAAACGGAGGGACAATGTGGGAATAAAGGTGATGTGGATTGACTATTGTTCTATTGACTAATTGGAAAGAGCTCACGGATTATATGTTTAATTTTATGGGTTCTGGGGAAGAAAGTGGTGATAAGTTAGGGCATTTTGGGCGGTTTGGTTTGGGGAGAGGAGTGTATTGTCCCCACTCCGGTTGGAGAATTTTCCTATTGAGCAGTTTTTCAGGGTACCCACATTCTCTGAGAGGGACGTGTAGCTGGTCCATGTATTTCTGTTTGGAGGGGGTGTTGTTGCAGAGACGGAGGCCGCGGACTGAGAATGAGAAAAGGATGGAGCGTTTTGTGTGCGATGGGTGACAGCTGTTGAAATGGAGATATTGTTGGGTGTTGGTCGGTTTAATGTGGACTGAGGTGTAAAACTTATTGTTCTGGAGATGAATGCCAATATCTAGAAAGGTGAGATTCGAGTCTGATTAGATGAAGTGAAAGAAACCGAGGAGGAGGAGTTGAGAGAGGAAATGAAGGATGATAAGTTTTCGCGTCCGTGGGACCAAAGGAGGAAAATGTCATCAATATAACGGGCCCAGAAGAGTGGTTTGAGGGTTTGTTGCTGGAGAAAGTTTTCTTCAAGTTTACCCATAAAAAGATTGGCGTATGCAGGAGCCATACGCGTGCCCATTGCAGTACCTTTTATTTGCAAATATATTTTCTCATTGAATTGAAAAGCATGTTTGGTGAAGACGAGTTGGCTCAGTTTGGTAAGAAAATCTGTGGATGGAGTGTGTGGTGTCGGTCGTAGAGAGAGGTTATATTTCAGGGCTTCTAAGCCTTCTTTGTGGGGAATGGAGGTGTACAGAGATGTAACGTCTATTATGGCCATGGGAATGGCCGTGCTGAGAGGAATTGGGATTGAGTGTAGACGTTCCAGGAAGTGGTACGAATCTTTGATGGAAGAAGGGAGTGAAGTAGCTATGGGTTGAAGGTGGTGGTCTATAAATGCGGAGATTCGCTCAGTGGAGGAGTTGATGCTGGAGACAATGGCGTCCGGGGTTATTGGTTTTGTGAATTTGGGGTAGCAAATAAAAATGTGGCGTCTTAGGATTAGGTGGAGAAAGAATGGATATACTATATCTTTGCCAGAGAGACCTTCTCCGGGACCAAAATTGGATAGAAAAGATAGAATATCCTTTTGGTATGAAGGATTAGGATCTTGGCGCAGGGGGTATAGCAAGAAAGGTCATTTAATTGTCGTAATGCCTCAGCGTCGTAGTCTTTCTTGTTTAGCACGACAACGGATGACCCTTTGTCTGCCGTCATGATAATCATATTTTTGTTTGACGCTAAACGTCTGAGAGCTTGTCTCTCAGGGGGAGAAAGGTTATCTGGTGGCTTCAGGGAATCTATGAATTTTTTATCGGAAATCTTTGTTAGGAGGAGATTGATAAAGATTTCTATTGGATTATTGGATGCGAATGGTTTGGGTTTTTTTTCTGAGGCTGGACGGAATCGAGTAAGTGCTGGATTAATGGTGGACGCGTTTGAAGGGAAAGACTGCGAATTCCAATGGGCATGCCAGCGGAGATTCCGGCAGAAGTTTAAAGTGTCGGTGACAATGTTACGTTGTTGGTTCTAGGGGTGGGGGAGAAGGAGAGGCCGGTACTTAGTAGCGAAAGTTCGCAATTATTAAGAGGCTCGGACGAAAGATTCACTACTTTGTGTTCGGCTTGGGGTGTTGGGTCTGACTCTTTTGATTGGCGAATGGGGAAAACGGGTGTTTTGAACGCCACCTTCCTTAATTATCCCATCCCTATTCACACTGCTTCCCACAACCAGTCTTTTGATGACTGCTCCGTTTCAGTGATTGAAACCTTTCCCGATTCCCCTAGTAGCATAGAGGTGAGAACCCGCGAGATGGCACATATCTGGGTGCTCCAGGCTTTTAAACCGGGCTGAACCAAGCCCACTGATGTCATCCAATGCTGCCTACATTCCCCCCCACCTTGTCTGCTTCCTATTGGTCTCTTACCTCACCTCCCCTCACCCTTCTCCTGCACACGTTCTCTCCGCTCTTCCCCGACGACACAATTCTGATGACGACGGCCGGGCCGACGAAACGTCAATACATACTGTGAGTGTCCTTCCTTTATGTTTCTGTGTTTTGAATATTTTGTATCCGTGTGTTTGTGCGTCGCTGGAGAGTGTCAATTTCAAAGATATATAGTATATGTGTGTTTATATATATACAGCGTTCATCCGGAAAATAAGTGTACTGAGCTCAGGAGAAAAATTTATTACACTTTTACATATCATAAGTTAATATTCCTCAAAATAGGACCCTTGTGAGTCGATACATTTTTTCCAGCGGCGTTCCCATTCTTGGAACGCTCCCGCGAAGGCATCATCGGGAACCTCTCGAAGACACGTCGTCACGGCCTCTTTGACGGCGTCCAAAGTCCCGTATCGCGTTCCTTTCAAACTCCTCTTTATCTTCGGGAACAGAAAGAAGTCCGGTAGTGCCAAGTCCGGACTGTAGGGCGGGTGCGGCAGCGTTGCCACGCCGTGCTTGGCCAAGAAGTCCGACACGACAAGCGCGGTGTGAGACGGCGCATTGTCGTGATGCAGCCGCCAGATGTTTTGATTGATATAATTGGTCCTTAATAATCTCGTGCACTATTGTTTTTGGCACATTACACTACTCTGCTATCATCCGAACACTAAGACGACGATCAGAGTTCAGTACATCGCGAACTTATCGCACATTTTCGTCGGTGAGTGTCGTTGATGGGCGTCCATGGCGTGGTTCGTCGTCGACCTCTTCTCTGCCCTCCACGAACATCTTGTGCCACCGAAAGATCATGTTTCTGGACATGGCTGACTCCCCGTAAGCCTGGTTAATCATACCGACAGTTTCGGTAGACGATTTCCCAAGCTCTACCGCAAATTTGATGGAATAACGCTGCTCCAAAAACTTCGGCATCGCGTTCCGTTAGGTGGGTCGAGCGTGGAGGTTCGCGTTAACAGAGCTCCTCACTACACAACAGCTCAGAGCCGAGTGCCTTTTTCAGCATCGCTTGCCAACATACCCCCTTCCAATCGCAGCCCGTCAGAGCGGTGCTGGGCGCGCCTGAAGCGGCGTGAAAAAATCAGACCACTTATTTTCTGGACGAACCCTGTATATATATATGTATAATACATATACATATACATATATATATATATATATATATATATATATATATATATATATATATATATATATATATATATATATATGCAGCTAAAGTTATTCTCAGGATCATCAACAAAAGGACTCTATATGGACTGATTCGTAGTATCTATGAGGAAGGAATCTGGCCGGAAGATTTTGTGAAATCAGTGTTAGTTTCTATTCCAAAAAAGGCAAAGGCTGCATCATGTGAGTGTTACAGAACAATAAGTTTGATATCCCACGCAGCTAAAATTATTCTCAGGATCATCAACAAAAGGATGGAGAGTAAGGCAAATGATTACTTAGGGGATGAACAGTTTGGGTTGAGGAAGGGCAGAGGTACGCGTGATGCCATTGCAGTAATGAGAACACTAATTGAGAGGAATATAGAATACAATCAGGACGTTTTTGCCTGTTTTGTAGATTTCGAAAAAGCGTTTGATAGAGTGAATTGGGAAAAATTGATGCGTGTATTGCAGAAAATAGGAATGGATTGGAGGGACAGGAGACTGATCCGCAACCTGTACATGTCTCAGACTGCTCAGGTGAGTGTGGGGAACGGAGAGTCCGGATGGACAGTGTTAGGTAGAGGGGTAAGGCAGGGTTGCCCATTGTCACCGGTGCTGTTCAACGTATATGTGGAGGGAATGATTAAAGAGGCATGGGAAAAACTGGAGGTGGGAATGAAAGTCGGAGGGGGAATGGTAAAATCGGTTAGGTTTGCTGATGACCAAGCATTTGTTGCTCAGTCAGCCATGGGGTTCAAAGCATTGCTGAGTGAATTGGAGGTTCAGTGCGATAAATATGGGATGAGAATCAATATTAATAAAACAAAGGTTATGCGATTTTCCCGAAAGAAAAAGGCTAAGCTAAACATTAAAATAGGCGGGGGAAAAATAGAGCTGGTAGAGCAGTTTACATATCTCGGAAGTGTTTTGGACCAATACGGTCAAAGTGGTAAGGACGTAAGGAGAAGAATTGCGCTAGGCAAGGAAGCTTTCTCAAGGAGGAGGGAGTTGTTGACGGAGACGTTGATTAGGGATGTTAAGATAAGAATCTAAAAACTGATATGGAGAGTAGCTATGTACGGCGCGGAAACGTGGTCACCGAAGCAGGAGGATAGACGTAGATTGGAGGCTTTTGAAATGTGGGTGTGGAAAAGAATGGAGAAGGTGAAATGGACCGAAAGGAAAACAAATGAGGAAGTATTAGAGATGGTGGGTGAGGAGAGGAGTTTGTTGAGAAAAATCCTATGGAGGCAGAAAAAATGGATGAAAGACGTATTGAGCGGTAGTGGAATGTTGAAGAGGGTAATAGAGGGGAGAATGTTGGGCAAGCGAGGTAAGGGTAGGAACAGGATAGGGATGTTGGACGGGATGAAGGGAGGAAAGAAGTACACCGAGATGAAGAGGGACCTGATATAGATGAGGTTGCTAGGTAGGGAGTCACAAAATGTTTATTTGATAGTTGTGTCCATCCAAAAGCCTACCTTGAACGGTAGATTACCTAATAATAATAATAATATATACATATATTCCTATTTGTCAATACCACTTCTTCTCTTTTTTTCATGCATTGCTTGATTTTTATTTATTAATAAACTATTTCTTATTTCATTAAATGATAACATTGTCATCTGCATAGGTTTTCGCAGGTGTTTCACACCCTACTTCATGGGTGGGTGTTCTCTTGCAGTGAGATTTTTTTCCTTCAAGTATAAAAGCCTTATTCCTTACATTTTTCCCAAAATTTTGTATATATTTCTTCTCTTCTTGCTTGTGAAATTCTTTGTAAATGGATTGTCATTATCCATTTATATTTTAATATTTAACACTGAAATGTAATTATATTTTCATTGAATATATTTGACGATCGGTTAGATAGAAGTGGGAACTACAACAGTCTCAATTTCGCCCGAATAAAGCCAAGTTATTGTTATTATTCCTTTACGAGTACACACAGAATTCTATTTTTACCTTGAACTGAAAAGGATGTTGACGGCCTCCAATTTGTTTAAATTTGTATATATCACATATTCAATAATGTGTACCAAAATTATTTGTTGAAGAAGGTAGAAAAATTGGATTCAGGAGATATTGTGAAGCGATTAAATGTTGAATAATGTCCAAGAAGTGAGGTAGATTAAAAAAAGGCGAGGCACTTTATTAAATCATGAAGGAGCTAAAAAATGTGACTCTTTTGTATGGTTTTTGCAATTTTTTTTTAGGGTAGTTAGTCTTTTGTTAGCTGGGACGAAGGAATTGGTAAAGAAGAATGTGGTTATCTGTTATGCCTCGTGTCTGTAGAAAACCTACCTTGAGGTAAATTAATAACGATTTCCTTCATCAATTTTTTCAATAATTGGAAATACTTAATGAAAACAGTAATCTTGTATTTTTTAAGAAAGTGGCATATCAACATTTGTTGAAATCGAACCCTAATTTTCCTCCCTGTTAATTGAAAATCTGTTTACGACTGCCATTTTGAATCGCGAAAACACTGTCGCGATCAAAATTTGGATTTCCATTCTCTTTTCCTTGTATTAGCATCATTTTAAATATTTTAACCGCAACCCCAACCTCAGGATAAAATAAATCAAAAGTTGAAAATCGGTTCCCTGCCATAACCTTCTCTTCACCCAGATGCATTTGGTGGCAAAATATGGCCGTCGTAATTATGATGAGAGTTTGCTTCAGAATATTGGCATCGATCAAAAAAATGTTCATATTGACTTATTATGATGCGTGCATGCTACACTAGGCTATGGTCTAAAAGCCTGTCACACCACAGAACTTTTTTTTGCGGTTAACAGGATAAAAATCGACTCCCCCCCCCCTCCCCGAAGTGTTGCTCCATGTGGACTTTTATTATTGACGGAACGAGGGCGAACGTCATGAGCGAAAGGAGATGTGGGCATATGTTAAAATGGTAGCAATTTCAGTCCGATCTCCCGCAAAAGTAGAAAACCTGACAAAAATCTTTCTCGCAACTTTCCAATCCAAGAAACGCGCTCTAAGAGAAAGCAGTAAACGCGTTAAGGAAATATAGGTCAAGGCAAGATGATCAGCCGGTCAAAGAAAGACCTTGGGTCACCTATTGTGGGAGGTGAGTCGCCGTTCACATGATTTTCACCAATATTTCTAGGGTTCACGCGTGGTTTATGGGTGGGTGGGCGGAGGGATTGCAAAGAGTGCCCTGTGGCTAGACGCAGCCAATATTGGAGCGAAAGTGGACGCTGTAAATTTCGGGGCGCGGAGCAATTTCCAGTGGGCGACGTAATAGCGTCACGTTTGTTACTGTGTGCCGTGCGATCGGAGGTGATGGGGAGGGAGGGAAAGGGAGTTCGGATGGAGAATGCGTGGAGCGAAGCGAGAAGAGAAAGGGAGTTTTGTCTTCTGTTGATGCAATGGGCAGCAGGCGGAACCGAACAAAAACATAACAACTGGTCGACACTCCTCTCCTAATTTGCTATTTTCTGTGTGAAATCAACTGTTGAAATTTGCATTGTGCGGCTTGATATATCTGAAGGCTAAAACTTAAACATTCTATGAATGAACTAGTGGAATTATTTTTTACGCTCTTCGCGCCTTGATTGAGTACATTTATGCTAAGAGATACGTCAAACTGAGCAAAATAGTACCTTTAAAGGTATTGGACCCATTAATACGAGAAATATATTGCATAGGGCATAGCAATGGGTGAAGAGGGAAAAAAACGTTAACAATATACATTTTGCACGCACTTTTTAGCCTCTGCTTGTTCAAGATGAGGGCACATTAAGCCGAAGTTAAGCTTAAAATAACGTGTGCATAATCATATTCGTTCTTATTACGAGTTCGAATAGATACAGCTACAGAAAAATCTGTTAAATTTGGCAATTTATAACACTTTGTATCCTTTATCACTCTAATCCTCCAACGTAACCTGCCATCCATTTTAATCCCGGGACCAGAATTACACATTACCATTGCTTCTCAAGACATGCCATGAATTGACTTGAATATTTGGAAATCTACATCTACTCAATACCACGCTAGACGCCGCAAGGGCGTGTGGTGGGAGGTGTTAGGGCACCACCCGTAGGTTAGGGAAAAAAAGCATGCAGAAGCCACAAATTTATAGCTCACAAACCAAACATGGCAAACATCCATGCACGAACCCTTTCACCCCACTCACATGCAAACCCACAAACTACCAACAAACATACACATGCACAATCTTTGAATTTTTAATTTTGTTCCAACGTCTAACTTAAATGTTTTTAATATTTCTAAATGGACTTCGGATTCTTACTATTAAGATTTCTGAGTGTTCTGGGGAAGAATGAGTATTTGAATCTATCTGTATTGGGATCTATCTCCCTTATTTTATCTTTATGGTCTGATCTACCTAGGTAGTGTGGGCCATTATTATTCCTATTGTGCCATCGTTAAACTCGCTGGTTCTGTATCTATCTGAAAGTTTAAGTCTCGCTTGTTCTCTTCGTATTTCAAGGGGCTCCCAGCCCAAATCCTCTAAGAGACCTGTCACACTTGTGTTCTTGTCATATATATTTTTCACGAATCTGGCGGATTTTCTCTGGACTTTATCTAGTTCCTTTTCCCAGATTTTCTCCCAAGGATCCCAGATACTTGCGGCGTATTCCAAATATGGTCTAACTAGAGCAAAATAACACCTCTCTTTAACTTTCTCATGACATGTCCCCACCACCCGTTTAATGAAACCCAGGTTCTTTAAAGCGGATCCGCATATTGTCTGGATATGTGCTCCCCATGGGGGGCGTGGTGTTAGAACTACCCCCAAATATTTTACTTGTTTGGCCGTAGTTAGTACTGAACCCTCTATTTCGTAGTTTATGAAAACACAGTAATCAACCCGAAGGTCGGTTGGGTAGATGATGGTAGAGTTCACCCAGTACTAAGCTCGATGGCGTGTGAAATTCACACATCAGGGTTGGGAGGGCCAGTTCCTTTCCCTGTGCCGGTTATGGTTTCCCAGAAAGATCTGGTACCCGAAAAATCACATAGCTTGGGTGGAGCTGCAGGTGCCCAGAGTCATTGCCCGGGAATCTAACCCGAGACCCTCCGGTCAGTAATCCAACGCTCTACCGTCTGGACTACCGCGACCCACCAAATGGCCTAAGGTTGATGAAAAAATTGCTAATGACTACCAAGGTACCGAAATATTATGCGGAATGCAGTACTTTAAGATGCTTAACTGCATATTTTCAAATGCGAGTGCCGTTCTCGCTACCAATTTCTCAAGTTTCGAGAAGGGTAGGATTTTTGAGTACCAGAATGATTATTTTCGAGTCACTCGACCTAAGGGTTTTTCCCGAGCGCGAGGATGCCCATTGGCGGGGTCGAATGGGGGGAGATTTCTCGATGGGGATTCTCCCGCCGGGGGAATACACACTCGGATTTACTGTTTCGGGGGAATACATAAACGTATCGGAAAGCGTTGCGATGTCTATTGGATCGTAAAGGTTGGTCGGGGGGTTGGGCGGAGGGTAGAAAGAGAGGCGTGGGTTATGTACTGCGGGGTGGGGGTTGATGCGGAAACAAAGAAATGGTTCGGAGGGCTTTGGGGATGGGTGGCAATGATTAATGTGTATCTGAGGGACTGGGTGAAGGTGGGTAGCTCGTGGCGAAGGGGAAGAGGGAAGGAGTTGCGTGTGTGGTTTTGAGCGTGTTATGGCAACGAACGTAGTGGCAGAATAACGACCCCCGTTCACGCATGGCCAATGACGACAATTCGAAGGCTCTTCTCTCAGTGGGTGGAGGGAACTTCTGTAGTCCGCAGAGGGGAAGAGGAGGGCGGGCGGAGGGAGGGAGGATGGGGGTGTAGGGGAAAGAGCGAGTGAGGGCGTGGAGTGGGAAAAGAGGAGGGTCGGGGGCGAGTAGCAGGGCAAATCAATCGGCAAGGGAGGAGGAAGAGTGGCCGCGAGGCATTTCGATTCCACCGGGATGGATTTAGGAAGAAGAAGACATAGATGCCGTACCGACGCATGAAAGGTACCTTAGTCAACCGCCCAATAGTTCTTTCACCAGAGCGTTTTTGGGGGAACGTGTAGAAATAAACGATTTCAGCATAATCCCAAAAACACCAGATACAATATTATTTCATTGATGAGTTCATTTTTTATGCATGCATTTAAACTATCCGTGCTGGTCGGAAATCGTGGATGCATATAGGTTGAGAAGTAAAAAGTGGCTGTCGTATTTGGTGTGCATGAAAAAAACTACGAAATCGGATCGAATAGAGAAGAAGGTGGTTTGTAAGGGATAAGAAGGGTAGGTAGGATTCGAGGAAAGTAACAAAGGGGAGACATTAAGGCAAGGGAATGATGCTAGGAAGGCTACATATTGATAAGACAAGGGATGGATAGGGAGGCTATATATTGGAAGAGTATAAAAACATGGGGAAATGAAATTCTCTTGCTGAAAGAGGAAAAACATGCTCCTGATTTCAATCCTTCGTGAGTTTTAAGGTTTCAAAATGTTACAGGAGTGCATTTAGGACCAATGAATAAATGGTACGTCAATATAATTGAATAGGCACGTGCCGATTACGATACTGATGGGTATTCCCTAAAATTGACCTTTCTCCCCAACCTCGTTTCTCTGTGGTTAGGCATATTTAACGCACACGTATCTTTTAGGACGAGATTGAGATCTAAGAGTTCTCTCTCACAAGTGCCTTTTACATTCTGATCTATCGTCGCAATCGAGTAAGAGCAATTTAAATAATAAAATATCTACGCATAAATAGAAAATGCTAACTGCAATCATGGAGTAGGCCCGTCGTCAAGTGCAGCGCTTGTGCGTGGATAGAACTAGAGAAAAGAGTGAATTTACACTCGGGAGGAGCGAAATGGCCGCGTAAAAGCACGTCAAATGAACTCACTATATACGTTATAACTCTACGAGAAAAAGGTACTCCCCAGAGGAATTAAATATGTTAATCAGAGCAATTAATCTTAACATTTAACCTCTTTCTAGTCATATTTTCCCGGGCATTAACAGTGCTTATTTTGATTTTCTCGCTGCAACATATCGCTCAAGTTCCTCCTCCATGTCCATCGTATTCAAACATCTGATGCAGCATCGGACATCATTTAATGGCATGGTACACAGCAAAAGCGTATTGAAACTCGACGGACCGCATCATCTGAATTGACCTGTTTACTGGGGTGATATTCAGTTAATGCTCGATGCTTGTCGATTCTGGCTTGCCTTTAATTTCTCGAGTACATTGTGAGGTGGTGTAGTGCGTGGGGAACCGTTAGACCGACGACGAAAATGGAATTTTTATTACGGATTAGTGACGGAAGTATTAGCAGGGAAAAAGAACGTACCTAATCATTGATTTGCTGCAATCCTGGTGTAATAAGATTACCTGATATCCATTAGTGGTTTCTTTTTCTTAAGGAATACATTTTCAACGAATCGAAAAACCTCGTTTTTGTGTGATATTCAAATACCTTGGTCGAGAATTGAGTATCTTGGTGTTAAAGGATAGATGACCCGAACAGCAATAAGATATTTGGATGTAATTTGAATCTCAATTTACGCTAGTAAGTTATTATTATATGAGTACATTATGATAAATTATAGTTGAGGAAAATGTATGCATTCGTGCAAGGATTGCTCTCTCTAGAACTATCTAAATCTACAATTTAAACCTGAATAATGGCAGTTAGTAAATTTAAAGAGGATAAATTCGTTACCATAAGCGCAGTCACCGACCCGAAGACCGATTTGGTAGGTGATCGTAGAGTTCACCCAATAGCCTGATGGTATGTGAGATTCATGATAGGGGGGTCAGATCCATTCCCTGTGCAGCCTATGGTTTCCCAGGAAGATTTGGGTCCCGGGAAATCACGCAGGTTGGCTGGAGCTGAGGGTGCCCTGAGAGAGAGAGAGGAATGGAACCCGGGCTCTCTAGTCAGCAGTCCAACCCTCTACCCCCTGGACTAACGCGACCCCGAAATAAATAAACGCACCACGGTATAAATATTTCAAATGAAGCTCTGATGCAGGAAAAAATTCTTTCATGTGTCCTCTGTTCGTTTCCATTCACTAGTGCGTCCTATTTCGCTACCGATCTCTTTATCGCGATCAAACAACATAGTTGATAACCGCGGCTGGGGCTCTGATATCTTTGACAACATTCTAGTATTTTCCTTTCATTCATGGTTATCTCTCATCCTTATTCTGTCGGATTTAATTCTGTAGCATCAGATCATCAAGAAAGATAACATCCACATCTACTTAATACCCCGCAAGCCGCCGCAAGGGCGTGTGAGTAGAAGTAGATGTTTTATGATTTGAGTAATTTCTTAGGATTTGTAAAAGTGGGTTTTTTTCCTTTATTGCACTGAAACCACTTTATAATGATATTTCATGTGTAGTTAAATTGTTCACAAGGCATATCAATCAATTTTGTGGTTTGTCAATTTTCGACATTTTTCATGAAAACGAGCAGTACAGGCATTTTGATGAAATTCTTAATTGACTAAAATTACTTAATTTCGATTCCACATTGTTTAAAAGTTGTCATTATTCCACAAACACCCATGATACCCAAAATATGTGCATTTTAGGAAAATTATTACGCATTTTATGATTTTTGTAATTTATCGGGATCAGTAAAAGTGGTTTAATTTCACTTTATTGCACTGAAACCTCTTTCTAATGATATTTCATGTGTAGTTAAATTGTTCAGAAGGCATAACAATTATTTTTGAAGTTGGTCAATTTTTGACATTTTTCGTGAAAACGAGCTTTGATACAACATTTGACGAGAAAACATTTTGATGTAATTTTTGGTCACTTATAATTGTCCAACTTGGATTCCACATTGTTCAAAAGTTGTCATTATTCCACAGATACCTCAAAATACTCAACATATATGCATTGGAAGAACATTTTACGCATTTTTTGAGTTGAGTAATTTCTTAGGATTTGTAAAAGTGGTTTCTTTTGAAAGTGAATCCTCTTTCTAACGGTGCCATTTGATTAGTGATCTCATTACTGTAATGGCATCACGCGTGCCTCTTCCTTTCCTAAAACCAAACTGATCATCCCCTAAGTAATCATTTGCCCTACTCTCTATCCTTTTGTTGAGGATCCTGAGAATAAATTTAGCTGCGTGGGATATCAAACTTATTGTTCTGTAATCCTCAAATGATTTAGCCTTTACCTTTTTCGGAATAGGAACTAACACCGATCTCACAAAATCTTCCGGCCAGATTCCTTCCTCATAGATACTACGAATCAGTCCATATATGGCCCTCTTCCCACCTTTTCCCAACCATTTCAACATTTCTACAGGAATATTGTCCACCCCCACTGCCTTATTTGCTTTCATCTCCTTTAATGCCCTTTCTATTTCATCGTCGAGTATGCCTGGACCTAAGCTATCTTCTTCTACGTCATGTTCCTTTTCTATGTCTAATCTTGTCGGCCTAAGTTCTTTACCATACAGTGTTTCCATATATTCCTTCCATCTCTCTTGGCTTTTTCCTGGTTCAACTATTATCTTACCCCACCTATCTTTTACTGCTAGCACAGATCTTTCCTTCTTACTTTCCGATAATAACTTAACTTTGCTGTATAGCGCACTTATTTCACCCTTCTTCTGTAAACTTTCCATATCCTCGCATTGCGTTTTCCACCATTCTTCTTTTGCTTTATTAGTGGCTTTTCTCAATTTATTGTATAACTCTTTGAACTTCATTTTGCCTAACTCTGTGCTTACATTTTTCCATCTACTTCTCTCATCCATCTTTGCAATCATCTCATCCGTTACCCATGGTTTCCTTATCCTTTTCCCGTTAACGGTTTCTATAGTGTCTTTAGCGGCTTCCAATATCCCTTTCTTGATACAATCCCATTTTTATTCGATAGTACTCAGCTCTTTACCGTCATCCATCATTTTCTCTACAGCCTGCTGATACTCGTTCTCCGTTAATCCATTTAATGCTTCCAAATTCCATTTCCTAACCCGCCGCCCTTGCCTTATCTTCTTGAAACGGACGTTACATTCCATAACAACTAAATTGTGGTCAGACTCCGCATCCGCTCCTGGGAAACTACGAATTTATCACACTGTTCCTAAACCTGTACCTAACCATAATATAATCTAACTGATATCTTTCCGAGTCCCCTGGCAATTTCCATGTATAACTACGCCTCTTGCGGTGTCGAAACCATGTGTTGGTGATGACTAACCCCTGTCTCCAGCAGAATTCAATTGCTTTCTCCCCGCGTTCATCCCTCGTGCCTAACCCATAGTCCCCCACCTCACCACCATCTCTTCCTTCGCCTACCGTCGCATTCCAATCCCCCATCACTATCAAATGTTTCCCTGCAGGAACGATGATATTCTCTAACTCATCGTACATCCTATCGACTTCGTCCTCCTTGTGGTTGCTCGGTGGCATGTATACCTGAACAATGACTAAGTTCGTCGGTTGCGCTTTAATCTCTACGAGTAAAATTCTATCTGTCTCTTGCTCTATGTTGACTACGCTTCTTCCTACCTCTTTATTTAAAATTACGGCAACCCCTCGTTGGCTCTCGTCCCCGCCGCTGTATATCACTCTATAATTGTCACTCCAGTAATCCCCGCTATCCTTCCATCTCACCTCGCAGATACCTAAAACATCTATATCACCTCTTTCCATCTCTCGCTTGATATTCTCTAATTTGCCGGTCTTCAACAATGTCCTGACGTTCCATGTTCCTATTCTAACTACTTGCGTCTTCTTCTGCGTCTTCCTTCCTGCTGGTGTTATTTTTCTCCTGCAAGCGTTTCGTGGGATGACGAGCGCGGAAGCCTTGCCTCCCCCGCTGCCGGGCACGACAGACGGCCGCTTGGGCCGAGGCCCGCAGTTGCCAGGACTCAATTTTTGTTTTGTGTCCATCATTTTCTTGGGAGTAGTAATTGAGGTGGTTTTGTGCTTTCTATTGCTTAAAGCTCAACTTTGTGGAAGTTCATGTTCAATATTTATTTTATTAAGAACACAAGGTGTACATCCACTCTACTTCATTCTCATACAACTAGTTTCAACGCTTAGGCGTCATCATCAAGTACAAAAACAAAACCAACTGCGGCTCTTTTATGTAGCATTTATGAGGGAGAGTGGAGTGGGTGAGAGAGGGGGTAAAAAAGAGGGGTTAAATCGGGTTGTGATCGGCGTAAATGGGAAGGATTTTAGGGGTGTTAAGCGTCAGTGATTGGTGGGTTAACAGTGGGGTGGGGGGGGGTGGGTGGGTTGTTGAGTCTTTCGATGAAGGAAAGGGGTAACTCCACGATTGGGGAGTGGTATTCAAACAACAATTCGTTCACCAAATGACCCGTTTTTAAATTCAACCATTAATGTAGTTGTTTTCATCATCCCCTTCAGTTCACTATTGACCCACCTGTTTTGTAATCAAAACAATGAAAAATGGCGTACATTTAAAACAATAAGTGCATGCAGAAGCACACTTTCCCTTTGACCTGCCGGCCATAAACTGACTGTCATATTAATGGTTAGTTTTTGTACAAATATGTAAAAATATTAAACATAATGGATGTGTAATTACAGAGATTCACTAAAAAGTGAAATGGAATGGAAAGGTAATTAGGGCAAAAATTATCGATCCACATTTACAGTATCTGTTGCATTGATGCGCTCTAAAACTCCTCGGCTTTAAGAATATTTGTATTTTTATTAATGTAAACCAGCCATGCTCTGGCAAGTTTCGCAGTCTGAGGCGTCCATACATCAAAGAGGAAATGAAGCGGGGAGGGGCCGTTGGCTGGAGGGTTGTGTGCGAAATTTTTTTTTTATTAGGTAATCTACCGGTTGAGGTAGGTTTTTGGATGGACACAACTATCAAATAAACATTTTGTGACTCCCCACCTAGCAAACTAATCTATATCAGGTCCCTCTTCATCTCGGCGTACTTCTTTCCTCCCTTCATCCCGTCCAACATCCCTATCCTGTTCCTACCCTTACCTCGCTTGCCCAACATTCTCCCCTCTTATGAAGAGGAAAAAGGCTGAGGTTCCAGGGTATTAATATTTTTCTGGAAGGTGAACATCCCTCTGTAGACTAATAATAACTTCCATAACACGATATTGAGAAGGACAACCTCGATGAATCCGAGCAAAGCAAGCTCTCTCTTATTTTTTGCAGCAATACCAAGAGTCAACAATTATGGAAGCCGGGAGGCCGCAATGCGTGCTAAATATTTTTCCAAGTAAGCATTGAAGTTTCACGCAGATAACTTGATGATTCTAAACATCGATCATAAGAAATTATTTATTGCAATTATCTTAGATTAAATAAAAATTTCACGAATTTTCGCATTCCTTTTACGTTCCTTAAAGCTATCTAGTTGAAAAGTTGTTTGTTGGGGATTTGAAAAACACTATTGCCTTTATCATTTGGCCATCAATATGAGGATAACTGGTCATGCTTAATCAGGTGAACCCAGTATGGGTGCTTAGTCGGATGACCTGTAAGAGGGCACCCTTCCGGCCCAAGTAGTTTCTTTCGCTGAAATGCCCTGAACTGCCACTTATTGAAATCTTTTAAGTTGTAATGGTGAGCTTTTCTTGATATGATTCATTTTTAATACACTAATTGTTTAAAGATATTTGAGTGTTTGTGCTTTTGGGGTATTTTATGGTACATCATTCCAAGAGCGAAGCAATCAATGGGATAATTCTCCCGCTGAGCCGCGTGAGAAGCTTTGGCCACATTATACTTACATGCATAGTGCTATCAAATCGAAGCTAAATGCTAACTATTATTGCGTTTTAAATCAAAACATAATTTATAAAATTAAGTAAAATTTGGTAAATAAATCGATTTGAATCCATCATCCACAATTGTTTCAATGTACTCGCAGTGGTAACATTAATTTATGTGAAACGTCATTCGGATTCAGGGAGTTTCCGTCGTGTGGGTTAGTTGTGTGGACAACGGTTTCGTCCCCAGCCGTGTGGATGTTTTTAGGATGAGTAATTATTCCGAAAATTATAAGTGCTTATTCGTAAACCTACTTTCACCTGAAGACCTGGGCCGAAACTGTTTACCACAAAGCTAGCCTACGCTAAGGAAACTCCCGGGAGCTGCATGGCACAGCTGCCGTGGAACCCTTAAGAGTAATATCAATTTATTTAGGGTAATATTATCGAAATGCTATTATTTCATTCCGGGCATTTAAGGGATGATACGACCACCTTTGGATTAATTCACAGATTTGAAACCTAAATTAAAATATATTGCCATTGGAACTCTTCATCTACATCTGCATAATACCCCGCAAGCCGCCGCAAGGGCGTGTGGCGGGGGGTGTTAGGTTACCACCCAAAAAAGGAAAAAAGAAATACCGCATTCAAAACCAACACACACATGCAAACCCCAATCCACAGCAGTGCACATATTCAAAGAAACATCCCATCATTCGACGCGCATGCAAACAAACATCTACCTCCCTTCACTCCACAAGCATGCAAGTACATACGCTTAACTACAACAAATAATTTTACCCTAGGATGCAGCAAGAAATTTATCAGGAACGTGCAAGCTAGTTTCTAGCAAGTAGCCAGGCGAAGCACCACCACCACAAGAACGTTCCACACAAAACTCTCTCCCAGGCAAGGTGAGGAACCTGGCCCAACGCTGCAGTTGGGAGGAGGGCACACCCACGGAGAGGGAAAAGGGATGGAAGGGGAAATTTAGGGTACCAAAAGCAGAGCAAACAATGCTGTAAACAGCAATACATTACTTAATGGCATTCCAATGCGGGCATGCGGGAAGGGTTTTGACACAACACACAGGAGGTTAGTGAAAGTGCATGCAATTGAGTTTAACTTATTGTTACCTAGACGCCGAGGGTGGCAAGTGGCATTTTTGTTATCTCCGAGTGTGACCCTACAGTTATTATCCCGTATTGTCCGTGGGAAGAAGGAGTCCTTGAGTCTGCTAGTCCTGGAATCTATTTCCCGAATTTTGTACACATGATCCAAGCGACCAATGTATGTTGGAGCGCGAATAATTTTCGAGACCTCGGTGTTGAAACATGCGGATCTGAATTTATTTAGTAAGTTTAACCTAGCATTGAGTTGTCTTTCTTCCAGTGATTCCCATCCCAACTCCATAAGCATTTCAGTGACGCTTTTCGTTTTATCGTAACAGTTTTACAGTTTTCCACGAAACGAGCTGCCCGGCGTTGGACCTTTTCAATTTCCCGAATGAGGCCTTTTTCACACGGATCCCATACGCTACATGTATATTCTAAATGGGGTCTTACAAGAGCGTGATAACAACGTTCCTTGACCTTGGAGTCACTTCTGCCGACAATACGTCTAATAAATCCTAATTTTTTATATGCTTGCCCGCATATTTTACGTATATGGGTCCCCCAAGTTAAATCTTTAGTGATTGTAACACCTAGGTATTTCACCGTATCAACTACTTCAAGGTCAACTCAAGCTAATTTGTAAACGAATCCCGTGGATCTTTTAAAGAAATTTACCACCGAACAATTATTAAGATTTAAAGGTAATCCCCATTTTGAACACCATTCATTAATGGTGTTCAAAATCACGTGCTAGAATTAAACGATCCTCATCCCCAGATATCTCCCGATAAATCACTGTGTCATCCGCGAACATCATTATCTTACTTTTCACTTCGCGGTTCAAATCCCAACCCAATTTATTAAAATATATAATAAATTGGGTCCAACCCAATTTATTGCCCCCTTGTGTATACCTGCGCCCTTAAATTTATGGATGAGTTTACCATGTGGAACCTTATCAAACGCCTTTTGAAAATCTAAAAAGATCGCATCCACTTGCCTACCACTTTCACCCGATAAAAGTAAGTCATGTGTGAACAATCCTAATTGGGTCTCGCATGAGCGGGTTTTTCTGAATCCGTGTTGATTGTCACTTAAAAAGTTCATGTTATCAAGATGTCTCATTATGGAGCTGACAATTATGTGCTCTAAAATTTTGCAACATATAGAAGTGAGAGAAATGGGTCTGTAATTGCTGGGGTTCTCCCTGTCACCACTTTTAAAAATAGGCGTTATTTGCGCGGTTTTCCAATTCTTAGGGACTTTGCACTCAGTGAGTGATTTGTTAAATATACCTGTAAATTTGAGGTACGGGGCGATGTTAGGAGCTAAGTGTTTTAGCACCCTAGCTGGTATGTTTTCGGGACCCGGGGATTTGTTTGGTTTAATGTCTTTGAGCAATTTAGCAATTCCTTGCTCGTCCGCTGTTATTTTTGCCATGGGTTCAGTATATATTGTTTCTTGGAGATACGTGGTGGCTACATCTTTCGTGAAAACCTTTGGAAGAATTCGTTTAGAATGTTGGCTTTACCCTCACTGTCAGTATGAATGATATTGTTGCAGTCCCTTAAGCAAGCCACGGTTTGTTGACCCCCATTTACTTCCCTAACATATGACCAGAAAGCTTTGGGGTCAGTGTTCAAATACTCGCAGAGTACTTTACGTTTAAAGTCTTGCAAAGCGCTACGTAATTGTGTTTTAGTTTCAATTTTAGAGGATCTATACTTGTCCAAAAGCTGTTTATTGTCCAAGGGTGATGAGTTCAGACATGCTTTCTTTACCCTAGAGTGTAACATTCTCTGCTTTCGAAGGGCTTTTATTAAGACTTTGTTGTACCACCTGGGGTCGCGATTTGCTTTAACGTATTTTACAGGGATGAACTCTGTTATTCCTTTCTGCATAATTTGGACAAACTGTGTCCAAGTTTCTTCCACGGTGGCAAGACTGAAGCGGGTTTTGAAATCGTGTAGTGAAGAGTTTAAATGGCGGGCAAAAGTTTCAAAATCTGCTTAGTGATAATTATAAATTTTTCTTTTTGGCTTAACATTCTTTTTTATTTCTATGTTCAAGTTGATAATAACTGATTTATGGTCACTCATACCCTCGTCGGTTGATACACTACTAATGCGTTCCGGTGTGTTCGTAAGAAATAAGTCCAATATGTTCTTTCCACGGGTGGGAGTGCGTACTGCTTGATGGAGCGAGTTTCATTGAACCAATTTTAGTAAGAAATTGTAAGATTTGCGATCACGGGTCTGAGATTTAACGATATTTCTGTCCCAATCGATACCAGGGAGGTTAAAGTCACCACCAATTGTATTGATGCATTTATTATTTTTGCGTGTAAATTCATTTATTTGTTCATTGAGGGTATTAAGTGTTTGAAAATCTGAGTGTGGAGGTCTATAGAAAGAGCATAAATTAATGCTGGGTTGATTGGATCGCAGTATGGTGCACCAAACACTTTCTATGTTATTATTTTCAAATGCAAGTTGTCTGCTTTCAAGATTACTTTTCACAGCCACGAAAACTCCCCCTCCGGGTCTTGTACCTCTATCTTGTCGGTAAACTGTAAAGTTTATTGGGAAAATTTCTTGGTCATTGATGTCATTACACAGCCAACTCTCTGTGCCTAATATTATATCAGCCGAATGACATTGGATTATATTCTCTAGATCCGCTATTTTATTTTTGAGGCTTCTGCAATTTTATACAGGTATTCATTTAAAAAAATTTAGATTGTTTTTCTCTTGAATAACGCCCTTGTTTGTGTCTGATCGTAATTTACGACACGTTTGTGGAGAAGTGCATGTGAAATGTCTTTCTACCTCAATACCAGGGTTGTCGGTTACTTTTACATGACGGTTGTGTGTTGTATTAAAACAAGTTTGTGTTTGTTCTGTTATTTTTGGGATCTGTGAGGCGTAACCTGATCTCAAGTGACAAAAAGCGCTGGATTCTACTTTATTTATCCCAATATATGACCTGCGCTTTTGCCTTCCAACTATGCTAAACCCTAGAAACGTGTTCGTGTAACCTACGCGCTACACACTGTGATGCCACGGCAGTATTTATTTATTTATTTACATACTTCGTTGCAATTAGGCAATTTTCCTGGTGGCAACGGTCCAGTGTGATCACTGGTCACTCTTACAATGCACATACATACACACACAAGAAGAACAGAAATGAGACAAAATGCTCGTATATTCAATGACACTTTTAAGATTACCGACCTCTCCTTTACCATCACACAAGGATTAGGTGTGCACCACACGAGTACATACTACGCACCGTCCATCGCCACACTTCGTCCGTAATCACGTACTCTTCAATTTCATATACCGTTCAAAATCGCGTCCCGTTAACACATTATTCATAGCACAAGTACATACGGTTTTATCACGTACATTTCTCACTCACACGTTTTTAAGGAGAGCATACACCTCGTTTTAAACTTATTTAATGAATAAGGTAAGGACTTAAAGATATCCTCAGGTAACTCATTCCATTCTTTTATTCCACGATTGAGGAAGGAGTTTTTTTTTAATGTTTGTTTTGTGCCCTCTATGTTTTATTTTGAACTGATGGTCCTTCCGCCCAATTTAATTTGGTTTGTCTAATCTTTCTGAGAGCTCCTCCCACCCCTTCTCTTTATTTACTATCTTGAACATCCCACATAGCCTGTTCAGCTTCCTTCTGAGTCGGAGCAGTGTCCATCCTAGTGTCTCTAACATTTCTGTCACACTATCTGTCCTGTTATGTCTTCCTAGAGCCTACCTAGCTGCCTTTCTCTGTACTTTCTCAAGCTTATTTATATGCACCTTTACCATAGGGTCCCATACTGTTGTTGCGTACTCCATTATTGGTCTTACAACTGAAGTGTATGCTAATTCTTTAGTAAATTAAAACGTAAAAGTAAGTATAATGGACCCCGGAGCGATTTAGGGGTACCCGACACGATGAGAGGACAGGCCTCAGATCAACAAAGTCCGCTCCGATTTCCCGACAGAAACTTATTGTTCTGTAATCCTCACATGATGTAGCCTTTAACTTTTTCGGAATAGGAACTAACACTGATCCCACAAAATCTTCCGGCCAGATTCCTTCTTCATAGATACTACGAATCAGTCCATATAGAGTGTTCTTCCCACATTGTCCTAAACATGCCAACAGTTCCACAGGGATGTTGTCTACCCCCACGGCCTTATTTGCTTTCATCTCCTTTAATGCCCTTTCTATCTCGTCGTCGAGTATGTTTGGACCTAAGCTTTCTTCTCCAACGTCATATTCCTTTTCAATGTCTATACTTGATGGCCTAAGTTCTTTACCATACAGTGTTTCTATATATTCCTTCCATCTCTCTTGGTTTTTTTGTATCAACTACCTTACTAAATATCTTACCTCGTTTACCTTTCACCGTTAGGACCGATGGACCATGTGTAACTAGGATTGAATTGTCTCTGTTAACTGGCGGTCTGTAAAATGCGCATCATAAATTCTTTTGGATTTAAGAATTTTAATTGAGTGCCAAATGCTTTCCAAACAATTACCCGGAATGACCTCAGCCCTGCTGACGTAAGAACATTTAACTGCAATAAAGACACTACCCCTGATTCTACTTGTTCTGTTATTCCTGTAATTGGGAAATGATTTTGGGAGAATTTCACCGTCGACAAAATCAGTGGATAACCAGCTTATTGTGCTAATAATTATATCTGCGCCTGTGCTTCGAATAAATTGTTAATATGCTGCGACTTTGTTTATGAAACTTCACCAATTTACTACCCTTACAGATGTTTCCTCGACATTACGGTTTTTTGAAGTTTTAACGAGGAAAGTCTTCTTGTTAATATTGAATCCCATCCAGCTTATGCTACCTGATTCTTCTGATTTCTTCTGTTCCGATGATTAAATTAACTATTGCTAGCACTAAACCTCACTTCATTTAAAGCCACGTACTTTGGCATAGAAGACTTTGGGGACCCACTAATTGACCTACACTTCAATCTCAAAAAGCCCTGCAGTGCTCGAATATCTTACACGTTACACACCTGGCGACCTCAGACGTGTATTGAACACCAGAACGGGTAAGGGGGTTCCTACAGGATTGGATCGCCGGATGAACGTCGACGAAAGGCGCCCCGATATCCCCGCAGAAAGCACGCAACCTCCGTTTCATGGTATAATCACGCGGCGTGATTAAATCAATGCGTTTCAAGCAGCCATTTTGTGAGAATTCATAGATGTTACAGTTAGGCTGTTATTGGGAAAATTGAGAGTTATCAGTATATTTTTAGGGACAAATGAAGAAACAGTGCAATAAATTCTCTCAGTTTTTCTGGGATGCAGTTTCCGATTCAAATTTAGTACTATGAAAGTGTAATGTCAGATTTAAGAGGATGCGTCAAGAGAAAGGAAGTATTAATCGTAGCGTAAGAAAGGATTACCAGGAGGGAGTAGAAAACATTCAGGATGAGGGAAGGGAGATGGGTAAAAATGAAGAAAAATAGAATATATGAAGTGAGTGTTATCGAAAGCCGCAAACGAAACTAAAGGGAAGGAAAAATAGGAAAAGGACAAAGAAGACATGGATGGGACAGGCAATTTTACTAGAAAGATAGACGAGAGAAGGAAATGGAAGAATGTAAACTCAGGTGGAAGAAGGTACATACGATTGAATAATAAACTAATATATGAAGCTAATAAGGTAGGGGAACAGTGGTGGAAGATGTATTGAGAACATTTGGAAACTTCACGAAGGTAGGGTGAAATTTGTGTGCTATATAGAGGCAGGTGAATGGACTGCCAGGAAGTATGAGGGATTATTTCCCTCATAATTAGTGAAAATTCGTGACAACGATCAAAGATATGCCAGAAACTTATAAATTAAGCCCGGGAAGACACAACATAGAAAGATTATGTCTAGGAACTAGATGATGAAGACAATATGCCAGCAAGCTAGCTTAGACATAGGAAGCGAATATCTCCGTCCCAGACATAGTTGCTGGCGAAATGGAAAGGGCTTTAAGGGAATTCAAATCAAATAATACCATGGGGGTGTGTGGCATTATTCCCGCGGAAGTCCAAGATTTAGAAAAACATGAGGAAATGAGGGATGGGTGTGTATGGGCTGATTCGTGACATTTATGTGGAAGGAATTTGGCCGGAATATATCGTCCGATCAATGTTAGTTCACATTCCAAAGAAGGGAGAGACCACCGCTATATGCGATAAATATAGAAAAAAGTTTGATTTCGCACGAATCAAAGGTGGAGCATAGGATCAACAATCAGAGTCTCCATTGTCTCTTTAATTTAATATCACGCCTGAAACGTCTCTTTTTATTGCCTCTTCAAGTTTCCTCAGAAAGGTTGTAGTAACAAAAGGAAAAGAACAAAATAGAATAAATATAAGGATTTAAAGTCCTTGGTCAGTTTTATTATTTTCTCCCCATACGTGCACTCAACCTAAAATCAACAAAATAACAACATTGTAGAGATGATGTATAGACATTGGGACAATTAGAAGAGTGAGCAATGAATTTGTATTTGGTTGAACCCAGGCATTCACACCCGTTTTTAATGCAAAGTTTCCCTTGGATTTTGAAATTTTTACAATTTGTTAATGAATCTCATTTTATCAACATATCACAAATTATGACAACCGTCAAAACTCGAGAGAAGTCATAAATTAAGCCTGTGTATAATAAATAAATTAAATAATTAAACCTATAAATTTTCATTTAATTTTACACTTAGCTTAACAAAAGTAAAGCATTGATTAAAAGCGTGTGCGTATTACGGTATTCATCACAAAAATTGCAGTTATGTATTATAAATGAAATTAATCGCATTTGTGTGTAGAAAGTTTTAAAGGCACAAATGAATGTGTTCAGGAGAGTGTAATTACCTCTCCATGATTAGTATGAGCTAAGAGACAGAGCCTTTTGTGACTTTTATTTAATGACGGAGGAACTTTTCGGGGAACGGAAGAATTAATTTTTGCTGAGAATTGCGAAATTTATCTGGGTTGGGCAATCCAATGACGGCTTGAAGTTCTGTTTCGCCATCTATCGACTCGCTTCTTAGTCCCACGAGAATCGTCCCTCTTTTGTTTCATAAAAACTCGCTCTTTGTACCCTGAGCTTCAAACTTTGTAATACCCTGGCTGCAGGAAGCATCCTTAAGCAATTTGCTTCAGTTTAATATTTTGCATTCGATTCTTTTTAAAGAAATTTTATTTAGGTGGTAAAATAAGAATGAAAGAAGTTCCTTGAAAAGAAAGATAAACTAATTATTAATCGGTGATTTTGTCTGTATTATGATTGGCCCGTATGGAAAAAATAGTTGTTATTGTGTAGTTTTTCTTGAAATCATAAACTGCTTAATGGAAATGATCGGAATTTCCTGGAAATCAAAATGCGACATATGTTTTGTAATGATTGTGACGACCTCTGTTCGTTTATAACAAATATTCACTAGTTGAGAGGCTTTTATTTGTGCTATAATGGATAAGAGAATTGATTCTTTATGAACTAAATTCCAATTGTTCGAGGCGTCTTCAGGAGGGGATTCGAGGACGGCGAAGTTACGCCTCCCCTCAACTTTTTCTTTTCAATATTTTCGAAATATTCATTTGATCAAGCTGAGCTTCATTAATCCGGTTCCGTAGTTAATTCCGGGTATCCTAATGCTACTGCAGCGGCCCTTAGGGACGAATGGGATGCAGTACGTATCGGAGAATATTTAATCTTTCTCCTTTGTGAACTCATAACATCATGAATTTAAAAACATCCAAACATCCAATCAACAGATGATAAGAAAGAATACGCAACTGGAAGAAAAAAAGTAATTTGTCCGATTTTTCCGCCTCTTAGGTTAATGTTTTTCCAACATTTTAATTATTCTTCCTGTTAAGATTATTAGTATAAGTTCAGAAAATTAGTCGCCTCGAAATCAATAGACTCTATGGATGAATTGTATTCAAATGTGGTCGACGTTATTGAAAGGATGAAGTCCGTATTTATATTTATGTTGGTATTCTGTAGCCAAAGGGTCAAATCTAGCCAGCCAAGGGTTTCAATCTGCAGGGCAGATTATTGGACGATACACCTCTGAATTTCTATTAAAAGTAATTCGTGTTAAAAATCGCGAAAATCCTCCTTCGGGGGTTATCTATGTAGCCCGTAACCTTTTGGCAACATTTCATTTCTACCCCAGGTAAAAAAATGTTTCCAGTCCGTAACTTATTTCGTAAAACTCTCGAATTCCAGTCCCCCTTTATGCCTCTTTCGTAAATGCAGCTAGATACGTGTATATCTTTTCATGGCATTGAATAAAATCAAGCACCGAGACACGTGGGAATCGTTGATTGAAAAAAATATGAGTGAACTGTGGAATATCAATACGAGTACAAAATTAAAGTGCAGGTAGTAATAAATTGATAAAGGGAGAGGAAGATTATTGGTTTTTAAGAATGCTTCTGGGAATCGCGCATGGCCGTCCAAATTTGTGTGGGAATGTTCAAAATTAAATTTGACCACGTTCGTTGAATTGATAATGGGATGGGTCCACCGCAGAGCCGTTGTATGATTCAGATTTTAGGATGTAATTAATGCAAATAATTCTACGCATGGGTGGCGGGGTGTAGAATCTCATGCCCGGATGGATATGCTGTACACCTCCAGAGCCATGCATCGCCAATCCATAGCCCATCTAAAGCATACCTGATGCTGGTGGGATTTAATTCGCAGTTTTGCTTTGATGCTCTCTTTTAAATCGAAATTTTCATTGGCACCTTTCTGTCGGGTCACCCAGACCAATAGAGATCGTGGGTTCATGTGACATCTGGCGTAACGAAGTTCTGCTTTTATTTTCATCCTGGAAATTAAATTCACTCGGGCATTAGTGAATCAACGCATTACCTAATAAATGCTTCGCGATTGCTTAAGAATGATTATTAGCTTCATCAATATTCTGCTCTTCTTTTCTTGCCGGGTTGATGTTGTAAATTAGGAAGGGAAGGAAGATGTTGGTGTGCGAGATAAAATCCATTAAATGTTATGGGAAATTTATTTATGAATCTAATCGATGCAAATTTTGATTGAAAATCTCATTGTAGGCATATAAATAAATTATGTTGTTGATTTCATCATCCTTGTAAACCATCCATCGGGTAATCAGGATTTAGCACTTGTTCTGTCTATTGTTTACTTACAGTAACTTTTATGCAAGGTTGTAGTGACTGAGTATCTATCACAATGGATTTCACTCTTATGAGCTCAAAATTTTGCCATGAAGTAATTTGTTTAGGTGGGAAATAACTGATCTTAATAATATCGCCATCTAAGTCACTCGTCAGAACATTACTTTCTGATAATTATCCGAAATTTCTTCTGGAATGCCAGCCAGCTTTAGCGAAATGTAAGCATATGAAACATTCTCGAAGGATGACTTCGCTTGCCTCGGAGCGGCCATCGGACTAGCCACAGAACATTCGTTGACAAAATCCCGAGATCACATCCAAACTGTCGTCACCTTTCTCTTTTTCAAATAATTAAGAAGTCGGAAGGGACTGCTTCATTCTCAAACCAGGAAGCTGCCGAGATGCATTAATATCCAATGAACATTTGACTTGATCCGTATGATGATAGGTTGGATTAAAGTAAACTTATGGCATCCACGTCAAGGAATACTACTTCGTGTCTTCATTTTCGGCCACTCACATCTGCGTGTTCATTATCTAGATTCATTTTCTTGTTACAATACCTTTCATGTTTCCATGTAAATAATTATTGCTGTCATGGTAATTATACTTAACCTCGGAGATTAAACTTTGTGAACTTCTGATCTGACAAAAAACTTTGCTCGTCGTAGCTTTGAGATGGGGTGCTGTGGGTGCTATTTCTAAATGAGAGGAGGGAGAGAGGGGGGGGGTGCGTAGGCGTAAATTGTTGGAGGGTGCACTCTAAGGAGGGGGAGTTAAGCGCTCAGAAGCAGGTTCATCGGTGGGGAGCTGCAGGGAACCATTCAGTCGCACTTACTGCTGACGTTCGCCCTGGCTTGTTGCTGCTGTAGTAGTTGTTTCGCTGGATCGCGGTCTCGCTGTCTCCGATTCCTCCGCACCCAATCCCACCCAACTCTCGGTCTAATTGCCCGAATCGCGCCTCCCGTCGTCCCCCGAATGAGGTCGCCCCCCTTCCTTCTTCCGCCGCCCCGATGAGCGGCCGCCCTCGTCGGCGCAAATGAACGCAGTACGATCATCACCCCTCGCCGAACCCCCGTTGCGAAGGGGTGTGGTTGGGAGGTGACGGAGGGGCGAGGGAGGAATGGGCGTGGGGAAGTGAAGTGTGGACCCGACTCATTTGCGGTGATTGTGAGCGGGGAGAAGAATCAGGAGCCAAGTGTTTGCCTCCGATCGGGGCGAATGCCCCCTCTCCCAGGATGATTCCAGCCTGAAATGGTCACGTGTGTGCTGTTCGCCGTCGTGCTGATGCCAACCCACATGCTCTTACCACCCGTCAGAACGGCGTGTGGGAGTCTGACAACAGACCACTAAGATTTGTTCATGCGACTTCGATGATGGTTAGCTATTGACTTAGTTTTCGCAAATAGTTTGGAAATTTTACGGTAGTAAATGTTCCTGTCGTGGCCTCTGATGCGCTTGGGGAAAAGGATCCTACGTGTCGGCAGGTTCAGCTATTTCTTTTAAATTATCCACGTTGTGTGACCTGGCTGTGTTTTATGGAGTTCGAATAATTCCGATGGCTTCAGTAGAATTTCCTTTTCCTCTCTCTCCCGTCAGGCTCATGCATTTAGGTGTCTTCTGCAAGGCTTACCAGTTATTTTATGGAGTTTGAGATTAGCTCAAAGCAATGGTAAACAGGTCTTGTATATTTCGAATTACGTTTTATTAAAAATAACTGCTTTTACGATTCATTTCAAGTGTGGCAAGATGGACAAGTTATTTAATGTAACTTCTGACCTTAAATTTTCATTCAAATATTCTCCACCGTATCTCCTATGAAAAGAAGTCCCCCTGATTAAGTTCCTGAGATATTTCAAGCGCAAATTTGAAGCATCAGGTCTTCTGATTTAATGTCATCCGAATATCCCTGTTTCATAGAATTATTTCTCATGTTCATCTTTAAATTTACTGATGAATCTGCCAAATGGTAGGTAAGCTAAGGTTTGAAATGACTATCATGACAAAACCCTGGGGTCAACGTTGCAATGCTCCCGTGTAAGATCTCCCCTCCATAGTCCCCCGTTTCCCTCTCTCCCCTTTGGGTAGGCTTTTCCCCGATGGGGAGTGCTCGAGGCGATAAGGTCATTGGGGGAGGAGGGATCCCTGTTAAACCCCCCCCCCCCCAGCTCCTCGACTCCTGAGGGATAATCTCGCGAAAGGGAGTTCGCAGAGCAACACGGTCGGAATCGAGCGGGGTCACGCTCAAATCGCCCGGCCGCCTGCGGAACACCCCAACGGGATGTGCATGCGTGTGGGGCCGTTTTGCTCCGATGAGTGAGCCATTCCGACGGGCACTCGGCACTCCTGTGAGAGGGTGACATCGCACCCCCCCGACCCTCCCCCCCTCCGCGAATTACTCACCTGGCTCACGTTGCGTTGCAGCTGCCGGATTGCGCCTCCGCCCCCCTTCCGCGTGATTGGAGCCCATTGTACACGCCGACCGTCGAAGCTAGTCCTCGCCCCTCCACTGTTTCAAGGGATTCTTTTCTCTTTTTCCACCCAAACACTCCGCCATTACGCATATGCCACGAAATATATTCTCAATCGGAAGGAGTAGACCGAGTTCTTGAATATTTAATGAAGACGGTGTTGTTCATTAATTCGGCGTCTGTAAACCATTTATATGTGAGCAAGGCAAATGATTTATATTTAGTGTCACGCCAAGGGACTTCCTTCATTTATATTTTTTAATTGAATAGGGTATTAAGATATTTGTTGAATTGAATTATGATAGGAATGATTGAGGTTAAAAATTAGTAACATTTTATTATAATTTACTCTTAATGGGTAATTTAATTCCAATAATGGAGTAAAGCAACAGGTTATTATATATTTTACGTTAATTATTTTCGAAAATAATAATGTTAAAGATGATTGGCAAGCGGATGAATTATTTCGAAAAAAATTAAGGGTACGAAATAGCAGTACAAACACGCACCTTCTCTCTCACTAACGAGTATTTTTTTAATTAAGTAATATACGGATTAAGGTAAGTTTTGGATGGACAACTACGAAATAAATGTGTTGTGACTCCTAAAAATTCACAATCCAGCAACCTACTCTACAGCAGGTCCCTCTTCATTTCTGGGTACTTCTTTCTTCCCTTCATCTTGTCAAACATTCCCATCCTAATCCTGCCCCTTCCTCATCTGTCAGCCATTCTCCCCGCTATTACAGTATTCAACGTCAAACTACCGACAATACGCCCTTCATTCATTTTTCCTGCCTCGTTAGGATTTCTCCCAAAAAAAACCCCTGCTCGCCCACTATACCTAGTACCTCCTCATTTGTTTTCCTTTCGGTCCATTTCACTTTCTCTATTCTTCTCCACACCCACATTTCAAAAGCCTGCAATCTACGTCTATCCTTCAGTGACCGCGTTTCCGCGTACATGGCCACGCTTTAGATCGAAATTTGTATGAGTCTTTTCTTAGCATCCAACCCAATGTCCCTGTCTTCAACGCCATCCTCTTTGTGAAATCCTTTTTGCCTAGCGCAATTCTTCTCATTACGTCCCTGCTACTTTCATCGTGTTGATCAAAAACACATCCAAAATACGTGAGCTGTTCTACCTGCCCCAGTTTTTGCCCTCCTATTTTAATGTTTAGCTTAGCCCTTTTCTTTCTGGAAAATCGCATAACATGTGTTTTATTAATATTGCCACTCATCCCATATCTCTCGCACTAAGTTTCAATCAGCAATTCTTTCAACTCCTTGGCGGATTAACGAAGTCGAGCTTCATTACTTTCGCTGATTGACAAATAATAACCCTCCGACTTTCGTTGCTATATCTATTTTTTCCCATGTTTCTTTAATCATTAATGTTGAGCAGCACTGGTGATAATGGGCAACCCTGCCTTACACCTCTTCCTAACACTGCCCATCCGGACTCTCCGTTCCCCCCTCGCACCTGAGCAGTCCGACACATGTACAAGTTGCGGATAACCCTCATGTCCCTCTATTCCTTTTTTCTGAAATATACTCATTATTTTTCCCAATTCACTCTATCCTTCTTTATCTTCGATGATTTTCTCTACAGCATGCTCCTTCCTTATCTACCTCGACATTTCATTTCACAACCCGCCGCCCCTGCCTTATATTTTTTAAACAGATGCTACACTTCATCACAACTAAGTTGTGGTCAGAGTCCGCATCCGCTCCCGGGAAGCTGTAGGAATTGATCACACTGCTCCTAAACCTGGTTATAAACTAACCGATACCTTTCTGAGTCAGCAGGCATTTTCCATGTATATCTACGCTTATGTGGTTCCTAAACCAAGTATTAGTGATGACTAGCCCCTTTTTCCTGCAGGACTCAATTGCTTTTTCCCCGCGGTCATTCCTAACTTACCTAACCTTCCTAACGAAGTACTTACGGTTGCTCGGTGGTATGTATACCTGAACCAGGTCACAAGTTTGTCAGTATTGCTTTAATCTCTACGAGTAATATTATATCAGTTGCTTGCTCTATGTTGACTACACTTCTTCCTACCCCTTTATTTAAAATTACGGCAAACCCTCGTTGGCTCTCGTCCCCCCCGCTGTGTATTATTCTATAATTGTCACTCCAGTAATCCCCGCTATCCTTCCATCTCACCTCGCATAATGTTTCAATCTCTCCCTAATCTAATTTTCATGTCCCCAACGTTGTTTTAACATTTCAAGTTAATATTCCAGCAAAATTGGATTCTTTTATGCGTTTTCTGACCTGTTGCTGCCCTTCTGTGGGTTTCCTTTTGCAAAAGTTTCGTGGGATGACAACCGCGGAAGCCTTGCCTCTCCGGCTGCCGGGTACGACACACGGCCCCTTGGGCCAAGTCCCGCAATTGACAGGACTCAAATTCTCTATTTTGTCCATCATGAAATTCTTGGGAATAATAATTAAGTTGGTTTCCCGTTGCCGTCCTCAATAGTGTTTTTTGCGTGACACCATTACTCAATGGCCGCTCCCCGGGGGTCAGACGCCTCTGCAGCCGCCTTACTGTGGAACGGACGCAGCGTGGACTACCTTTGGTCTGGCTCCTAACCCTCGACCTATCTGGCATGGGTGACCATATCAGAAATAATTATTATTACTCCCGCCACTACAGCTCTAGGGGTCATCGGAAAGCCCAAATCCTCCTACTACGTCTAGGTTGCAGCCCAAGGGAGGGTAACGTGTACTCGTATTAGGGATTTAGAAAATGGAAATTTGCTTCTACCGTGAAGACCTAAATATCCATGGATGTAATGTTCGGTCGTTAATTATATTTCCAATAAGTGCAAATACTTTCTGCTTTATCAAATAGTACAACCTTGTCGTGGTGGAAGGGCTTGTGTGTTCCGATGACCCCTAGAGCTGTGCTGGCGGGAGTAATAATAATTACTCCTGAAAGGGTCACCCATGCCAGATAGGTCGAAGGTTAGGAGCCAGACGAAAGGTAGTCCACGCAGAGTCTGTTCCTCAGTGAGGCGGCTGCAATGGCGTCTGACCCCAGTGGGGCGGCCATTAAGTGATGGTGTCACGTTAAAAACACTATTGAGGAAGGCAACGGGAAACCACCTCAATTATGATTCCCAAGAATATACTGATGGGCACTATAGATAATATGAGTCCTGGCAACTACGGGACTCGGCCCAAGAGGCCGTGTGTCGTGCCCGGCAGCGGGAGAGGCAAGGCTTCCGCGGTCGTCATCCCAAGAAACCCTTGCAGGGAAGAAATAACTACAGCAGGACAGAAGACGCAGAAGAAGACGAAAGTAGTTAGAATAGGAACCTGGAACGTCAGGACAATGTTGAGGAGAGGCAAATTAGAAAATATTAAGCGAAAGATGGAAAGAGGTAATATAGATGTGTTAGGTCTCTGCGAGGTGAGATGGAAGGATAGCGGAGATTACTGGAGTGACAATTATAGAGTGATATACAGCGGCGGGGACGAGAGCCAACGAGGGGTTGCCATAATATTAAATAAAGGGGTAGGAAGAAGCGTAGTCAACATAGAGCAAGCAACTGATAGAATTTTACTCGTAGAGATTAAAGCAGAGCCGACGAACTTGGTCATTGTTCAGGTATACATGCCACCGAGCAACCACAAGGAGGAAGAAGTCGATAGGATGTATGATGAGTTAGAGGATATCATCGCGAGTGTACCTGCAGGGAAACATTTGATAGCGATGGGGGATTGGAATGCGACGGTAGGCGAAGGAAGAGATGGTGGTGAGGTGCGGGACTATGGGTTAGGCACGAGGAATGAACGCGGGGAGAAAGCAATTGAATTCTGCAGGAAACAGGGGTTATTCCCACGCCTCTTTAATCATTTCCTCCACACATACGTTGAACAGCATCGGTGACAATGGGCAAACCTGCCTTACCTCTCTTCCTAACTCTGCCCATCCGGACTCTTCTGTTGCCCACTCGCACCTGAGCAGTCTGTGACATGTGCAGGTTGTGGATCAGTCTCCTGTCCCCCCAATACATTCCTATTACTGCAGTGCACGCGCCAATATTTCCCAATTCACTCTATGAAACAGTTTTCCGAAATCTACGAAAGAGGCAAATACGTCCTGATTGTATTCTATATGCGCGTTACTCTCCCCTTCCTAAACCCAAACTGATCATCCCCTAAGTAATCATTTGCCTTACTCTCTATCCTTTTGTTGATGACCCAGATAATAGCTTTAGGCGTGGGATATCAAGCTTATTATTCTGTAATCCTCACATGATGTAGCCTTTACTTTTTTCAGAAAAGGAACTAGCACTGATCCCACAAAATCTTCCGGCCAGATTCCTTCCTCATAGATACTGCGAATCAGTCCATATAGAGTCTTCTTCCCACATTTTTCTAAATATGTGAACAGTTCCGCAGGAATGTTGTCCCCCCCCCACGGCCGTATTTGCTTTTATCTCCTTTAATGCCCTTTCTATTTCAACGTCGAGTATGCCTGGACCTATTGCCGGACACGACACACGGCCGCTTGGGCCGAGTCCCGCAGTTGCCAGGACTCAATTTCTGTCTTGTGTCCATGGTTTCCCGTTGCCTGTAATTTGGATATGTTGTATTTTTTTTTCTTTCACTTATCCCTCGTATTTAAATACGCCAAGCAAGTCGTTATAATTTACAGGATGCATTCTACTTGACGTGGCTTACGACATGTTAATACATCACTTGGCGGTTCATTTCTTTCTTTGTTTAAGTCGAACCAAGTGGAACTTATATCACGTACTGATATCACTTACGCGAGTGTCACATTTTCCCTTTGCTGTGGCACGCAATTGCACCGTTGGCAAAGCGCCTTAATGCGCGGCTCCGCCGACTTGGTTTCACGGCAAATTCCGTTCCCGTGCCGGCGACCAATTTCGTGCCAATTAGGTGGCAAAGCGATGCGCACTCTACAAATACGGCTTTTCATTAACGAACGGCTCAGTGCTCATTTTCCCGCCCCACTGCTATTATTCATCAATTCAGAGTTCCAAAATGCTCGACTGGGAGTCGTGTAGCATTCCCGAGTTTCGGAATCAAATTTCTCGCTCCCGAGCAACGGGAAATGATGCTGGCCGTCACGGGGCGACCGCAGCAAGTCCACTGCCCGACGTTGTGAAGGCGCGCTTGAGAGGGCGTAATATTCGATTTACCAGGCGAGTCTGCGTGCAACCCAAAGAGTGACATGCCGGATTTTATTTATCCCTGTATTCGGTTTGAATGAAATGAATCCCTCCGCCCGCCTGCTGCAAAACTTAGAGGAGCCCGATAGTCAACGACATCATGAACACTACGTCACAGTGTATGTAAAGGCAAACAGTTAATGATTTCTGAAAATAATGTTGAAAAAACTGTCTTTGACGGGAATGAAAAAAATCTCTTTATTAGATATATCTATCACATTATGAGATTGCGCGCATCACCTGAAATTCAAAGTAGGTAGATGTGATAAATGAGATCTCAGTCCCAGTAGGCTGCATTATGTCACGTCAATATTTGCAGAAATGCGGCTATGTACATATATATATATATATATATATATATATATATATATATAAACCATAAACACAGTAATCAACCCGAAGGTCGGTTTAGTAGGTGATGGCAGAGCTCACCCATGTACCAAGCCCTATACGGCGTGTGAATATTCACACATCAGGGTAGGGGGGCCAGTTCCTTTCCCTGTGCCGGTTATGGTTTCCCAGGAAAATCAGGTACCCGAAAAATGAACTAGCTTGGGTGGAGCTGCAGGTGCCCAAAGTGCCTTGCCCGGGAATCGAACCCAGGACCCTCCGGTCAGCAGTCCAACGCTCTACCCGCTAGACCACCGCGACCCGCATATATATATATATATATATATATATATATGTATCCTACCACACCAAACGCTCCCTACCTTACTCCCTCCCTATCCGCGGGCACCGAATTTGCAACCATCTCGAATCCCTCAACAAATACCTCAACAACCTTCACCATTCCTTCCTCCAACGGGGATACCCAGATTCTCCCCTTCACAAAAAAATCCTAAAACAATCCTACACCCCCAATCCTCCCTCAAACACAGACTCCCACCCTCTCTCAATATGTACCACCTACTTCCCTGGCATCCAGTCCCTTAAATTCATCCTCAAAGACCTGTACTTCATCCTCAAAAATCACAACGTTTCGTCCAATCTTCTTCCTAAATGCCCTTCTCTTACTGTCAAACGGCTCGCTAACCTATCAGATATCCTCAAATCCACCAAGCCTCTTTCCAAATCCCCTCCCCCCCAGTATCACACCCACTCCGTGCTTGCGAGCAAGGTGCAAAACTTGTCCTATTTTCACCACTCCACCCCTCTCCATCCCACCTTTTAACTCTCTCCCGCCCTTCCCCCACTCCTCATGCACATCTCAGAATGTAATTTATCTTCTGATTTGCAAACTCTGCCCGGCATTTTATATAGGCCAGTGCTCTACACCCCTGAACCTCAGGGTAAACAATCATCGCGCCTCATGTAATCCCTCTTCCCCATCCGCGAGTCTTCCCATCCCAAAACATGCCTCCCACCACAACACCCCCTTCAACCACTGTTACAATGTTTCCGTTCAAGCATCCCTTCCCCCATCCGATAACCCTATAAAATTAAAAACAATTAAATTGGCATTTATATGGCTGTGTAAAGCATATTAACATCCGGGTCTCAATGTCGTTCACTAAATGGGGGTTGGGGCTGGGGTGAATGGGTGGGGCATTATTTCATGCTTGATGGTGGGACAATTTATTCATCCGCATACATTTTGTTATCCTTGTCCTAGGTTTTGACTTGTCGAGCCCATATGATGACTTTGCGAGTTGACGCCTTCGTCACGGGTGTTGTGGTATCTGTGGATGAATTGTTACTTTTCTGTGTCGCTTGTTACTATTTCCGCATCCTCCCTATTCCATCTCCGCTCCCCTCTGGCCTCCCCTTACCCTCCTTCACCCCTCCCACATGACCTGTTCTCCCCTCCGCCTTCTCTCCCTCCATAACCTCCTCCTTCACTCCTCCCCCCCTGTTTGTCCACCCTTCCTCGTCCCCTTCTCTCTCTGCCCCACGTACCCATTTTCCTCAGTCATATCTTATCTTCCGAAGAAGACGGAATTCGAGTCCGTCGAAATTACCAAGATTTTGTGAGTGTTCTTTTTATGAGTTCTCGTACTGTGTGTTGCTGTCTAAGTTTTTTATTCAATACTTCCGTGTTACTTCGAAGAAATCATATATATATATATATATATATATATATATATATATATAATTCACTAAATAGTCAATGCGATAAATATGAGATAAGGTTCAATATTAATAAAACAAAGGTAATGCGATTTTCCGGAAAGGAAAAGACGTAGCTAAATAATTAAATAGGTGTGGAAAAAAAGAGCAGGTAGAACAGTTTACATATCTCGGAAGTGTTTTGGACCAGTACGGTCAAAACTAGTAGGGACGTAAGGAGAAGAATTGCACTAGGCGAGGAGGCATTCTCAAGGAAGAGGGAGTTGATGACAGGGACGTTGAGTGGGGATGTAAAGACAAGACTCGTAAAAACTCTGATATGGAGCGTAGCTATGTACGGCGCCCAATCCAGCCAATGCAGCAACCTACTCTACATCAGATCCCTCTTCATCTCTATGTACTTCTTTCGTCCCTTCATTCCGTCCAACATCCCTATCCTTTTCCTGCTTTTTCCTCATTTGCCTAACATTCTCCCTTCTATTACCGTCTTAAACACTCCACTACCACTCAATACGCCTTTCATCCATTTTTCCTGCCTCCATAGGATTTCTCTCAACAGACCCCTCTCCTCACCCACCATCTTCAGTGTTTCTTCATTTGTTTTCCTTTCGGTCCATTTCACCTTCTCCATTCTTCTTCACACCCAAATTTCAAAATCCTCCAATCTACGTCTATCCTACTGCTTCAGAGACCACGGTTTTTACGAGTGTTGTCTTAACCACCCGACTCAACGTCCCCGTCATCAACTCCCTCCTCCTTGAGAAAGCCTCCTTCCCTAGCGCAATTCTTCTCCTTACGTCCCTACCACTTTGACCGTATTGATCCAAAAAACTTACGAGATATGTGAACTGTTCTACCTGCTCTATTTTTCCCCGCCTATTTAAATGTTACCTTAGCCTTTTTCTTTCTGGAAAATTTCATAGCATTAGTTTTATTAGTATTGATTCTCATCCCATATATATCGCACTGAACCTCCAATTCACTCAGCAATGCTTGCTACCCCTTGGCTGACTGAGCAACTAATGCTTGGTCATCAGCAAACCTAACCGATTTTACGTTATAAAATAATATATAATTCACATATGATATTGTGCTCACTTGAAATATTCTACACGTCTGTCTTTATTCTTTTATCTTGGTAGGTTTCTATTTCCCTGATGAATAATATGATGTTTCTGGTTATACTATATACCTTTTGTTCAAAGGAGTTTGCCTCTTTACGCGACCATGCTTCCCTGGTGGACGTGAGGGTATAATTAAAAAAATGTCACTTATTCCAACAGCGATGTCTATATGACTTTAAACTGTCGAAAGGACGATAATGCCGTTACATGACCTGATATGCAGAACTGTATGTACATCCTTTATATGACTCAATGTGCCAAATGCAGCTGATTTTTCGACACAATACGCAGAAATCATATCAAAGTCAATCTACCGTTGTCAAGTCGATTTTTAAGCATCGACTATGAATATGCTTGTGGTCAATATCGTTAAACCTTGGTTAATTATTTATTAATAATTACAATTCATTTTCAACCCTTTTTTTGATGAATCATTTTTGAGACCATTTTTAACAAAGTCATCTTATCATTTCGGGCTACGAAGCTGATGTAAGTCCTGAATATTGTCTAGTGAACCATATGTTTCATAATATTCTATGACGATGTACTACTCGCACTTGGTCGCAATTCTGTTAAAAACATACGTAAAAGGCATTCAATTATTTCGAGGAGAGCAAAAGGAAAATTTGGCGGTTGTACCACCCCTGGAGGTCTGTTTGAGCCCTTTCCTTCCAATGTTAGGAGTTCATGAATAAGAGTAAAGTAGCCACTGGATGATAAACTTCATTGGCCAGTGACCATTGTACTAATTTAAAATATATTCTTCTGTACGTAATGTGGACGGAGTGAGAAGTTACTGCAAAAGTGAATGATGTGTTAACGGTGCGTGATTTTGAACGGTACATGAAATTGAAGAGTGCGTGATTATGGACGGAGTGCGGCGATGGACGATGGCGATTGTAGGTACAGTGTGAACCTGGCCCATGTGCGATGCCAAAGGTGCTGTTGGTAATCGTTAAATGTCATTGTTTTTTAGGGTTATTTTGTCTCATATCTATTCTTCTTGTGTATGTATGCATGTGTATTGTAAGAGTCACCGTTGACACCAAAACCGTTGCTACCAGGACAATAATGCCTAATTGCAGCGAGGTTTATATAAGCAAGTCCTGTTCTGTGGCTCATATAAACAAATATTGAATTATTTACTACTATTTGGCATTTTGAGTACTACTATGAGAACTACTATAATTTTTACATATTTTTTCATAAGAATTACTTGAAACTAGCTGTACATCTACATCTACATAAATACCCTGCGAGCCACCAAAAAGGTGTGTGGCAGGGGGTGTAGCACCATGAGGGAAGGGTAAGGGTTGAGGGGGTTGGGGTTAGGTGAGGAAAGGTGGGGGGAACTTGTAAGAAAAAATAGATACATATATATTCACACACACACACACATATATATATATATATATACAGATATTAAAATATACATATATATATATATACACACGCGGGTAGCGGTGGTCTAGTGGGTAGAGCGTTGGACTACTGACCGGAGGGTCCCGGGTTCGATTCCCGGGCAAGGCACTCTGGGCACCTGCAGCTCCACCCAAGCTAGCTGATTTTTCGGGTACCAGGTCTTCCTGGGAAACCATAACCGGCACAGGGAAAGGAACTGGCCCCCCTACCCTGATGTGTGAATATTCACACGCCGTCGGGCTTGGTACATGGGTGAGCTCTACCATCACCTACTAAACCGACCTTCGGGTTGATTACTGTGTTTATGGTTTATATATACACACATACATGCACACATATCCTCGCGCAGTCCCTAACCTGTACGTTAATAGTTATTGTAATGAACTATGTACTGGGGAATTTCGGCTACAAGCATTCTGGTCACTTATTGTTCTTGGAAAAAATGACATTTTAAACCTGTAAGTCTTGCAATCTATCTCTCTAGTCTTATATTCGTGATCCCTTCGACCCTAATACGTTGGGGTTCGTATTATATCCTTGATGTCATTGGAAAAGGGCTCATCTTTAAATGTTTTTAATAAGTTTAATCTATATTGGAAACGCAGCTGTGTAAGAGAATCCCAACCTAAATTGTCTAGCAAAGTGGATACGCTGCTGAGTTGGTCATAACAATGTTTGACAAATCTAGCCCCCCTCCGCTGAACTCGATCTAATTCCGAAACCAAATTTATATTATGAGGATCCCATATACTGGCAGCATACTCTAGGTGGGGCTGACCAAGGCAAGGAAACATCGTTCTTTCACTTTTTCGTCGCATTTACCAAGCACTCTTTTCATTAATCCTAATTTTTTATTAGCACGACCGCATCTTTCTCGTATGTGTTTTCCCCAGGACAGATCGTGAGTAATTGTTACACCCAAGTATTTAAAGGAATCTACCCTCGCGATTTTGGTTTGTTTCACTTTGTAACACTAAGGGAGGGAATTACTCTTTTCCCAAAAATGTATTACTACGCATTTTTAAAAATTTAATTCCAATTGCCATGTATCGCACCAATTTTGAATTGCATCTTGGTCGTTGGCTAACACGACTCTGTCTTCGTGACTTCGAATGTCTCCATAAATTACTGCATCATCGGCGAAAAGATGGAGCTTGCTATTAACTACGGTACTGAGGTCATTTATGTAAATAATGAAAAGGAGGGGACCTATGACACTTCCTTGTGGTACACCCGACGTGACCTTGACAGTATCGTACGATACACCGTCCAGGACGACTGTTTGGACACGATCACTTAAGAATTGTTTAATCCAGTTAATAATACTCTCGTGTATTCCGTAAGATTCCAATTTCGCCAGTAATTTGCAATGAGGGACTCTATAGAAAGCTTTCTTAAAATCTAGGAATATCGCATCAACTGGAATATTACTTTCACCGGAGTTCAATACATCATGTACAAAAAGTGCGAGTTGAGTTTCGCAGGATCAACCCTTACGGAAGCCGTGTTGGTTATTAATTAATAAATCTTGGCTATCGAGTTGCCTCATCATGGGACTAACAATGATGTGTTCAAGAATCTTACAGGAAATGGAAGTCAGCGATATTGGCCTATAATTACTGGGGTCCTCCCTGTCTCCGTTTTTAAATATGGGTGTTACCGAAGATACCTTCCAGCCGTTTGGCACGCTTTCTTCTGCTAATGATTTCTTAAATATTATACAGGCATCGAGATAAGGGGAAATTTCAGCCGACAGTTCTTTATACACGCGCGCCGGTATCTCATCAGGTCCCGGAGATTTGTTGGGGTCTATGTTTTTAAGGAGTAATTCTATTCCGCGGGTGGAAATATTGATTGCTTCCATTGACTGCTGAAATGTTTTCGGAAGGTTCTCGGGTGTATTTTGTGAGGATATGTTGAAAACACTCTGGAAGAATGAGTTTAATATGTTGGCTTTATCTAAATTACTCGTTACTTTATCCCCCTTTTCGGTATTCAATGAGTTTACGGTGGACTTTTTTCCCTGCACTTCCCTGACGTAGGACCAAAATATCTTTGGGTTATCGTTCAAATGTTCGCCTAATTTTTTACTTTTGAATTCCGCTAGCGCCTTCCGGAAGGCCTTCTTGGCAGTGGACCTAGATGCTCTGTAATTCTGTATGGTTTCGTTGATTTCATCGGGGGAGGAATGTTTAACTGCGTTTTTCATTCTGGCATGGCACACCCTTTGCCGCCTAAGAGATTTCCGTACTTCAGAGTTGTACCATCGGGGTTCCTTTATCTCTTTTATATATTTACTAGGTATGAACCTCTGTATTGCTGAACGTGTTATCGTAAGAAAATTATTCCAAGTATCCTCGACACTACTAGTTTTGCTTAATTCGTCAAATATAAAAAAAGAACTTTTTAATTCACATTTTAAGCCATCATAGTCCGCTTTATTGAACAAATACACCTTTCTCTTAGGTTTGTTGACTTTATCTACACTTAGAGAAAACTTAGCGTCTACAGCCCTGTGATCACTGATTCCCTCAACAATTTCTATATTTAAGACCTTTTCGGGTATATTTGTGGCTAACAGATCAAGAATGTTCTTTCCCTTGTTGGTGGAGTGACTACTTGATGTAGGGAATTCGAGGTGAACGCAAATAAGAGGGACTCACATAGATCCTTGTCTTTACCTCCATTTATAAAACTGTACGAATCCCAATCTATTGTGGGAATATTAAAATCGCCTCCGATAATTAGGCTATGCTCACTGTTGTGGGATGTAAAGATTTGTAACTGTTTTTCTAGGTCTGGTATTGAATTAATGCTAACGTGGGGTGGTCTATAATACGCACAGATATATATTCTTTTCGATCTGGGTGTTTTTACTGAGCACCATGCACTTTCTATACAGCTATCAGGAAATAACTCGGCTCTACTGACGCTAGAGTTCTTAGCCGCGATAAACACTCCTCCTCCGGCTCTATTCTTTCTGTCGTTTCTATAAACTATGAAGGACTTGGGAAATATTTCGCAATCTGCGATGTCATGTGTTAACCAACTTTCAGTTCCTATAATGATATCCGACCATGAATGCAGTGGTGCCATGAATGAGGTGGTGGAATTCCGGTATTTTATTTTTTAAACTTCGGCAGTTAACTACTACTACGGAAATTATATCCTCGTCTAAAACCTTCTTTGCGGTCTGTGTACTGTACAAAGTAGATATTAGTAACCGGGCAAGAGGAAGAGGATTAAAGAGGAAAAGACATTAAAAGATGAAATACGAAAAAAAAATTAAAGAGAACTGTACCGACAGTATACACGATTTTTAATTATCCAACCCATGTATAAATCTCCCACATCTGCAGCCAATCTTCAAAACGTGAAATCGAGTGATGGAACATTATTATGAATCAAAGTATAAAGTATCGACGTATTCCAGCGTCATTATGGTCTTAGAATCGTTTTGACCGTCCTTAAAATATGGAAGGTAAGTAAATTAATTCCTGATGTTGCGGCTCCGATCAGGAGGAAGAGAGTTGATGAAAAAGAAGCGAAATCACGGCAGAGGCAAATCAGAAGTTGTTGCTTTGCAGCGAGGCCAAAGTTTCTTCCTCGCCTTGGGCAGAAAGGAGAAGAACGCGATTTGCTTTTAGATTTAGGCGTATAACATGGGTCTGGTTGTGATAGCGCGGTCAAATTTTCCTACCCATTAAGGTTGTGGTAATTTAACTGCCAAATTTATGGCGCGAGCATAAATTTCGAGCCCAATAATAGATTTCGTTGAACATTGAAGTTAAATGTTATGACTACGGGAAATGTGTGCATAAGTTAAACAAATTATGATGCATATTTGGATCTAATGTCACATTACTTGCAAATAAAATTAAAAATAAAATAATACTATTATTACTAGTATTAATAGGATTCAACAGTTTGTTAGATTTTTGATCCACTGCTGAATTATTTTTATGCCAACCGCCATTCATTTTTTCCTGTTACTCCTTGTTGAATCTATTCCTCTGTATTCCTCCTTCACCCGACAATTATCTATTATGCTACCTCTGTTGATTTCTCATTTGTCTTTGGCCTTTGACCTTCCAAGTTTCCCTTACCGGTTCTAAGTACTGGTCACTCCCTCATTTCTAATTTTTTTGTCCAGTTGATCCAGCCCACATATTGTTTGGATAAATGCGGTTTGAGATATTTTTTTATTTGCACGTGAGGCTCTTGAGCATTCGTCGTGATTAATTTTTCAAATTAAAATGACCACAAGAAGGCCATACAAGGGCAGACGCAGATCAATATGATCCATAGAGATCCTCTCAATCTGAATACGTGCACCAAGAGCGTAAATGAATGCTTGCGCACCCGCGCGAGTATGTGATGCGTGGAGGGTGCAGGGAGTGGGTGGACGGGGGAGAGGAGAACCCGAGTGGTCTGGGTCGAGATGTGTGAGCGGCGGGAGGCTCCCTCCGTAAGTTAAATATGCAGATTTCACAAACTCGCGCGATGGGCTAATAACCTGGCTAAGTATGCTAATGAGAAAAGAGCGGAGAGTGCGGGAGGGATGGAAAGAGATGATGAAACAGTGGCGGGGGAGGGTGAAAGTTAGAGGGGGAGAGAGAGTGGATAGGGTTATGCGAGGGTCGAGAGGGTTGGCATTACTTACCCCATGTGGAGAAGAATCCCCGAAAGGGAACGGAGGGCCGAGGGAAGGGGTAGGAATGGGGTGGAGGGAGGTCTCCCCCGCTCCGTGGTGCTCACGAGGAAGAAGAGGTGTCGGAGAGAGTGAGCCGAGAGAGGTATAACGCCCAAAAAGTGATCCGAGTTGGTCTCACCTTCCTTGGCCTCCTTCGACGGGGTACACAGCATGGAACGGTAAGGAAGGAAGTTCACTCGCAGAGTTGGTGGCTGGAAGGATCATGTAAATTCATCTTCCGAGGGTAAAAAGCACTCTCAAACTGCTGCCTAGTCTTTCTTGGATTGAGCTTCGGGCTGTGAGATATTTTGCGAAAACGGATGTTCGTAATTAGATTTTGTGTGAAATCACAGCGGCAAAAATAAGCATAGACATGCTAAAAATATATGTGCATAGATATACATGTATCGTATATTTACATATAATATCTGATGATGTTATAAATTAATGGGGAATGGATCAGCATTCAATCCTTCATCTCAAGTTTAATTAATTCCGTCATGAATCCCAACCATCTTCCTGGCACACTGTCTTTTGATTCTTCCATCTTTCTCCGATATTTTTCAAATCTCTTGACATGATTTCAAGGTGGTTATTGATCGAAAAGTGAACTCGTAGTCTTGTAGATATTCAAGTACGAGTACTTAAACTGTGGGCGAGGTCTCTTGAATTTGGTTATTTCGCGCTGAATTATACGACTGTATATACAGTATATTTATAGAAAATATATATACATTCATATATAAAAATATATAAAAGTATAATATTTCTATATATTATTATTAGGTAATCTACCAGCTAAGATAGGATTTTGGATGGACACAACAACCAACCTAACCAACCCAATCCAACATCCTTATCCTGTTCCTGCCCTTTCCTCGCTTGCCCAACATCCTCCCCTCTATTACCTTCTTCAACATTCCACTACCGCTCAATACGCCTTTCATCCATTTTTCCTGCCTCCATAGGATTTCTCTCAACAAACCCCTCTCCTCAACCACCATCTCCAGTACTTTCTCATTTGTTTTCCTTTCGGTCCATTTCACCTTCTCCAGTATTCTCCACACCCACATTTCAAAAGCCTCCAATCTACGTCTATCCTCCTGCTTCAGTGACCACGTTTCCGCGCCGTACATAGCTACGCTCCATATCAGAGTTTTTACGAGACTTGTGTTTACATCCCTACACAAGCTCCCCGTCTACAACACCCTCCTCCTTGAGAAAGCCTCCTTACCTAGCGCAATTCTTCTCCTTACGTCCCTACTACTTTGACCGTATAGGTCCAAAGCACTTCCGAGATATGTAAACTGTTCTATCAGCTCAATTTTTCCCGCCTACTTTAATATTTAGCTTAGCCTTTTTCTTTCTGGAATATTGCACTGAACCTCCAATTTACTCAGTAATGCTTGCATCCCCTTGGGTGACTGAGCAACTAATGCTTGGTCATCAGCAAACATAACCGATTTTACGAATTCCCCTCCGACTTTCATTCCTAACTCCAGTTTTTACCATGCCTATTTAATCAATTCCTTCACATATACGTTGAAAAGCACCGGTGACAATTGGCAACCCTTCCCCTCTTCCTAGCACTGCCCATCCGTACTCTCCGTTCCCCACTCGCACCTGAGCAGTCTGAGACATGTCAGGTTGCTGATCAGTCTCTTGCCCTTCCAAATTGATTCCTATTTTCTGCAATACACGCTTTAATTTTTCCTAATTCGCGTAGTCAAGTAGAAGCGTAGTCAACATAGAGCAAGCAACTTATAGAATCCTACTCGTAGAGATTAAAGCACTGCCACCCCTGCCACACAACTTTTTTGGTGGCCTGCAGGGTATTTATGTAGATGAAGGAGAGCCGACGGACTTGGTCATTGTTCAGGTATACATGCCAGCGAGTAACCACAAGGAGGAAGAATCCGATAGGATGTACGATGAGTTAGAGAATATCATCGTTCCTGCAGGGAAACATGTGATAATGATGGGGGATTGAAATGCGACGGTAGGTGAAGGAAGTGATGGTGATGATGTGGGGGATTACGGTTTAGGTACAAATGACAATAACAAAGAATGACAACGGATAGAAGGCAATTGAGTTCTGCAGGAGACAGGGGTTGGACATCACCAACACATGGTTTAGGCACCACAAAAGGCGTAGGTTTATATGGAAAATGCCAGGTGACTCAGAAAGGTATCAGTTAGATTATATTATGGTTAGGCACAGGTTTAGGAACAGTGGGATAAATTCGCACAGTTTCCCAGGAGCGGATGCGGACTCAGACCACAATTTAGTTGTTATGAAGTGTAATGTTCGTTTCAAGAAGATAAGGCAAGGGCGGCGGGTTAGGAAATTGAATTTAGAAGCATTAAATAGATTAACGAGGAAGGAGTATCAGCAGGCTGTAGAGAAAATAATGGATGACGGTAAAGAACTGAGTACTATCGAAGAAAAATGGGAATGTATCAAGACAGTGATTTCGAAAGCCGCAAAGGACAATCTAGGAACCAAATAACGGGAAAAGGATAAGGAAACCATGGGTAACGGATGAGATGATTGCAAAGATGGATGAGAGAAGAAGATGGAAGAATGTAAACACAGAGTTAGGCAAAATGAAGTTCAAAGAGTTAAACAATAAATTGAGAAAAGCCACTAATAAAGCAAAATAAGAATGGTGGAAAACGCAATAGTGTTATGGATATGGAAATAGCCGGATATGGAAAGTTTACAGAAGAATGGTGAAATTGGTGCTCTATACATCAAGGTTAAGTTATTATCAGGAAGTAAGAAGGAAAGAATTGTGCTAACAGTTAAATGTAAGTAAGGTAAGATATTAGTTGAACCAGGAAAAATCCAAGAGAGATAGAAGGAATATATAGAAACACTGTATGGGAGAGAAGAACTTAGGCCGACAATGTTAGACATAGAAAAGGAACATGACGTAAAAGAAGATAGCTTAGGTCCAGGCATACTCGACGATGAAATAGAAAGGGCATTAAAGGAGATGAAAGCAAATAAGGCCGTGGGGGTGGACAATAATCCTGCGGAACTGTTCACAAAGTAAGAAAATGTAGGAATGAGACTACATGGATTGATTCATAGTATCTATGAGGAAGGAATCTGCCCGGAATATTTTGTGAGATCAGTGTTAGTTCCTATTCCGAAAAAGGTAAAGGCTAAATCATGTGAGGATTACAGAACAATAAGTTTGATATCCCACGCAGCTAAAATTATTCTCAGGATCATCAAAAAAAAGATAGAGAGTAAAGCAAAAGAGTACTAAGGGGATGATCAATTTGGGTTTATGAAAGTAGGAGGGATTCGTGATGCCATTCCAGTAATCGAGAGGACTATAGAATACAATCAGGAAGTCTTTGCTTATGTTTCGTATATTTCGAAAAAGCGTTTGGTTGAGTGAATTGGGCAAAATTAATGCGTGTATTACAGAAAATAAGGTTAGATTGGAGGAACAGGAGACTGATCCGCAACCTGTTCATGTCTCAGACTGCTCAGATGCGAGTGGGGAACGAAGACCGGATGGGAAGTATTAGGAAGAGGTGTAAGGTATGGTTGCTCATTGTCATCGGTGCTGTACAACGTATATGTAGAGGAAATGATTAAAGAGGCATGGCAAGAATTGGAGGTGGGAATGAAAATCGGAGGGGAATTCGTAAAATCGGTTAGGTTTTCTGATGGCCAAGCGTTAGTTGCTCAGTCAGCCAAGGGGTTGCAAGCGTAGCTGAGTGAATTGGAGGTTTAGTGCGATAGATATGGGATGAGAATCAATATTAATAAAATAAGGGTTATGCGAATTTCCAGAGAGAAAAAGGTTCAGCTAAACATTAAAATAAGAGGGGAAAAATTGAGCAGGTCGTACAGTTTACATATCTCGGAAGTGTTTTGGACCAATACGGTCAATGTAGTAGGGACGTAAGGCAAAGAATTGCGCTAGGCAAGGAGGCTTTCTCAAGGAGGAGGGAGTTGATGACGGGGACGTTGAGTCGGGTGGTTAAGACAACACTCGTAAAAACCGTGGTCTCTGAAGCAGTAGGATAGACGTAGATTGGAGGATTTTGAAATTTGGGTGTGAAGAAGAATGGAGAAGGTGAAATGGACCGAAAGGAAAACAAATGAAGAAACACTGAAGATGGTGGGTGAGGAGAGGGGTCTGTTGAGAGAAATCCTATTGAGGCAGGAAAAATGGATGAAGGGCGTATTGATCGTAATTGGGATGTTGAAGACGGTATTAGAGGGGAGACTGTTAGGCAAACGAGGAAAGTGCAGGAACAGGACAGGGATGTTGGACGGTATGAAGGGAGGAAGGAAATACACAGAGATGAAGAGAGACCTGATGTAGAGTAGGTTGCTGGATTGTGTTTTGTTAGAAGTAACAAAATATTTATTTGGTAGTTGTATCCACCTAACTTTACCAATAGATTACCTTATAGGTTTAAGAATAACATTCACTAATTGCACTCTTAACCGTTTCAGGAAGAAATATGGTTCATAATAATTAATCTTTTTCACAAGCTTTAAGTTTACATTTAGCAATAAAAGTATCGTATTTTTATTTATAACGCAAACCATCTCAGCACATTGATAATTGTTTCACCTAAACCATGGATTTGAATTTAGATGCAGGTTTTCCTCGCGTCAATTCCTCTATTGATAGTAAATTACTTCATCATTGCACCAAATTCCTGGGCTGATTCCTATCGTATTCCGAGATTAAAATCTCTATTCTGCTTGGCAGTACATACTTAAACAATAATGTGTATAATTTGTGAGTCAGTGTTTGAGGGAGTATTTGTATCAAAATATTCTTTGACGCCACTTTCACAAGCTCCTCGTTCAAAAATAATCTTTATTTAAAAGTTAATTTTAATTCGCTTGCGGGAATTCAACTATTTCAGTGAAATACACATCGACCGATTCATTTCTTTTCCCGCATGTTATTTTTAAATATCTTCTGGCAACAAACGATGAATGGATTGTCTCGTGAATTGCATTAAGTTCCAGGAATCACGGAATATGAAATGAAACGAACGGGGAACATGGCTGTTGTTCGTATCCAGTTGCTTGATAGCAAAGCATAGTGTACTGCTAGTTATTGGATTGAGATATTAGTCGCATTAATTGCCTCGGGTGTCATACCTACTGAAAAATATTTTGCCCAAAAAATATTTTGTGCGATATAATGTGAGCGTTATACTATTTTATTGCCTCTGACTAGTTTTCTACCACCTTGGGAATATGCATTGTAAATATATTTTAAACTGTCACGAAAATATAGAATGAGTGCTTATCTTGCGAAAAATGCTGGTGGTTAAGTAATTTAGTCAGAATGTACCACTTTGTAGATAACCTTTGATTGCAAGTTGATTTAATAACAAAATCATATTCATTATACTTACTATATATAGTTTCACATGATAATATCCAACCAAAATTTAAGATCGCTCAATCGCTCAATTAAGATAATTGGTTCAGCTAAATCTTGGACTTCAATATGAATACAAGTATTCTCACGTAAATTCCTCTAATTATAGTAAATTACTTCATCATTGCACCGAATTCCGGGTTGAGGATACATAATGTATAATGAGGATGATATACATAATGTATGGATAATACAATATATGGGATAATGAGGTGAGGATATAATATCCTGATTGTACGATATCGTAGAAAAATCTTGCGCTCTTCCATTTTGAATTAATCAAGTCGAATAGTTCATAGTATTAGATAGAATACTTTAACGGTTTTGTTAAAACCGTTGTTGGAGGGCCCGGGTTCGATTTCCGGGGACGCCTTTGGGCATCCTCAGAATCTCCTAAGCTTTGTGACTTCTCGGCTACCATATGGTCCAAGGTAACCATAGGCGGCACAGGGAAAGGAACTGGCCCCCCTTTTGGTTGAGCTACACTCTCTTCTGTCAAACCGACCCTTGGGTTCATAGTTGAGGGAATGAGGAATTAAAATAAGTGTAATTTGTGAACAAAGACGATGTTCAGAGGAAATAGTTGTATGTTAACGGCTGTGGCACAAGAAGGAATTTCGAGTGAGTGATAAAGGTAAAGAAAGAGGAATTTTGGCTTTTATAGACTTTAAGAATACGCTTGGCTGGGGATAGAGAGAATAAAGAGCTGATGAAGGCTGTTTTAGTTTTCAAAAAGTGAAGTTAGGGAAAAGATATTCATGTCGTGAATTTCGTGCAAAGGAAACATCTAGTAATTTATGCCCTTGTGAGAGACTGCCCTGAGAGAGAGATGTGAGAGACATTGACCAATGGAGATGTGATCAGAAAACCATGAGGCGTTTTCGAGTTCGGGCGAGAATAAAATTAGTGGTTTTCTCGCCTCGAAGGATAACATTCCCCTCTCCTCCCCTTCCATAGATCGCCTGCATCTATGCGCTCTTTGAGGAACGCGATAAGCGAAGCGAATTTCGGGTATTTGGGCGCGAGAAGAGCACAACTCCCTGCGGAGACAATGCATGCGCCCTGGGCAATCTGGCGCCCCCGATGGGGTGGGGAGAGGAGGATGGGAGAGCCCTGACGCAACGGTACCCTTTAGCTCCTCTTCGGGTTGCCTCTCCGAGAAAGAAGAAGCCAACCCAATGCGAGCCCAGCTCCGGGCCCTCCGTTGCTTCGGTTCGTATTTTCAACGCGCGCCCGCCCAATATTTTCGGGAATTCTGAGCCCAGACGCGTTAATTAAGCAGGGAGGAGCGTATGAATTCAGAGGGTGTGGGGACAGAGGGATCGTGAGGAAAGGAGGAAAAGTGGATGTGGAGGAAGTGAGAGAGTTAAGAAGAGCGCACCGTTGATGGGCTCCAGCGGAAGAGTCGGTGGGGTGGGTTGGTGACCAATGGCGTGAGTTGATTCGGAGTGAGAGTCTCGACGATTCGGGGGGAGACTCTCGAACACATGGCTTTGTATAAAATGGCTGAACATGGCGAGGAAAAATATGGTTAATTGAATGAAATGTCGGAGGGAACGATGTGACGTGAATGAGGCTGATTGATGAAGTACTTTACTGGAAGTACGTAGTAAGTACGAAGTAATATTGATGAAGTGCTTGAATAAGTACTCTCGTAAGAAGTGACCCCACTTAAGGCAAGCCACCTTGACGTGCGTCAACAACCAGATTCATGAAAATCCTAAGAATATTGCTTGAACTCACTAATATAATATTAAAATGGATGATGATGGTTAGGACACCGATAAAGTTAAATAATATGCCTTAGAAATTGAGGATTTTGTGAGGAAATGGGTAGGAGTGGAATCATTAGACATATTTAAGAGAAAAAGAAACTGAAAATTAGATAGACACCAAAAAATCCAAGATGAATCTAAAATTGAGCCGTAAAACCTTGATTTTTGGGGACAACGTTGTTTTACAGGAATATAGTAATTGGATATTAAAATGATAATACTCCTGCCTTTTAAAGCTAACAGTTTCAGGCTTAACTTTGTGGAATTCTTTCACCCTCATCCTGCCTTTTATTTATTTACATTTAATTAGAATGACTAGCGTAGGGATTTTCGTATTTAATCCCATTAAACTTCGTGATTGACTTGCAATGACAATCGTTCATACATTTCTATTTCCTCAATTCTAGCAATAAAACTCAAAGCGAGGTAATTACGACTGTAAACGAGAAATTTATTATTGTGGGTCGTAAAAATTTAACTATTAAAAATTTTTTATTTGTTATTCATAAATTAATATTTATTCTAGAGGGAAAATTCCTGAATTATTTGTGCATGCTAATATTGTGCAAAATAAACTTTTATTTAAGGAAATCTGGGGAAAACTTGGAATCAAAAACTCTTGATTGCTGGTCACCCTGCATAACACATAATCGGTACTAAAAACTTCTCTCCATCTGTCTTTGGCGTTAATTCTGATCTTTTTGTCGAACACACTGGAAATGTGGGTGCCCTCTCGAAAGTCCCTCCACGTGTCCCGTCCCTCCCTTCAGGTATCAAGATGCCAAAGGGGGTGGTATTGCGCGTTTTCATGGTAAATGGCACTCTCAAAAATGATTGATATCCCTTCTAAACATTTCATTTCACTCATGAAAGAAAGAGGGTTCAGAGCAAAATAGTGGCAATGAAACACTTTCACAAATCCTGAAAATTACTCAAATTCATTAAATGCGTTATAATTTTCTTCCAGTGCCCATGCTTTGGGTTTTTTTGCGGTGTTTGTAGTAAAATGACAACTTTTCAAAAATGTGGAAATGGTCGATTGCGAGCAATTGAAAATTCCATCAAAAGAGTTGTTTTCACTGTTAATGGTGAAAAGTGAAAATTTCTAAAAAAGCTTGATACCACTTCTAAACAATGTAATTACTTATGAAAGAGCATCAGAAAAAGGTTTCAGAGCAACATGGGGGCAATAAAGCCAATTTTACAAATCCTAAGAATGACTTAAATTCATTAAATGCGCCATTAAATTCATCCAATGCACTCATTTTGGGTAATTTGATGTATTTGTAGAATAATGACAACTTTTAAACGATGTTGAATTCAAATTGGTCGATTGATAGGAATTAAAAATTCCACCCTGATGCCGAATTATTGCGCGTGTTCATTGTAAATGGTAACAAATGACACTCTGAAAACTTATTCATATCTCTTCGTAGCCTTTATTTTAAGAGCATCAGAAAAAAGTATCAGAGCAAAATAATTGAAATTAAGCCACTTTCACAAATCCTGAAAATCACTCAAATTCATTAAATGCGTTATAATTTTAATCCTATGAACAAACTTTGGGTATTTTGCGGTAATTTAAGAATAATGACAACTTTTCAACAATTTATATAGTAATTCTGTAGAAATGTAGAAATTAAAGCGTATTGTTATTCGTGTTTAGAGGCGAAATTATAGGTATTACAAGTATCGGCAGTGTGTGCGGGAGACTAGGGGCACTCAAGTCCTTGGTTATTACGACGAAGCACCTGATCTGATACGGGCTTTTACGATTTCTGACTTTGAGACCTTCTATTCAGCCCGTGGCGTCTGTTTTACATTTTCCTCTGAAGTTTTAAATGAAGCAATTGCGATATGGGACTGAAGAGGAGTCGATGAGAAGGGGGAGGGAAAGTGCGACGGAGGAGTGGAAGCAGGAGACGGGAGATAAACGGGAAAAGAGAGGGTGGGGAAGATTGAAGTGTGAGGACCGAGCAAGCTTCAGGTGCCGGCGGGGGCGCAAGCGGCAGTCATCAAGAGTCGTATGCAAATGCGGACGGAGGAAGGGGGTGGAGTGTGGGGGAGATGAATGGGGGCGGGAGGCGTCGCACGTTCGGGGGCAGAGGAGATGGATGGTCCGTGTGGGAGCCGCGAGGGGAGATAATTCAGCTCCTTCCCCCCCTTTCGATCTCTTTTCTCCGAAACATCCCCTCGCCTAAAATCTTTCCCTCTCCATTCCGCCCATGCCTCCCTCTCGAAAAGGAGTACGGTTCAAGATATGCGAGAATGAATGTGAGGGTGTGAGTGCGGTTTCACGTAAGGCCGGAACGGCTTCATTAAAACCGAACGTTTTTGCTTTATTTCTCCCCCACCCCCCGCGAAACAAATGACCGCCGCCGGATTTAACTCTTGGCGCGTCGCTGGGGGAAATGTTCCCCCTCCCTCCTCTCCCCTTCATCCATCTCGCCCCTCTTGCTCTCCCCGCGGGCTCCCCAGGGGCTAGAGGGGCGAGTGCTCTCGGTCCACGCGACCATCTTTCGGGGGTTGCGTGCAGAGCGGTCGCCTCACGACGACCGGAGCGCCGTGCTTTTCTGCAACCGACATTTCACGACTGCGAGGAAGGAAATTGAAGCTGGCCGTCTGGGCGGAAGTCGGATTTGAGAGCGGTCGATGCATTTCCTGCGACGGACGATTATTTGGAGCCCAATTATGGTCACATATATTCTCATAGGTAAATGACTCTAGGGTTAAAACATAGGCATTGGGCTGTTTCTAAAAGTTTCGAAAATTTTAGAATGATTACAAATCACTGCAGTCGCTGGGTGCATAAAATGGCTATTAAAATTTCTGAAGGCCCTAGATGCATTGTGAGCCAATAATAAATTTCTAGGGCGTTTAAAATTAATCCTGATACATTAAATATGAGTTTGGCTTTTTAAAAAATCTGTCTGAGCTCCATAATTTATATCCTCCAACCATGAAAATAACGTTACACTATGGCGTTCGTAGTGCAAGGGATAGAAGTCAATTCCCCGAAATTTATTGATTTCGTGTAGTTTTTTGTAAAATCACCTCGTCGCTGGTCAGTTGGTACACTTTTGTCCTATTTGGTACACTCTTCACCTGTTTTATAACATTTAATGTTATAGAATTTTATTATGTAGTCAATGTTGAGATATTTCCACCCTTTCGAATATGTTCTACGAAACATTCTAAGGACGAGTATTAATACCCTTAGCGTCTTCAATTGTGAATTTCAGGTGAGATTTTTAAACGTTTCCGAGAGCTATAAGATAGGAATGTGCAGCGAAAATTAAGCCGACCTGTCAGGAATCCTTTTGACTAGCATTGGAAACAGCAAAGACACGTGCTAAGCAGAATTGAATTCAAAATTCCAACGTTGTTTGCTGACGCAACGTTTCCCGTGCAATTTTCTCGGGAATATTAAGCTCTAAAAATGAACCTGAGAGCCTCGTTTCATTTGGAATTCCACGGACAAGTCAGAGTGAGACAGAGGGAGAGCGAAAGGGGAGGGCGGGGGAGACGGTTGAGAGAGATAAAGCCCTTTTGTTGGGCGCAAATGATATTCATGCGAGCTCTACCCCGACAAATCCTCAAACTTCTGCAAACAATTCCAAACGGCGAACTCTAATGCGTTGCACCGAAAACGCACGTCGGGGTAGGAATTGTGCGGTGGGAAGAGGGAATGGGCCATTTTGGGGTGAATCGGGGGAGCGGGAGGCATTAGGGAGGAGAGGCGTTGCTTCACGGCGCCCGCGGGCGCAACAGGATATGGTGGCGGATCCATGGCGCGTATTAGGATTTATACCACGGGTAAAAAGACCGTGAAGTTTTCGGGTGGGAAGGGGAGGCGGCGGTGGCGAAGGAGGAAGGAAGGATGGATTATAGCGAGCGAGAGATGGCTTGCTGCTCTAGGGGTTGGGATAAGAACAGCGAGAGGAAAGCAAAGTGCGTGGGTGCTCCTTCCTCCTCGGATGATATAATGAACCCCTCCTCGCCCATATCTTCCCTTTGCCCTATCTCACATTCTCAGGCAACCCGTATATTCCAAGTAAGGATGCGGGGACTTCGAGGAATTATGGCAACGGTGCCAGCGGGAAAGAAGAAGGGAGTTTCATGCAATTTCTTTGGGGGAGAATTTCGCAATTTATCCCATTCGCAATTCTTATGCGCGAGTTGGATGCTCCAGGGGAATGGAGGACCTGTTGTAGGTCATGCAACCTTAAGCGGTCTACGAAATATGGACTACCCTACTAGAAACTGGGTAGTGTGCGTTTCTTCCTCCCTCGAGGGAAACTCCGACGAAAATATAGCGTCCTCGTCAATTGAATGGACCATCTTAGTTGTTCAAACATTAAATTACCCGTCACCTGATCTGCTCCCGTGATGCAATTGCCATTCTCCCATAATTGTAATTGTTTGCTTATAGTTTCGTGAATCATGATTTGACGCAGGACTAACTGCTCCCAGGTATTTAGAATTTTATTTTAAATAGACCTTTGCCACATTTTCTGAAAGTCATGATTTTGAACATTTATTCAGTGTAAATATTTAAATTTGACGCACGTCGGGATAGGAATTGAGCGAATCTGGAAACGACATGGGGCGGGCGATTTGAACAACTGGTGCAATTATTTTGGGAACGAAATGGACTTTGGGAAAAAAGGTTTCTCGTAAAATGAGGGGGTCACATGCATCAGGATGTTTTGTCATAACCAAGCCGTCAAAGTTTCCAGATTACATTCAGTTACGACTCTGTTTACCCATTTTTCCTGGAAAATTCAAAGATTCAAACAGTTCTCTAGGATTTACTCACGTATAGGGTAGAACTTGAATCTTTCTTCTTAGAAACATTAAATGTTATTTGCTAAGTAATTAACACATCAAGACGCTATTGTTTGCAAGTTGCCCTCGAAAAATTACCTTAGAATGGTACATGAAATCACTTAGTGGGATGACTAAATGATGTGGGAAGAAAGAAAACCTTGTTGGTACATGAAGTAAACGTTATCTTTGACCAGTTCCAATATCCGGGGGAACATATCATACGCTTGGAAGTGAGCTGGAAATCATACCCCAAATTATTCGATAGAAACCGCTACGATTGGTGGAAAAAGTACGTCAAAATACCGAAATAGAGAACGTGAGAAAAATAAGCCTCTTTAAAAGGAACGCAAAAAATGAAAAAAAAAGAGGGCTTGTACACGATGAAACCATTCCAAATACAAACTTGGAAATCATGTCTCGTAATTTTCGCTAAAAACTACTACGATGGGTAGAAAAGTAAGATGAAATGCACAATTTTGAGATACATTACTCGATTTAAGACGAAACGCGAATGCAAAAAACGCAACATGAAAAAAATAACACTTTCGTGTGGGAAAACCGTTCCAGCTTGGAAACCCTACATTGTATTTTTCCCTATTAACTGCTACCATTGGTGAAAAAACTAAGACAAAATACCGAAATGCACAATTTTCAGAAAAAAAGTCGGTTTTAGGCGAAACGCAAAAGATGAAAAAAGAACAACTTCGCGTGAGAAATACACACTTGGGAATCATACATGTTATTTTTTGCTAGAAACTACAACAAAGGGTGAAGAAAGATGGTGCGAATACCCAAATTCACAATTTTGAGGGAAATAAGTCCATTTTAGGCGAATCCCGAAAAATAAAAAAAAAGATTGCTTTCGCGAGAGTAAATGAAGTGATACGAATCGATGAAAAGTGGTGCGATACCCACCTGGGAATCATACTTTCGCTAGAAATGACTACGAACAGTGAAAAAAGTAGGACCGTATACTGAAATGTACAACTTAGAGAAAAATAAATCAATTTAGGTGAAACCCGATAAATGAAAGAAGAGAGATCTTTAGTCTTGGAAAAACGGTCGTATCAGAGTATGACTTGGGTATCATACCGCTAATTTTTCGCTATAAACTATTACAAATGGTGAAAATCGTTGGTCAGAATATCAAAAGACCCAAATTAAAGAGAAATAAGTCGATTTTGGCGAAATGCGAAAAATAAAAAAAGGGAGCTTTCCTATCATGAAACCTATCGTAACACTCTCCCGGGAATCGTTCCATCTATGTTCCGCTCTAGAACCCAGAATAAAGACCTTTATCGATCTATCTATCTCTAAACAACTACGAATTAACTACGAAAAGCAATTGGGTCAGAAATGCATAAAATTGCAAGAAAAAAGTCTACTTTAGGTGAAACGCGAAAAAGGAAAAAAAGGTTGTTTTGTGTGAGAAACCCGTACCTTTTTACAGAATTGAGAATGATACCACGTATTTTTTGCTAGAAACTACCAAGAATGATGAAAAGCGGAGCTAAGACTACGGAAATGCACCAATCTGAGAGAAATATTGAGAGAAATTTTGTCGATTCACGAAAAAAGCACTAATTTTGGATATATTTGAGTGTTTGTTGAATAATAACAACCTCTCAACAATATGGAAGCCATTTTGGTCTATTGTTGGTATTAAATAATTCAACCAAGGCTGGGTTATTGCGCGTTTTCGCAAGTAAAAATGATAGAAATACAATTAATTAATAAAATTATTCATTGAAAGAGCATTAGATGAAGGCTTTAAAGGAAAATATTGGAAAACTTTGTAAATCCCTAAAATGACTCACATTTATTAAACGCATCATAATTTTCATCCGATGCACTAATTTTGGGTATTTTACGGTGTTTGTTGAATAATAACATCTGCTCAACAATGTGGAATCCATTTTGGTCTATTTGTTAGCAATTAAAAATTCAATCAAGATGGCAAAGGGGATGGCGGGCATCCCCTGGGGTGGGGATGCCCGCGCCAGATGGTCTCGCCGGGGCGAACGACCCCTTCGATAATTACCCCTCCGGTCGTGGGTGTGACATGCCCTCATTCGCCATTCATAGGGTCAACTAGGTTCCCCCACTCCCTCCACGGGGAGGGAGTGAGAGACCGCGATTGAATGATGGTCCTGCGAGGGTCGCGCCTTGGTTTCACAACCTTCTCAATGCTGCGTAACACGTGCGGCGTGCTCCATTCCATCTCCCATTCGATGGCAATGATATTTGACGTGAGCCGATTCATAAACACTGATTTTCACTCGCGACGGACGGCTAAACTGCGTGACGGGCGCCCTGGCATTCCAGAGCCGCTTCCGGGCACACGTGCACGTGCCTTGAGAATTTTCCAGACCATCCTGCTTTCCGTATAATGAAGGAAAACTAAGTGGCCGGTTAAGTCGTTGAAACATTCATTTACAAAGCATTTAATGCACCTTTTGTTGCGTGTCGAAATTTAAAAATTTGGGAATTCATTTTAAAAGTAATTATATTTACATATTCAATTTATTTGACAAATTGTAATTTTGGTAATTTTAAATTCAATGGCGATCCACATTTGGCGAAGTGATTGTCGTAATTATTTTCAGAATGTTTAATACCACACCACGACCAGTGAGATTTTGTATTTGAATACGCAGGAGTCTAATGCTACATTTCGAATAAAATTATTTGATTTGAATATCGTGGATCATTATTCCAAGATCTTGTGTCAATGAAATTTAATTTTCAATCAATAGTTGTATTTCCACTCCTAGATATGAGTTGGACGTAATTTCGTTTATCAAAATATTATTAGTAATTATTACTTATACACTTGGATGAAGAAATTCTTTCTGCTTCTACAATGGACAATGATGTCTGAACTTTGATTGCGGACACAAATGCAGTGGAATTAAAAATAATGAGAGTACATAAAGACTTGTCGGTTAAAAATGCATTTAGGAGGCCCAGTGTTGAGTTAAACTCGGAAAATGAAAGTGATGGAAGTTCCGCTAAGAATTCGCAAATTAATTCTGCAATACGTATGTAAAAGACCCACGTTAGATAAACTGACAAACTGTAACTCAGAGCATTGCCCTTTTAGCAAGTAACTCTAATTACGTACTTAGAGTTCATCAGGAAATCCATAACCGGAGGGCAAGAGGCCTGTAATGTCCTTGCTCCATGGTCTCCCACGGTGTGGTGATCGGACTGAATAATAATGCTTTGAAGTCCCACCACTTCGGGGTTGGGCTGATGACCAGTGGTATACTGTATCTCCCTAGTCCTTCCCTCGGTGAGCATGCACCGGAAACACTCAAAAATCTAATATCAATGCAGTTACACAGTATAACCTCTATAACCACAATAAATCTCTTATTTGTAGATCCTACAGCTACATTTGGAGACCATATAATTTAAGTACAATGATATTCCAGCACGGTACGCATATTAAAGCATTTGCGGTAAAATATAATCGGTATTTAGCTGGTATTAGATAGGAATAAATGTTGATAACCCAAAACCGAGGGTCATGGCCCAACTAACTGAGGTCAGGAAAGAGATTTCTTTCCAGGGGTAGGATAGCCAATGCTCCCTCACTTGAGCATGTGGACTTAAAATCCTCTGTGAATCCAGGGAAGCGATTAGGTTACCCCTTCCGGTCTCCCTCCGTCGAAACTTCCTTCGCAGCTCCATCGCCCCCAACCTTCCACTCTCCACGTCGTTTCTACTTTCACTTCAAACCTAATGGAACTGGCGCACCTGCTTTCTCGGCCTACTTCCTCGGTTTTACCGATATTTATATTTCCCACACGCGTGGAATTACTGTTTCATGTGTTCCTTTTTGTCTGACCCCAGTGGGGCGGCCATTAAGTGATGGTGTCACGTTAAAAACACTATTGAAGAAGGCAACGGGAAACCACCTCAACTATTACTCCCAAGAAAATGATGATGGACGGAAAACAGAAATTGAGTCCTGGCAACTGCGGGACTCGGCCCAGAAGCCGTGTGTCGTGCCCGGCAGGGGGGAGGCAAAGCTTCCGCGGTCGTCATCCCACGAAACCCTTGCAGGGGAAAAATAACAGCAGCAGGAAGGAAGACGCAGAAGAAGACGAAAGTAGTTAGAATAGGATCATGGAACGTCAGGACAATGTTGAGGACAGGGAAATTAGAGAATGTTAAGCGAGAGATGGGAAGAGGTAATATAGATGTGTTAGGTCTCTGCGAGGTGAGATGGAAGGATAGCGGGGATTACTGGAGTGACAATTAAAGAGTGATATACAGCGGCGGGGACGAGAGCCAACGAGGGGTTGCCGTAATTTTAAATAAAGAGGTAGGAAGAAGCGTAGTCAACATAGAGCAAGAGACAGATAGAATTTTACTCGTAGAGATTAAAGCGCAACCGACGAACTTAGTCATTGTTCAGGTATACATGCCACCGAGCAACCACAAGGAGGACGAAGTCGATAGGATGTACGATGAGTTAGAGAATATCATCGTTCCTGCAGGGAAACATTTGATAGTGATGGGGGATTGGATTGCGACGGTAGGCGAAGGAAGAGATGGTGGTGAGGTGGGGGACTTTGGGTTAGGCACGAGGAATGAACGAGGGGAAAAGGCACTTGAAATCTGCAGGAGACAGGGGTTAGTCATCACGAACACATGGTTTCGACACCACAAGAGGCGTAGGTATACATGGAAAATGCCAGGTGACTCAGAAAGGTTAGATTATATTATGGTTAGGCCAGGTTTAGGAATAGTGTGATAAATTCGTACAGTTTCCCAGGAGCGGATGCGGACTCAGACCACAATTTAGTTGTTATGAAATGTAACGTTCGTTTCAAGAAGATAAGGCAAGGGAAATGGAATTCAGAAGCATTAAATAGATTAACAAGGAAGGAGTATCAGCAGGCTGTAGAAAAACTCATGGATGAAGGTAAAGAGCTGAGAACTATCGAAGAAAAATGGGAATGGATCAAGAAAGTCATATCGAAAGCCGCAAAAGACATTATAGTAACCATTGAAAGGAAAAGGATAAGGAAACTATGGGTTACGGATGAAATGATTTAAAAGATGGATGAGAGAAGAAGATGGAAGAATGTAAACACAGAGTTAGGCAAAATGAAGTACAAAGAGTTAAACAATAAATTGAGAAGGGCCACAAATAAAGCAAAAGAAGAATGGTGGAAAACGCAATGCGAGGATATGGAAAGTTTACAGAGGAAGGGTGACATAAGTGCGCTATACAGCAAGGTTAAGTTATTATCGGGAAGTAAGAAGAAAAAATCTGTGCTAACAGTTGTAAATAAGTGGGGTAGGATAATAGTTGGACCAGGAAAAATCCAAGAGAGATGGAAGGAATATATAGAAGCTCTGTATGGTAGAAAACTTAGGCCGACAAGGTTAGACATAGAAAAAGAACATGACGTAGAAGAAGATAGCTTAGGTCCAGAAATACTCGACGATGATATAGAAAGGGCATTAAAGGAAATGAAAGCAAATAAGGCCGTGGGGGTAGACAACATCCCTGTGGAACTGTTGAAATGTTTAGGAAAATGTGGGAAGGAGGCTCTAAATGGACTGATAGTATCTATGAGGAAGGAATCGTTTGATAGAGTTAATTGGGAAAAATTAATGCGTGTATTGCAGAAAATAGGAATGGATTGGAGGGACAGTAGACTGATTCGCAACCTGTGCATGTCTCAGACTGCACAGGTGCGAGTGGGGAACGGAGAGTCCGGATGGACAGTGTTAGGAAGAGGGGTAAGGCAGGGTTGCCCATTGTCACCGGTGCTGTTCAACGTATATGTGGAGGAAATGATTAAAGAGGCATGGGATGAACTGGAGGTAGGAATGAAAGTCGGAGGGGAATTCGTAAAATTGGTTAGGTTTGCTGATGACCAAGCATTAGTTGCTCAGTCAACCAAGGGGTTGCAAGCATTGCTGAGTGAATTGGAGGTTCAGTGCGATATATATGGGATGAGAATCAATATTAATAAAACAAAGATTATGCGATTCCAGAAAGAAAAAGGCTAAGCTAAATATTAAAATAGGCGGGGAAAAAATAGAGCAGGTAGAGAAATTTACATATCTCGGAAGTGTTTTGGACCAATACGGTCAAAGTAGTAGGGACGTAAGGAGAAGAATTGCGATAGGCAAGAAGGGTTTCTCAAGGATGAGGGAGTTGATGACGGGGAAGTTGAGTAGGGAGGTTAAGACAAGACTCGTAAAAACTCTGCTATGGAGAGTAGCTATGTACGGCGCGGAAACGTGGTCACTGAAGCGGGAGGATGGACGTAGATTGGAGGCTTTTGAAATGTGGGTGTTGAGAAGAATGGAGAAGGTGAAATAGACCGAAAGGAAAACAAATGAGGATGTACTGGAGATGGTGGGTGAGGAGAGGGGTTTGTTGAGAGAAATCCTGTGGAGACAGGAAAAATGGATGAAAGGCGTATTGAGCTGAGCGGTAATGGAATGCTGAAGAAGGTAATAGAGGGGAGGATGTTGGGCAGGCGAGGAAAGGGCAGGAATAGAATAGGAATGTTGGACGGGATACCATCTCAAGGGCGTGTGGCGATGCCACGCCCTTGAGATGGCATTCGGCATATTATGCAGATGTCTTGGGTTCGACACGAGGATCAGGGAGTCTCTGTTTCAAGCCTGGATGTTTTGATATGCTTCAAGCATCAAGCTATTCATTGGGTTATTGTTATTGCAACTAAATAGTGAATAATTATTTGTATCTTATCATCATCTATATCTAGCTCCCTTCGTTTCAGTACCATTTCAATGTCAAGCACACGTTTGTTTGATTACTTTCGAGAGAATCGAGACTTCAAAGTTGAAATGATAGTAAATTCATGAGTTTTCAGTGCATTTCAATAGACTCACCGGTATGCCATTAACTGCAATACAACAATAAAGAATTTTACATGCGTCTGCGTCTTCTCTAGAGGACAATTTCAAATTAGAACATTTGTTTTTGTCTACATTCTGGGAAATTCGCTCTCTAAAAATATTCCAAAATATATAGATGGAGAGAAGAAAGAATAGATCCTAGTTTATTTACCCACGTGCATAATCACAAGGACATTACCAGCGATTGTATTTCGAGAGGGAGTGGGAACATTATCTATAACTCGGTGTCATCAGCATTTTCTTCTTCTTATTCAAAGTTTTCTGAGAGGGTGGTGTGAAGCATATTGCTGCTCGTGAAATAATGGTTACCTAGCATGATCTCTTATTTATAGGCGTCTTCCCTTTGAAAGAAAAAGAACTACGTGCAACTCTTAAAACTCTTATCTGAAAAGAAATGTGGTAGGGTGAAGAAACTGAAGCCTTGCAAAACGTACTACTCTAGGACAATTTTCCGAAGCAGGTATGATGTATATTACCCGTTTACCTATATATTATGTATATATAGGTAAACAGGTATTATGTTAAACAATATTTATTAGAGGTAATTGTATACGTTTGTATTTTTCCCGGTATTGCTCTAAACGTATGTTCACATGAAATATTACCTTTTAAATAAATAGTTTATTACTAATTTTTACCCTAAAAAATACCTTTTACCTCAACTTCCATCATGGTGGTGTTTCTCAGAGCGTTGAACGTACATGATTCCAAGTGTGTCAGTTTCCCCTATTTGAGCAACGCGGGATTCATTTTTTTCCCAAGGGAGTGCCCTTGAAGAGTTTTTCCGATGACTTATTCATTTGATGTTTTCATTCGGTTCCTCATACCTTTGCAGGGAAGGAAGTTGGTCATTTAATTATACCGCAAATAAAATAACCCCTTCGAAAAGGTTTCGATCTAGTGATGTATCCTCAACTTACTGTACTACTAACTTAAGGGGCCGCCCAGTTTTTTCGTAATTTCATTGACTGTTCTGCCAGTTCGTAACGTTTATTTCAGAATAAAATTGGTTTTCATGTATTTCTTTGTCAAATCTTGAAACTGTGTTTCCTGATATGGATCCTTGAAGATCGCAGAATATTCCGCGAAAGTCCATGAACTAATCCGGAATGTCACGTCTCCTTCAAGTCCGAATTTCCCACAAATACGCTTCACGAATGCCCGCTTTCCCGTGGATTTGAGTCATGTGTCGTCTCCCCGTCGGACCAGTCTATCCTCCCCCCTTGCTCTCACTCCGTCTTCCACTCAATGGAGAGCGATACCCTCGCTTAAAACGCCGTAACTTCTGAGCTACGGCTCCTATGGAAAGGGGTGGTTCGCGCGCTCTCATTCTTCGTCTCACGCCGAAGCTTTTTTCCTCCTCGCGCCCTTTGATGTACTCTCCGGGAGCCAAGCTGTACGAGGCCGACGGATGTGCTCGCGCCGGGAGACGGAAGGCCGTGGGCGTTCCGTTGCCGTGTGGGAGTGTTCTGTGGCGGCCCCTCTGCCTTGGAAGCGGGAGGGAAGATCGCAGTTTCCGCGAGGCTGAGCGAACGAACCTTTTGGGTTTTTCACTGTCTTCATTCTCCATAATGTATTGTGAATCCTAGGATTCTGTGGCAGCCCTCCAAGGCAAATCTTTAATTTCTTCAACCTTTCTTTGCTTTCCTTTGCCCTCTTTCTATAGCTCCAATGCATCTTCCCCTTTGTTTCATGACGCCCGTCACTAAAGGAATTGACGTTAGAATTATTATATCTATCAAAACACTTGTCTTTTTTACAGAAAAAGGTTTGTTGCACCCATATGTAGAAATTTTGATTAAAAGCTCTGCTTACTAAACTACCTAGATGTAACTTAGCAGATGGAAGATTTGACTCCTGATTGGGGAGTCCTGAGCGCAAAGCTCGTGTGATGAGTTTCGAAAAGTCCACTAAATTCCAATCGGAGCTATTTTCAGGGTGGTTGAGCTTCAAAGGAATTCGTATGTTCCCAAACCCGTACACCGGCTTCCTAATGCCGATTTGTAAGTGAATCCTGTGTGGGCCAAGCACACACCAATATAAACCAATATTGCTTGCAAGGCGGATTCTATCTTTTATATCCTCGCGAAATTTACTAATAACCAACGTTATTTTAATGGTGTGTTCAATATATGGAATTTCTCAACACTTAATTAAATAAATAAAACGAATATAGAAGAACCATATATTTTATTAACATTTGAATACCAAAGGATATTGATATAGACGAGGCTGTTACATTTGTAATAGTAATTTCATGAGCAATAATATTGAAATTGGTGGAAGTGATAGTTCAAAAATAACGAATATTTTTTTCATGTAAATGTGGGAAAATGTAAACCCCTGCAGGAAACTATCAAAAATCACTGTTCTGGATCACGAGCCAATGATCAGCGGTTTCAGCAGTGTCAATTTACTTTTTATTGCTTGTCAATCAGTCAAGAATTGATTCCGGAATCAATGGAAATTTCGTCAATGAGATATTTAATGCCAAATCAGCAGTTTCCACTTGTTCCTTTGATGTCACTGCTGGAGTAGGCATGTCGGCTTCCTTTAGTGTTTTCTCGAGAATAAGTACAAACGATGCAGAATGAAATCAAATACATACACTTTGTATTTCTCTAATGCTTTCCATCTATTCGTTCTATTTAACTCCGCCCACTTTCTTTTCAGTAGTAGTTATTGCAAATCCCAAAAAAGCGATATGCGATAAACGCGAGTGTGTTGCCATTCTATGTTATGCGAGCGGTTACGGGGAGAGGTGCAAATTTCTCGGCTGTTATCTCGGGATTACAGCGTATCTCTTCCCCGCAGCGAGCGTTAAACACCCCTTAAAATCGCCTCAGGAACTGCACGCATGTGTGTATAATACAATTGGTAGTCCCGAACAGTTCTGCGAATTTTTTTCGCGGGATTCACTCTAGCGGGTAACTGCAGGCCGTATAAAAGGCGACGGGGGAAGCCATCACATTCGGGGCGGAGTTGCTGACCCACGCGTCGTGGCCAGGAGGGATGCGATGGACCCCGATCACGTATCCCCACCACTGCCGCTGCTCCCCGCATTGCATCTCCTTCGCCCTTCCTCTCCTGAAATGAGCGACACGTGGTCGTTATATAACGATGGGGCTTGCTGGCCAACCACTGCGCGAGGAAGAATGGCCCTGTTTCGTCGAGACAAAAATAACTCGTCGTTGACGCTCGGATAGTAAAAGGATAGTGATAGTCGTAAAGACTTTGCATCCGTCGTCGCGTAAAACATCCCGTCCTCATCCGTCGTGCTTTACTTTGCCACCGTGACCGTGAACTCTTGCGATTCATTTTTCGGCGTGGTTTTCGAGTCAGTGGAAAGGGGGTTAATGAAAGTTTTTCTCACTTTGCCTTTCTGATTAACGTAATGCTTACAACGCCAGAAAAAAGATGTGAATAATTTTCGAAAATAACTAAATTTTCAAATGACATTAAAATGACAAAAAATACATTAAAATGTACACATCCGAGTCCCATTTTGGAAGTAAATGTACAAGAAAGAACTGGATTGACAGATTAAGGTGGGGTGTAATGGAAGAACTCATGAGCGAGACTACCGGGATAAATACGTGTAAAAAAGTGATAACGTGAGAATGAAGTCATGTCATTCATTGGAGTAGGGCTTCGGGGAACTTGGGACACCTGGTGATGTGTGTTCGGAGAATGATGAGAACAATCATGTGGAGGGGGTTTGCATATGAAGTAATCGCCGCGCTGTGAGGGAAAGAAAGGAAGTTGCCGGGGGAACTGTAGAAAGCAAGGATGCATGGAGAGGAGGGGAAGTGTTTTTGTGGTGATGGGGGAAAATGCTGAATTCGTGTTGTAGAAAAAACTTTAGACGTGGAGGACGGGAGGGTTGCGATGAGCATGTCGAGCGGCATGCACTCGAGCACGTTATAAAATATTGAATTAATTTTAATTGTAATTATATATGAAATCTTCTGGAGCACAATATAGTGGAACGTTTTCAAGAAAATAGCCTCGACGAGAATTCTGAAAGATGTGCGTTAGTTTTCAAGGAAAGCCGTTCGCCAGGATCTTTGTTAGGACCGATTCTAGGACCTTAGGTGGACATATTGGCTACGTACCATTTTCAACGGTATAATATTTACCACGTCTTAGGATAAATTAAATCAAATTATACACCGCCAAGATAATGAATCTTGACATCAGCTGGATGAATTTGACTCCTCTTGCACTTGTACTCACCTCAAGTTCGCAGCGTCTCAAGCCCGTTATCCATCTCCTCACGTCGAACTATTCCGATAGTGCGAGAGGGGTCCTTCTCCCTGGATCGTAATTTCCAGAGGTATATTATAAATTCCGTCCAAACAGTCTTCATCATACTTTACCGTCATTCGACATTCACAGGGGGCATTCCGCTTAGATGTCGTGAGAAAATTATACGTGCGATATTTATAACTCGCATGATTCACTCTTTGCCCCGCGAAAGAAATGAGATATGCAGCGTCGGTACTCTCTGCTCTCCAGTCTTACGGATTGGGTCAAATGTTTCGACCGACCTGAGATTTTCCAAGGAACATTTCGACTAATTTTCACTGTTTATAAGGGCTTCGAAGAGTGAGTCAGCAAGACTTCCATGGCGACATTTATTATTTGAAGCAGTGGCGATGGCGTTTGCAGAAGAAATTGTTGAAAGTGTGCTGATCAGCACCATAGCCTACAGAATGAGGGATGAAACCAGAGCATGAGTGCGAAGAAAATATATGTGTGTAATGACATAAAATGTAGTCGGTACACCGTTTACCTCACTTCATTTATCCAAAACTCAAATTCATTTTTAAAGCTACCTTGCATCACAGTTTGGTCAGAAGTCGGTATCCGCTCGTGTATAGTTTTTTCTGCCGGGAGTTTTTCGATGGGAGTTCGCACAGAGAAAGGGGATTCTTGTTTTAATAATGAATGAAACAGACGCAAAAATGTTAGACGTTTATTCTTCATTCCTCTTGTACAAATAAATCCTGAAAACATACCATTTTACTCATTTACTGTTGTTTGAATAATAAAATACAGGTATGAGGAGAGAGAGAGATAATTTGGTAGTTACACATCTGATATGCAAGAATCCAACATTATACACAAGCCACAGCATTTTTTAAATCTCTTTAATACAAAATCGCCGTTAACGATATTTAAAATATATATGCACGTCACACACATATTTTTTAGTTATTGCAACATCTCCACTTAATTTTTTCGTAGTCTTCTATTACTTGCATGCTTCGACATCCTTCCGTTTACTAATACTCGTGAGTTATTTATTTAAAAGATATTAAAACTAATATTATCTATGTTTGTAAAAGTCTAGTTAGTTACCAATTAGAGTGCGTGTTTTTCTACTGCTAACAGCAATCTGAGGCCTCCATTTATCAAATTTAATTGTCATTACCATTTCATGCTGATAGTTAGCCCCTCAAAACACATGGTCTAACTTCACTAGAACCTTATTTCTTTGTCTTTTATGGAGTTTTCTGCATTTTAGCCACGTATAAAAATGTAATGGTTGTTTCTGAACCATATTTCACATCTGGAAGTATCGGTGGCTGGAACATTAATTAACGCCAAGGAATTTGTGCGTCCTAATGGGAAAATTGTAGCTCCCATCTTCCAGTTCGTCTTATATCCACAGATACTCGATTCCCCTTCAAGATAAATGCAAATAGTTTTCTTCCTTGGTCATAGGGGGAAGTAATGTGAATATCATAACTACCAGCTCAAATGTTCAAACACTCACACTGACATGAATAGAAAATACTGTTTAATAAACTATCGTGTTTACCTCGTAATATGCTAAATATCCACAACTTTAACCATAATGGAGTCAAAAAAGAGAGAGAGAGAGATAATTAAAAATCACTATTTTTACTTGCGGTTCTTCTGATTACTTCTGCATTTTGTAGTCATGTATCGCAATTGGTACTATCAGAGATTAAAAATCAAAACTTGGTAAAAATTTTTTCCGCTATCAACAAAGTTTTTGTAATTTAATGATAATATTCAAAACATATTGTCAGTATTATTCGGGATTGGTCCATATAACCATCCATGGTAAAAATCACATTAGATTTTCATTTAATGTAAGTTAACTTGCGATCTAAATTTAATGAATTTATAATCGAGTAATTATTACTTGCGGAAGATTGTCTTTCTTGCTTAAGCAATCCAGACATTCCTTAGCACATAAAATGCGCATTTCGGTTACAGTCACCATGATTACTATTACATAACTTGATAGTATTAACAATTTTGATCTCAACTTAGGAAATTTTTAAATTTTATCTAACGCCAGATTACTTCTCTCCTACATGCATTACACAAGGAATACTTGTCATAACCTATTTAAAAAGTATATTTTTTACTGTAATTTGCGGTAAAACTTTACTGTAAGATTTTGGCTGCCAGTTAGTTTAATTAGTCAGCCCAGTTTGCTAAAGTTAGGAGGTAAACTCTTTAGTTCATTAAAAAAATTATTAGCAAAAAAGTAAGAGGACATGACGAAATGCTCATTGACAAATGAAACATTGTGATTGGTTTAAAAAGGAGGACAATTCATGTGCGTCGTCACTTAATTGGTGCTCCGATTAAGTATTTTACTCAGTGAAAACATAATAATATTTTTTCTCGGGGAATAAGTACTTTGACGTACTCTATAAACGTTTTCTTAATTATATGTCTGATAAGGACATTATTTTACAAACATAGTGGATCAATGCTAAATGGCTATAAAAATAAGAAAAGAAACTATGCGGAAATGTTCGAAAAAAAGCTATGCACTCCGAAGCATTAAATCCCCATTCTCTTATTGTTAACGCAAACCAAGTTCACACTTAAATATGTAAGGAACGCCTCACAGGAGGCTCATTCTTCTCGACGCATACGAAATCAAGTCGACATGAAATGATTGAAATACATCAATTTATTATAAAAAGATCAAAACATTTTTAAATGCTATAATTCAACATGTGATCTTTCTCTATTGAATCAATATATTTTCCATACTGAACTATTCATTATAAATGCATCTAGTCAAACACATTAGAGTTGGTGTTGGCTGAGAAAAGCACAAAATGAAATTGGTGGGAGAAGATTCACAATTTCTCGCTTATGGTCAGCCAACACTTCTTTTTCAATGATTTAGTTTGTCACAAAAAATCTCAGTACACAAAAAATACTATCATATAGTGGCACTTTGTAATAATAAGAGCAACTCACTGCGGTAAAAAAACTACTCCGAATAAAATATAATAAATGCGAAGTTAATAGTAAGAAATAATATTCAATGAAAATCTATGCATTAAAATTCCATCTTGTCTCTCTTCTTCGATTTCTTCTTGTTGCAAAAACAATTGCTGGTAAAATCAGTTTTGAATGAATGATTACCTCCAGTATCTTTTTTATGTCATACAACGTTACCATCCACTCTGCATAGTCTTCAAATGATAATAAAAAAGGAAATATACTTTTTAATGGCGAAATATACAGCATTGCCTTGGGACCCAACATATAAAAAAGAAAGATTCCGACTCGCTCAAAAGAGAGGCTGAAGGCTTCAACAGACCTCTAGATTTTGATTTTTAATTACCAGTGAGTCGGAATCCTGACGGGGGTGAGAACAGGGGAGGTGAAGAAAAGGAGACACTGCTTCAAAGCGGGCGAGTTCCAATGAGGCTTTGTATTCATGAAAATGAGTCGAACTTCAGCGAAAATAATGCGCGGACTTTTACGGGGAAGGATACAAGTTACGCCAAATGATTTATTACGAATTTCCACCAGCTAGGAGTTTCGATTTACCGCACTGACGGAAATGTTAGCTTTCAATCGCGACGACATATTTGGGAGAGAACGAACTTTGTGGAAAACTTCCCAAGTTTTTGGTGAAATATGAAGGCAGTGGATCCTGCCGTGGCGATCCCGCGGTTGAGAGAAAATGAATTCTGATCAAAATAAATAGGCGGCATGAGTTTTTTCTTTACGCATTCCTTTCCAAGAGAGTTGCTAAAAGCTAGTTCATCAGCTCTAACTTTCGGCGCAGTACACGTACCGAGCAGATGAGAGCATATCCCAAAACCGAAGCGAATCAAGAAGGGAATTAAAAGCTCACTCTTGACGAGACGTCATTTCCACAAAATAACCCGATTTAAAATGTTATTCCGAAAGGCTATGGTTATCTGCTCTACTTTAAAAGGAAAGAAATCGATCTATCGATACTCTAGCTTAGGATAACCGAAGAGCAGCCCAGTTGAAGGGAGTTTGTGTTTTCATCGACACCACGACGTTCTTTCTTGGGGATAAAGTTTTCCCTTATTCATGGTGCTCACATTCGTCAGAAGTCCACTACTAAGTCCAACATTGGATTTTCCACACAAAGAGCAATAGAGTATTTCATTTTCTCAGGACGTACTCGTCATCATTTTCCTTTCAAACGAAAGAAACACTTAATGCTTGTCTTGAGTTGAAACCGTCTTTTTGAATATTTTTTCTCACAAATGACTTCTTTTCAAAAATCTCCCATGAAAAAAACAGGCACCCATTACATAATACAACTTTCCCCTCCTCCTCCCAGCGCACACAGTAACTGGTTGGTGGAGGCTGCTGCTTCATGCCGCCGCCATTCTTCGACCTGTATTCATTTTGAACCGCACGTCCGTGGCCAAACTCTCTCCCCCTCCATCCGGCTCCATCCATATCTTACGTGACCCACCCGGTGGAGCTTACAAAGGAACACCTTTTCGTTCGGACACTAGTAATATATATGTGCTCGCATGAATGCTAACGCCAACTCACTTGGTGGCCCGAGGAGCAACACTCGGTGAACTGCACTGGGATTCGCCGGCAGTACAGACCGCTTTGGCGATCCGTCGGACGCAGGTGGGCGGGAAACAACTCCATTCTTCTTCCCTCTCTCCCTATAAACCTGCCCTTCCTCCTCTCGATTTCCAGACCCTTCCGCCCCACGTGACCACGGGAAAAATTATTCCGGCCCCATCCTCGCCCACCCCCGCTCTCCCCCCCTCACCCCCGCCCCTTCTCCTCCTCCTCTCCTCGCCCTCGCCCCGATCAGACGAAGATGTAGTCGGGCCCCCCGGAGCAGGGACACGGCTCCGAGCCCTCCGTCGCGCTGACCCGGATCCACTTGCCGTGGCAATGGGGGGCGGAGAGGGCGCCCCACCTGGTGGGCCTGGCGCCGCGCTTCCTCAGCGAGCGCAGGAACTCCTCGCCGCCCTCCTCCTGGTCCTCGGGGTACACCTCCTCGGCGCCCACGCCGTGCCCCGAGCACCTGTAGCCGAGGGGCTCCCGCTGCGCCTGCTTCTCGCACCGGGCGCACACTCTCTCGCCTGAGGAGGCAAGAAAAGACAGGCATCTATGCACAGGACGAAGACAAAGAATGCAAACGAGTCCTTTCCCCCATCGGCATTCCACGCTTCGGACCCGTGATATTTCGAGCCCCTCAAGGAAAACAAAACACACGATCAAATTACCATTGACAAGTATAAGGGTCATCGAAAACCAAGAGTCATGAGTTTGTTGACTGCGTCCAAGTGTTAGAACATACCTACGGAACAATTTTCCTCCAGCTCTATTTAATTCCAAATTAAAGAAATAACGCACTCAAAAACCCTCTGTAAGTAGTGTATGTGAATATACGCTTTTCCTTCCACGATACAATTGGGGAGATTCCTGCCGTGGGAGTATAATTCACGATAACCTAAGTTTGATTTGTACGTTGAAACTCGTTTTAATGGCAGATTGGCAGATGCTAATAATTTCGATAGTTTTCGAGATAACCTCGAGAGGGTTATATAGCAACGCTCTATTCGTGTGAAGTCTCACGTTACTCTAACATGTTTACTTTCTTCTGTGTTTTTCAATTACAGCGAATACACTATGAAAATAATCAGATTCTTAGATCAACTTCTTCCGTTCTCAAATTATTCCAGGATATTCCAAAGAAGAACCTATCCAGTCCCTATTTCTTGTTAACTATTTTCTTGTAAAATACGCGTAGTAAAGAAGCCAAGTTATTTTAGTACGGATCCGAATATTTCTCAGTTTCGCGCAGCTTCTCTTTCCTTCGAAAGGTTAGACTGGCTGAGCTGTTTAATCAATTCTGTCTATTTTTTATGCACAATTTCTCATTTCATTAATCAACCAACTGTATTAGTATAGTTTGAAGACTCCATGTTGGTACTCATTTCTGATTTTCTGATACCAAATTACACTCAATATAATTGCTGCTTCGAGTCCGTGATTACAGGAGATCCTGTATAATAAATGTTTTGAACAGCTGGCGTGTTTAACTTGGACCTCGTCGCATGAATTACGTTTCTTTGACCTTCTTGTCTATGAAATAGATGTTTCAACTAATTTGCGGAAGATTAATTTTGCTAGCGACTCTACTATAATTACACCGTTGTTTCTTGTTGAGTCTTTACATTTTCTTTGTCGACCGTTACAATGATCATGGTAATATGATTCTCTTGTTGTAGCACTTGGTGAAACCAAAATTGCTTTCCATTTAATCATTTTAAATAACGATTTATTGCTCTCAGCTCGGAAGTTGAGAGCAATGAATGCTTAATCGCCAATTCTCCAGGGTCTATCTCGTCTGTGTAATTGAATTTACTGGAAAACTTTACTGTTATAGCGTTTGGAAGCCAACTTCCAGTTCCTATGATCAGCATCTATTATGATACTCACAACCTCTTTAGGATATCTTGTAATATTTGATTGAATATGAATCAGAACGTGCGGCGTAACCAAAGAACCTTCAGAAGTAATGACATCATAGTCATCATATCTGACAAATCGTCCATGTCACATCCTTTAGTCGCTCCAATAACAAAATTTATTAAAGATCTATACAAACTCCGATACATGTCTCCCGCAACCTAAAAGAAGATTTTATAAAGTCTTAAGGATGTTGGGAGATATAAGTGATCATAAACAGAATTAGATTTTTTTCCTCGGAAGGTATGAGAGCTATAACTACTTTCAAGTTTCACACTCGTAAAAAAAACTCCTTTTTCGCATTTGTCATTCTTTTCAGTGGACCTTACACCATCCACCATACGCACATCTTGAGGCACAAGCAACCTCCGTAATGCGGTACAGTAACTAATATCAATCATTCAGTTTCGCGACAAAATCTACCCCAAACGTCATCTAGTAGAATCACAGCAACTTTCCTTTTTAAATCGAACTTTAATTACAAATTCATAAGGTTTATTAAAAACCAGGTTATTTCTCGCTCAGAGGTTTCGCTTCATTATTCGTATTGAATAGGTATTGCGTTTACCCATGAACACCGTAATTAACACGAAGATCGGTTTGGTAGGTGATGGTAGAGTTCGCCCAGTACTAAGCCCTTATACGGCGTGTGAAATTCAGATAGCAGTTCATTTCCCTGTGCCGGGTATGGTTTCGCAGGAAGATTTGGTATCCAAAAAATCACACACAGCTCGGCTGAAGCTGAGGGTTCTCAGAGAGGCTTGCCCGAAGCATGCCCAGAGATTTGAAATACTGACCGGAGAATCGAACGCGGGCCCTGCGGTCCGCGGTCCAACGCTCTACCCCTGGACTACTACGACACATACTATTTTTCTGCAAAATTACAATAGTTAAAGTAAATGAAAGTAAATCAAATTTCTTAGGAAAAATTACAGGTAATATTTTCAAGTCGGTTTGATAAAAAAATTTATTTTGTCGCACTTTGGCTTGCTTAAACTATTCTATCTTAGTTAATGAAAACACACTTTTTCTAAAAAAGAGCATGAAAACACAAAGTGGGCAGCAGGCATTCATAGCTAGGCATTTTTTATTTTCCATTAGTGAATATATTATGCTTGGCCATTTAAAGAAAAGATTATCATCGGAATAAAAATTGGGTTAAAATTGGGTTTGGCCCCGCGGTGGACTTAATGGGCGGAGCCCAACTTTTGGACGTCGCCGGGGACTCACACGGACGCCATTGGTATTTCCACTTCTTTAATACTTATGAAAAAAAAAGAATATCCCTTTTAAGCTGTTGCACGCGAATAGCAGAGTGATTCCGGATAACCAGAAAGTGATCAGTGGTGGTGAATTTTCTCGATTAAATGAAATAAGGGCGCGAGTAACACACTAGGTAAGAGGGAATTTGGCGCTCTCAACTCATTTTGCATGCGGTGACATGAGTGTTTGTGCCCCGTAATTTCGGGGCGGTACAAAATAAAACACTCTTCTACGGCGGCGCTAATTACTTTCTCCGCCAACCTCCCCATCCCTCACTCCAACAGGGCTTCCCGACTCGCTTCGACATCTCTCCACGTATTATTAGGCTAGAAATGATACGGCAGCTATCATTAGCGAATTATTAGCATTCGCCATGACCGTTAGATTCCTATTGAATGTAGCTTTTTCAAAGAAACGTAATATCGGAAAATATTTTTTTTAAATTTTAATGTTGTTGATAGCAGCACCCCTGGCCCTTACCACTGTTAAAAATCTCGCGAGTCCTTCATTAAAATACTATCGTTCAATTTACTTTTTAACTTTACTAATTTAATTTTTTTACCGAATTGAATTATTTCTTTAATAATATATATAACATGGTCTCTTCGTTCACTAATGTGCAACCTAGTTGTGCGGTCTCATTGTGATTGAAGTCGTACGCCGGAAACCACAGCACTCTAATAGGTTCGAGTAATAATTTCGGAAGTTTTACACTCCAAAATTGATGGGCATCGAATGTGGATGTAAAAAAATTAAATTCGACTTATTTTAGAATCACAATTGCATGGCTGGCATGAAAATCATGTTCCGTAGTTTTAATCGCCAAGTTTTAACGAGTTTTTGCAGCAAAATCTAATGTAATTAATGAGCGACGAACTTAACGAATTTCATTATTCATGAATATCGATATTTAGCTGATTTTATGTATTTGTTTCGAGTATTGTAATTATGTGGTCGCCAGTTTAATAAATGCCACAATGGAATACACCCATCCGCCTGGAAGCAACAGCTCGGACGACAGAAAAACAGTTCCATTGAGGCTTTGATTAACGGATGAAATAATATTTTTCCAACTGTTTAGTCCTATTATATTGGCGTAAAACGTAACAAAATATTGTTAAGCTAATTGTTTGCTTCGTAAAAGTAATCCTTTAAAAAAGAATCTTTATTTCTATAAATCCACTGCCGAGTACACAGCTGCTACTGCTTTAGTTCATTTTATACTGTCTTCAAAGTTTACAAGTTTATAGAAAAGGCGACGAGCAATATAAGCCACGGATTGCAACCTAATACGGAATTTTACGATGTACTTTGCCTAAAACCCATATCAGGTAAAGAAATGGCGCACGCACTATCTGGAATGAAATAGTAACACAAAATATTTCACGAAATCTCTCCACAATATATTTGGTAGTGCTATTCATAAATGTCTAAATTTGTTCTAAACAAAATAATTGGTCGTTATGGATAATATGAACATTCACTAGATTTTCCCAAAACCGGATATTTAGTTGTATTTAATACAATGTCAGTAAGTCTCTTCCGCTCTCCTCATCAATTGTTTCGCGAATTTGCGCGTAATTTTACTCATTGCGAGAACTGGCCATGAGTACATTGTGTTCATCCTCCCCGTTTGTCCAAGTTAGACGCTGCAGTATTCATGTTTAACATTCATTCCGCGCTCGAGAAATTAACTCACCCATTCAAACAAGGAGCATACGATTCCCCTAATTCATTCCAAAGTGGAGACGCGCCTTAATGCTTAACGCGAGTTTTTCACAAGTTGTGTGCGGCGTATTTTTTGAAATGGCTTTAAACCCTAAGCTCGAGTCGAATTGGCATTGGGAAGCCCCTCCATTGTCATCCTGACGCTCATTATTCCAGTCACGCGCTCTAAATAACACTACAAAACCATTGGCGATGAATAATCACTTTTTTCAGTCGTACCAGTAACTCTTAAAAACAATTTTCACTTTCACAGTAATTGAGTTTGAAGCACTCACTGCAGGAGCGTATATTAGAATTCGTTTCAGCCGTTAAACCACAAACATTCATTTGAAGAATACATGGTTGGCCTTTTTAAGAATTTGTAGAAACCTCTGGGACGGATGTTGATGAGTCATTGATAGAATCCTGGCAATGGGTTTTACTGAGAACCCTTTTGTAATTTCATAGTACCAATGATGAATTAGAATGACATGGATGTTACTTAATCATTTTGACGGCAGCGCAACCTCTACTTTTTCTTCCCCATGGCCTTCTTCTTCCTATATGGAAGCTTAAAATTTGACACGCGATAGGCGTTCCGATGTCAGTGGGATTCTCTCTCCATTTACAATTTTAAGCACCCAATGTATGCAGCAGGCTCATTCGATGTGACTAAATATCCCTGCGCCTTAGCGTCCCAAGATCAAGACGCTCGCGCTTCACGTGCACATCTAGCGAAGCAACCGCCAAGGGGCAGATTTACCTCGCTCAGTAAACCGTTAAATGTTCAGTGAAGGATTCTACCTTAGTGGGGCTACATTTTCGAGGCCCTTAAAGACGCAGTCGGTCCTGGAAAGAGAATACTTATCAAAGACGACGTTCAGGACGCGAGAGACCGCCGAAGTCCTCTTCTTGCCCGGGGAAGGGAGAAAGGGGAGTTGGCGGGTGGAGCAGAACGGTGAAAGCGGCAGCGGGAGAGGAGGCCGTCGGGGGGAATAGGCGAATATAAGGGAATAGGGAAGGGAATGTCGCATAGCTTAGAACGCCGTCGCGACAAGGAATACGGGTACTTAGGGAATACTTGGAGCAAGGTGTCGGCGGGACATGTGGACGAGTGGGGTCGAAAATGAGTTTGGGCGGGGAATGAGGTCGATGGGGATGAGAGAACCTGTCTTTTCGGGATGAGGTGTAAAGGGTGGATGGCATTGGAAGGTGAGATGGAGATGGCGCCACAAAAATTAAAATGGATGACGGGGCGTTGAAAGAGCGGAAAAAATACTTTGGTTGAGAGATAGAGAGGCCGAGAGAGAATAACAAAATAATTTTGCCCTGCCGTGAAAAGGAAATTCGAGCGGAAATCTCCGCACGTCCGTAGGCTGGAAAATGGGAGGAAAAACATCTGCTATTAGGGTTGCTGCCGATTGCTGCTGAAGCAGAAAGATAGTCTTCCGCTTCATTAGTTGGTTCGTTAAGTTCTTGTACAGGACATTAGCGGAAAAAGCTACCGGGAAATGGTTCCGAATATTAATTGTTTGGAATGATTTTAAATTATCAAAATTACCGTGACGTTTTATTTTTTATGATTCCGAGGCAAGTTTTTTTTACGAAAACGGGTAGAAAGTAATAGTTATAAATCAATTGAACGCAGTTTCATATCAAGTTAAATTGGCGTGCATTAAAAATTTTAATGTGGATAACTGTGAGCACAAATATTGGCCGCAAAGGGAGAAATTGCACGCAGCTTATTTACGTTCAAAAATTTATATAAATTGTTAGTTTACCAATCTGTTTTCCAGCATGAAATATTCAAGTAATAATCCAATATCCAAGTAAAAATTTATTAGCATCTAATATGCGTGCAATTCAGTACGCCAAACAGCGGTTGTTTTAATATTCCAGCATCCAACAAACGTAAGTTACCACTTTGATGGGACTGTAAGCACACAAGAGCACAAATGTGGACATGGGGGGCGATGGGATGAAGCAAGGAGGTAGGCAGATTATATGTTCTAGGGAAAAGGTGCTATAACCCCTTAACTATTTCGAAATAAAAATGATGATATCCCTAAATTTGAAAGTGTGAGCGGTAAACGACGGCAGGCCGCGAATAAATAGTCGCAAATACGAAAATAATCGCATGGGCATCGGTCGTGTTTGTGCATTTTTTCTCGGGTATGTTTGACTTTAGTTGCGGTACCGTTCCGTTCAATGATTCATTACTCAGTGTACTATCGGTACGATAATATAATTAAAAGCTTCAGTACGGAGAAAAGAGATACAACTGGAAGCTACCGCATTATCCCGATTAGTAAATAGCTCCACATTTCTTTCTCGACTATTGACACACAATATTTTTGCTCCTCGTCAGATAAAATAGTTCGAAGGTGAGCCTCACTCGAATGCTAGGGTGGCATTGCTTGAGAAAAATTATATTGGTGCAAAATGAAAAAATGCAGCTTTGATGGTATTTAATGCTTTTCTGGTGGTGAGGAGAATAGTCTAAATACGACTAAACTAAACTAGTTACAACAAGTGAAATTGCCAAGTTTGGACCGAAAGTCTTTCGAAAAAGTTCAGCGAAGCTTATTGAATATCAGTGAAAGACCAAAAATTTTACTTAAGAAAGCAACCCGACGGAAACATTTGCACTGCGAGTACACTTGACAATGTGAATGGAGGAAAAAAGATAGGGAGAGAGAAATGGAAGGAGAAGCGAAGAGGGAGTTGGAGGTGGAGATGGGTTCGGTAAAGGAGAAAGGGAGGGAAATTGGGGTGACGAGGGAAGGGAAAACGCGGTGAGGGGGTAGGTGGCGAGGGGAAGAAAGGGGGTGAAGGGGAAATAATGGGAGAGGGGAGGCAGGTGCGTAGGAGTGGTTGGAGTGTGGGTAGGGAGGAGTGGCGAGAAGGAAAGCGAGAGGAGGTAGGCGGGGGGAGGTGGGATGAGAGGGTGGGAAGTGGGGGGGGAGGAAATAGGATGCATCGCGGGTAAGGGAGAGGAGGATAATGGTGGGTGAGGGAAAATGTGCATGGGGGAGAGAGGGGGAATGCATGGGGGAAGGACGCTGCTCTAGGGAGAGAGGGTGTAGGGTGCTTATGGGAGAGGGAGGACGGTCAAACGGGTGCGTGGGGAGGGGGTGCGCGGTGTGGTTGGGAGGGGGAAGAGGAGAGAGGGAGGAAGGGGTGCTGAGACTGCCCCTAAGGGCGGAGCGAGAGAGGCAGAGTCCGAGGGCGGAAGGAAGGGAGAGGGATGGAAGGGGAGGGCGGTGTGCGTGCAGCTGACTGAGGGGAAGGACAGGTAGGGTGGTGCGTGGGGATGGTGCGCGACGGGAAGGAAGGAAGGGTAGATGAGCAAGAGGGAGATAAGGAGGCACGGGGACACGGCGATGGGAGAGGCACTTTGACCGGGAGAAGGTGCGAGGGGGGAGGGAGTGGAAGGGGCGGGATTGGGGTAGAAAGGGTTCGTCAAGGGAGAGATCAGTTTGCGCTTGGAGGGGAAGGGATGAGAGGAGGGAGGGAGGGCAGTTGGAGAGGGTGGCGGGAGGGAGGGAGGAGATTTCAGAGGGTGCGGGGGTGAAGAAGAGGGCATCGGGGGAGAGGAGAGGGGTCGGTTGGAGAAGAAGTTGTGGGGGAGGGAAGGAGAGGGTGCAGGGGAGAAAGAGTGGTGGGGAGTGGCGGGAGGGTTTTTCGGCGGTCGAGGAAGCAGATGAGAGGCGCGAGGAGAGAAGCGAGAGTGAGGGGTGCAGTGGCGGAGAGAGGGGTGCAGTGAGAGGGGGCGCGGCGTGGTTGGTTCCACGGTCATCGTGTGTGGTTTCTGGGGAGGCGAGAGCGCGGCAGAGGAGCGCCGTGTTTTCTTCCCTAACGGGGCGCGAAAGGTGAGGTCGGAGGGTAAGAGACGTTAAGAAGTTGTGCGGGGTGTGGAGAGCAGCGGTGGGAGTTTGTGGAGGGGCAGAAGGAGAGGGTGGTGAGAAGGAGAGGGTGGTGAAGAGGAGGGCTTCGGGGGAAGAGGTGAGACTGTGCAGGGAGGTGCGGTGGTGTTTGGGAATTGTGATTGGAGGGTGGAAGGCGAGGATTGGCAGTATTGGGTGAATTGTGGGGACGGGAGGGCCTGCGGGGGTTTGAAGGGGGCAGGCGGGTCCTTTGTGAGGGAGTAGACGGTTTGGGTGGATGGGCGGGTGTTTGGGGAGGAGGGTGAGAGGGGCTGGGGGAAGTGGGGTTGGGGAATGGCAGGAGGATGAAGTGGGAACGGTGGCATATGGGGGGAGAGAGAGAGGAGTGAGCTGAGGAATAGGGATGGGGATGGGGTGTGAGGAGAGGGGAAGGAGGCGGGGGGAGTGGGGGCGGGTGATAAGGAGGAATGGGGACACAGCGATGGGAGAGACACTTTGACCGGGAGGGTGACATGAGGGGGTGACGACGGGATATGGACTGGATGGATGGTGGCGGGGGATGGATGATATGGCGGGGATAGGGGGATTTGTTACGAAATAGGTGGAGACGGAAGGAGAGGAGGAGGAGGATTGGAAGGAAAGAATGGGGGCAAGTGAGAGCGGTTGAGAGAGATTTTGAGGGGGAATTAAGAGAGGGGGGACCATCACCACCATAGGAGGAGGGAAATGAAGAATGCGAGGGTTAAGAGCGAGGAGCACAAACCAATATCGAGAGGGTAGATTCCTTTAAATACTTGGGTGTAACAATTACTCACGATCTGTCCTGGGGAAAACACATACGAGAAATATGCGGTCGTGCTAATAAAAAATTGGGATTTGTGAAAAGAGTGCTAGGTAAATGCGACGAAAAGGTGAAAGAACGATGTTTCCTTGCCTTGGTCAGGCCCCACTTAGAGTATGCTGCCAGTATATGGGATCCTCATAACATAAATTTGGTTTCAGAATTGGATCGAGTTCAGCGGAGGGGGGCTAGATTTGTCAAACATTGTTATGACCAACTCAGCAGCGTATCCACTTTGCTAGACAATTTAGGTTGGGATTCTCTTACACAGCGGCGTTTCCAATATAGATTAAACTTATTAAAAACATTTAAAGATGGGCCCTTTTCCGATGACATCAAGGATATAATACGCAACCCCAACGTATTACGGTCGAAGGGATCACGAATATAAGACTAGAGAGATAGACTGCAAGACTGACAGGTTTAAAATGTCATTTTTTCCAAGAACGATAAGGGAACAGAATGCTCGTAGTCGAAATTCCCCAGGACTTCGTTCATTACAATAAGTATTAACGTACAGGTTAGGGACTTCGCGAGGATGTGTATACATGTGTGTATGTATGTATGTATATATATGTATGTGTGTATATATATATATATATATGTATATATTTTTTTTTCCTACAGGTTCCCCCCACCTTTCCTCACCTAACTCCCAACCCCCTCAACCCTTACCCTTCCCTCATGGTGCTACACCCCCTGCCACACACCTTTTTGGTGGCTCGCAGGGTACTTATGTAGATGTAGATGTAGATGTAGCAGAGGGAGCGAGGGATGGAGAAATTGAAGGGGGGCCATGGTGGGGGGGAAGGGTGCGGTTATGGGGAAAAGAAACGTGTCGTATAAACGTCCTTTCGCCCTCTCCGCCGTGCTCGCTCTCTTTCCCTACCCGTCCTTCCCCCCTCCCCTTCCGTACATCCCTCCCTCCTTTTTCCCACCCTGTTCTCTCCCACTTTTTCCAGCCTCACCCACCTCCCTCTCGGCCTTTTCTCCCTCCGCCTCATCTTCCACGTTCCTACCCACCCCTCTCTCCGTCCCCCCGCCTGCCACGCCACCCCCTCCCCACCTGGCAGCCGCCTCCGTCTCCCGACCCCTCGCCCACTCTCCTCTTCTCCACCTCCGCCACTCTCCTCCTCCGCCCATCCCGGCGCTCTCCTCCCCTCGCCGCACTCTCTCTCTCTCTCTATCTCCACACCCGCGGCTCCCCGCGCCTCTTCCTCCTCGACCGCCCACATTTCTTCGAGTCCCTCCGCTCCGGGGAGGAAGAGTGAGAGCGGGGGAGGGAGGTGCTGGGAAGGGGAAAGATTAGACATCGGAGAGAGGGAAAGGGGTTGTGGGGGGAGGGGGAGATAGATGGGGAGGAATGGGGTGATTTGGGGGTGCACGGAGGCTGCGTGGAGGGTAGGTGGAGAGGTACAGATAGGGAGGGAAGAGAGAGCACGAAGGGAGAGAAAGGAGGCGGGTTATAGACGGTAATATTGGGAAGGGTGAAGTGAGCGAAGGGAAATAGAGAGAAACGGTGGATAAGGATCGGGGAGAGGAACGGAGATAGCGATGGGTGGGAAACATGGGGCAAAGGGAGGGAGGAGGTGAGACGGAGAGGGCGATGTGGATGAAAGGTAAATTGGTGCGAGAGTGTGGGGAGGGGTGAGAACACAGGAGGAGGAGGAGAGAGATGGGATGGAGTGGCAGGGAAGGGAGAGGAGAAACGCGATTGGCGGTGGAGGAGAGGAGGAGGGGATTTGGCGGAATAGAATAGGGAAAGAGAGCGAGTAAGGGGATGAGGGTGGAAGAGGTGGAGGGGCGAAATGGATGGAGAGAGCGGTGGATTGAGGAAGGGAAAGAGAGAGAGAGAGAGAGGAGATCTCAGAGAGGGATCGGGGTTAGAGAGGGAGGGGGAGGGAAGTGATGAGGGGAGAAAAACAGGGAGAGGGAGGGTAGGAGCAATGAAATGCGAGGGAGAGAGGGAGGGAGCCGGGAAGGGGTGCTCTAGAGGGGTAGATAGGAACGATATAAGGAAGGAGAAACTTATTGAGAGACCGGAATGGGTTAAAGAATGGGGGCGGCGGTAGATAGGGGGTGCAGTGAGAGGAAGGAAGGGAACACTAAGAACGAACGAGAGTCAGAAAGGGGGTGCAGTGAGAGGAAGGAAGGGAACACTAAGAACGAACGAGAGTCAGAAAGGGGGAGAAAGAGGGAGGAGGAAGAGTGGGGCTCAGAGATAGGGAGGGAGAGTTGGATAAAGGGGAAGTAGTAAGGGGGAAGGAGTGAGGCAAATAAAGTCATAATGAATGATGGAGAGAAAATGCTGGCGGGATGGTTAGAGGGAAGGGAGAGGCGTTGGGAGGCAAAATTGAGTGTCGGAGAGAGAGAAAAGGGAATAACCGTCATCTCCATGGTACCGACGTCCTGAATATCTAGAATGGGCACGAGTAGGAGAAAAGGGAGTGGTGGTAGTATTTAGGGAAGAGCGACCGACAGCTGAGGTCATAAGGGTGGGATGGGAAGGGAGGAGAGAAACCCGACGTCGGCATTAGCCTACTCTTAACGAAAAGCACCAAGGGGTAGGCTGGTTAACATCCCATCCGACGGACGGCGTACTCACTCAAAGTGCCCTCCACCAAGCACGTTCATTCTTTTATTGTGAAAATTCCGGATGAGGAATAAGAATGTTCCTTACACCCAGATTCTTTTACAGTTTGGTTTTCCTACGTCAAAGCATAAAAATAATACTTCTATTAAAAGAGTGTGACTGGTATTTCAATACACAAACATATTGGAAGAGAAATTTAATTATGAACTTTAACAGATCCTATACAAAGAGTTAAACAATAAACTGAGAAGGGCCACAAATAAAGCAAAAGAATGGTGGAAAACGCAATGCGAGGATATGGAAAGTTTACAGAAGAAGGGTGAAATTGGTGTTCTATACAGCGAGGTTAAGTTATTATCGGGAAGTAAGAAGGAAAGATCTGTGCTAACAGTTAAAGATAAATGGGGTAAGATAATAGTTGAACCAGGAAAAATCCAAGAGAGATGGAAGGAATATATAGAAGCTCTGTATGGTAGAAAACTTAGGCCGACAAGGTTAGACATAGAAAAAGAACATGACGTAGAAGAAGATAGCTTAGGTCCAGGCATACTCGACGGTGAAACAGAAAGGGCATTAAAGGAGATGAAAGCAAATAAGGCCGTGGGGATAGACAATATACCTGTAGAACTGTTGAAATGTTTAGTAAAATTTGGGAAGAAGGAATCTGGCCGGAAGATTTTGTGAGATCGGTGTTAGTTCCTATTCCAAAAAAGACAAAGGCTATATCATGTGAGGATTACAGAACAATAAGTTTGATATCCGACGCAGCTCAAGTTATTCTCAGGATCATCAACAAAAGGATAGAGAGTAAGGCAAATGATTACTTAGGGGATAGTCAGTTTGGGTTTAGGAAAGGAAGAGGTACGCGTGATGCCATTGCAGTAATGAGAACACTAATTGAAAGGAATATAGAATACAACCAGGACGCATTTGCCTGTTTTGTAGATTTCGAAAAAGCGTTTGATAGAGTGAATTGGGAAAATTTAATGCGTGTATTGCAGAAAATAGGAATGGATTGGAGGGACAGGAGACTGATCCGCAACCTGTACATGTCTCAGACTGCTCAGGTGCGAGTGGGGAATGGAGTGTCCGGATGGGCAGTGTTAGGAAGAGGTGTAAGGCAGGGTTGCCCATTGTCACCGGTGCTGTTCAACGTATATGTGAAGGAAATGATTAAAGAGGCATGGGGAGAACTGGAGGTGGGAATGAAAGTCGGAGGGGAATTTGTAAAATCGGTTAGGCTTACTGATGACCAAGCATTAGTTGCTCAGTCAGCCAAGGGGTTGCAAGAATTGCTGAGTGAATTGGAGTTCAATTGGAATTCAGTGCGATAAATATGGGATGAGAATCAGTATTAATAAAACAAAGGTAATGCGATTTTCCGGAAAGGAAAAGACAAAGCTAAATATTAAAATAGGCGGGGAAAAAATAGAGCAGGTACATATCTCGGAAGTGTTTTGGACCAATACGTTCAAAGTGGTAAGGAGACGAATGAGGGGCGGTAAGGAGAAGAATTCCCCTAAGCAAGGAGGCTTTCTCAAGGAGGAGGGAGTTGATGACGGGGAGTAGCGATGTTAAGACAAGACTCGTAAAAACTCTGATATGGAGCGTAGCTATTTACGGCGCGGAAACGTGGTTACCGAAGCAGGAGGATAGACGTAGATTGGAGGCTTTTGAAATGTGGGTGTGGAGAAGAATGGAGAAGGTGAAATGGACCGAAAGGAAAACAAATGAGGAAGTACTGGAGATGGTGGGTGAGGAAAGGGGTTGTTGAGAGAAATCCTATGGAGGCAGGAAAAATGGACGAAGGGCGTATTGAGCGGTAGTGGAATGTTGAAGAAGGTAATAGAGGGGTGAATGTTGGGCAAGCGAGGTTTGGGCAGGAAAGGATAGGGTTTTTGGATGGACACAACTATCAAATAAACATTTTGTGACTCCCCATCTAGCAAACTAATCTATATCAGGTCCCTCTTCATCTCGGTGTACTTCTTTCCTCCCTGCAATCCCGTCCAACATCCCTACCCATATAATACCCATAGTGGAAGTTATATTCGAACAAATATCCATATACGTTTGAAATCCTTTAATATGCCCTGCTTATGCCACCGGTTTATTAAGAAAATAAATTCAACATTCAGTTCCTTCACTTCCGTGAGAATTGTACGCTCCTAATAAAAATTATTTTCCGAGATTTTATGGCGGTGATATTTCCATAGAGGTCCGAAAACTCTTAACTTGTAAACGTGAGCAATTTTCACCCAGGTGAGAAAAATATTTTCATTCCACATAGGCAGCAGTCATTACGTTTTCATTCCAGCGTCATTTTAACTGCTTACTGGCAGGGTAACGTCCCCGCTTACTACCACATAACTCGACTTTCCAAAACTGATTTAGCGGCTCTCGACCCTCGCGAATCTCTTCTTGCTAGAGCTAAATTTGCAATTGTTTTTGCAAATAATAATTGCAAATATAATTGCAGGAAATTTTGCAATTATTTTGATCCAATGATTGATTGAAGGGATGCTAGAATAAAAATATTTCCACCTGTATGATCCTCTGACGCAAATGCGAGATTATGTGCTCAGTCTGAGCTTCTCCTTTTACCAAATAAAGAAAATTATTCTATAAATGATTCTAGTGGAAATCACAAGGCAAATTTACTTAGGTAGACGGGATTCATTACTATCTTCTTTTCTGCTTCACCGGTTATTATTCCGATGTCTGGCTGACAGAGAATCCTGTACTCTATAATACGAGCAACAGTTTTAATGTAAGTAGTAACGGAAACCGTTCCTCGAACAGGGGTCTATGGATTTTACATCCTGAATGAACACATGCTCTTCAATCAGGTGCATGTAAAATTATCAAAGAAATAGGCTCGAAGGATTTCTATGGTACTTCGTATCTTAGGGTTTAAGAAAAAGTTCGGATTTATTGAGTTACAAACTTTCAACATCTCGTTGTTTTTTAGGTCTGATTAAAAATTATTTGAGTTGAATAAGGCACAATTAAAATTTAATTTTTTCACAATATTATTCTGTCGAGTAACTCTTGCAAATGTTACGATTTTTTTGAAAGAGAAAAGGATCTTATGGTTTAAGTGACATTGCGTGAATCTACCATTTTCTGGCGCGAGAAAGCGAAATTTTGGTCTCTACTTTAAGGAAATTTGTTGAAAGCGAGTCCTACCATTCAGTGCGGGAGCCGCTCCGTAGTATTTTTTAAAAAATGAATGAAGGGTTTTGCTGAATTACTTCGCAGAGAACCATTGTGACATTTAGAAACAGTAGAGCTTTATGAGCTGCGACTTTTGGAAAACACGATAAAGGAGACTTTTGGAGAGAATTATATATATATATATATCGATGATGCGGAAGTACTCACGAGAGCAATATAACTTTTGGACGGCACAATAGAACACAGAATAAAACAGATAACACGTAAAAGGACCCTCACACTGTAGATGATTTAAGCTTTCGGCCTACTCCGAGGCCTTCTTCTGAGTCTGACCTGAAGAAGGCCTCGGAGTAGGCCGAAAGCTTAAATCATCTACAGTGTGGGTGTCCTTTTACGTGTTATCTGTTTTATTCTGTGTTATATTGTGCCGTCCAAAAGTTATATATATATATATAAACATATTTAGGCAAATAGGCTAGAGAAAATGGCAAATTACAAGGCCTATAAAACCTTATTTTTATTTATAATTTTGTCTGAATAGTACAGGAAATATTAACGAAAGGAATGAATGCTATAAAATAAAATCTCTCCAATACTGGCGTAACTAGGTGGAAAATCTTCATACTGACTTTTAATAATCAAACCACTTTACTTTTCCACATAAACTTTTTAATTTTTACTACCCAGGTTTCGTTATAACATAACATCATCAGGTAAAAATTGACAAGTCCAACACCGTATATACTAACATATCTCTGGGCGGAGGGGAAGAGGAGGGAGGAAAGAAAGGATTGGTTGAGCTAAGAAGAGGGGGGCTAAAAGTCTATGGTTTGAGGCGGATAATGTTATATAATTAGCTGGAAGGATATGGTCAATACAATGTTGCAAAAAGCCCACCTGACATCAGATTAGTTGGCAGAGGATTAGGGAAATGATTATTATGTACTCGGAGAACGGCACTTAGTAATTAGTTAGGTGACTCAGTAGCGGGTTGGGAGGAGTCGCTACATTGTTGAAAAAGTCTCACTTGGTTTCAGGTGAGCTGGCAGGGGGTGAGGGAAAAAACAATAACGGGGAATGTGAAGGGTAAAGAAAATCGTTGGTCAAAACATCTTCCCCGTAATTCTTGTGTTGAAGGATTTCCAACTGCTCCAGCGCATCAAGACGGTACCCTTTCTTCTCAAAATGTAAAAATTCGGGATTAAAATCGCTGGTGTGGCCAAAATCTCTCAAGTGCTTGGCGAATAGTGATGCGGAGATGTTATTTTTAAAACAAGCTCGGTGTTCCTTTATTCTTGTTTCAAACCTCCTCCCCGTCTGGCCTATGTATAGTATATCCGGTTGCAGTCTTTGCAGCGGAGTTTGTATACTCCACTTTTGTGTAGTGGTTCAACGTGGTCTTTTGTGTGGCATAACATGTTGCTTAAATTAGTTCTATTGTAAAAGGCCGGTCTCACTTTTTCCTTTGAAAGAATTCTTTGTACTTTTAATGATAAGTGACCAAGAAAAGGGAATCTCCGCCACTTTGGCTGGTTTTCTGTATATGGATAACTTTGCTAAACGGGATAGTTTCTTACGGTAAAGGGTATCAATTAAATCTTCCCTATACCCATTGTTCACTGCAATTTGTTTAATGATCTTTAGTTCTTTAAGAGTGTTTTCTTTGGACAAGGGGATAGAACATACTCTGTGTATCATGGCGTGAAAGGCCGATAATTTTTGAGTGAAATAGTGCCTAGAATTATAGTGTATGACATGGTCCGTATAACACAGTTTTCTGAAAATAGAAAAATTAAAACTATTGTTTTTAATGGTAATATTCAAGTCCAGAAAGTTGAGGGATCTATCCACTTCTAATTCCTTGGTAAAATTTATGTGTTTGTCTCTGGAATTGAGGAAATTGAAGAAAATTTCCAACTGTCTTTCGGAACCCGTCCAGACGCAGAAAACGTCATCAACATATCTATACCAACAGAGGATATTTTTGATGAGGGGATGATCTGAGGAAAACAATATTTTCTCAAAATGGTCCAAGAAAATGTCTGCTAGTAGCGGGGAAAGCGGAGAGCCTATTGCTAAGCCGTCTTTTTGTTGGTATATTTTGCCGTTAAACACGAAACTGTTTTGTTCTACACACACTTTTAAGGAGGAATACAATTCCAATATCACTGGGGTTGGAACCCTTGCTTTAACAAGGGTAACTTCCGCAAGATTCAGAGCTTCTGATCTTGGAACACTGGGGAATAAATTTGTGACATCAAATGATACCATTAAACACCTGGGGGGTACTATTTCTTTAGACAACACTTCCACAAGTTCTTGTGAATTTTTTATTCCGGTTAATTGTTAATTTATTTATATTTACGGGTTGGTCAATTTTTACCTGATGATGTTATGTTATAACGAAACCTGGGTAGTAAAAATTAAAAAGTTTATGTGGAAAAGTAAAGTGGTTTGATCATTAAAAGTCTCTCCAATATATTGATAGAAATCTTTGATTTTTTTTCCTTTTCAAAAAAATATTTATTTATATCGAGATGTAGTCTTCATGTAAGGTGAATTGGTACTTCAAAGAATATTACGAAGCTAATATTATCATTCATTACTTCTCGAAATTAAAATACCGAAGTAATATAATGATGTTTTTTAATCTGAAAAAAACAGCATCAATTGAGCATGAAAATTAATGGCACATGCAGTGACAGCCCTACGTTTGGGAACAAAGTCATGAGTATGCTTACCACTGATGATAACGTAAATTCAGATAGAAATCTGATGGTAGTATGGTAAGTTTTTTTCGTTAAAGGCAACAGGAAGAATTTATTTTACACCTTTCATGTTTGAAGAATGAAAACTTCTGCAATGTTACTTCAGAAGGTAAAATATACTGTCTGGAAAATTTCTTTCGCTCATCTCTTCCGCTTATGAAAGGCCCCCACAAGCTTCGTATGCGAACCAATTCATTTCTTTGTACAATTATTAAAGAAGTTGCTTTGCACATAACACTAATGCGAAAATGTTAAAAGGGGAGATATAGTATTTGGGTAAGGGGTACACAGAGGGGAAAATGTTGGTATTTTGGACAGCATGAAGGGATGTTAAATAGACGTGGGGATAAAAAATGATTTGGTTTTGGTGTGGGATGTTTAGAGTTTGTATTGCAGTGTTAGCAGTTCTTAGTCCCTGAGTTCATCAAAACTCTGGCCTGAAACTCTGACAGCCTGAATATTATTAAAGTAATAATAAAATAATAGAGGCGAAAAGTGAAGAATCAGGCGTGATATTGTGGAATCGAGACATAATGAAAACTTCGTTGCAATTTTCCACAGTTAAAACTTTATTGCCGACCATGGTTTCGATACACACCTGAAGATGATACAGTGTATCGAAACCATGGTCGGCAATAAAGTTTTAACTGTGGAAAATTGCAACGAAGTTTTCAAAATAATAGAGATAGTAAATATGACAAAAGTAAAGATAAAAATGGTCCAGATATTTGTAGTGTGAATTGGACGGCACTCCTCAAAGGGTATGTATGCTAGGTGGATTTTAAGGTCAACTTAACTGCGGTCATCGAGGGTTCCCAGTCCGCAGAGCGGATGTACTTGCATGAAGAAGGCCTTTATGCCCGCTGTCTTTGCCTGCTACGTATACTGAACCGACGGTTTTGTAACCAACCCATACGAACTAGTCGGGTGTGGTCGCCTAATGCGCATAATCCCTTTGGTCACCTACTGCGGGTAATCCCTGCCTGGTTCCCGACCATTATGGCCGACAAAGAAACCTAACTCGTGCGTGAAGTTTTTTTTACGCATGGTAAATAAGCACGGGCTGTTGAATATCTAATGTTGCAGTTGAGCTAGCTGTGGTATGCAATTGAGTGTTTATTCGCTTGATTAAAAGTGGCACTTTGAGAAAGAAAACTTTGTTATAATTATAAAAACAGAGTACGAATAACTTATGCGGATTTTTTGGAGGTGAAAAATAAGAGGAAGGGATTAATTTAGCCATGGAGTTTTGTAAACATGAGGCTTTAACGACTCGTCTCTTTAATCAGACGACAAACTCAGTCACTCGAATCGCGAATTACCTTCCAATGGCTCGAGTCGAATTTCGTGCGAATGTTTTTGGGATATATTTGTGCGTGGAGAATCGATCATCTTATTAAACCTAACTTTCCCATCGTGCGAATAAATACACCGGATTAATGGGACGCCTGAAAATGGATGTGGACAAATCACAAACTTCCGCGCAGAAACACACCTCCATTCGAGGATAAGCTAATCGTCAAGCCCGAATTAATTCCTTTTTGGGTGGTAATCCCATTATTAGTCATGTGAATTAATGCAAAAATTTATGTTTCGTATTTGTACTTTGCTATAGAATATCGCAGTTGACGTCATACCATACTAGGTCGCATTTTTTCCCTTTTATTCATTACAACATATTCCCCCAAACTGATAATTTGCTCTTATTTATCCTCTAGTCCACGGTGAGAAATGAAGACAAAAAAGGCAAGGCAAAGCAAAGCTATAGAACAGATTAATTTAAAGGCTATTTCAATAGAATCAGAAATGGAGGCGGGGAAGTACACGATGAGAATGCGAATAACGATTAATTGAACGGGAATATGATATTAAGCCTGAAAAATTAGTTGTAATTGGATTATCTGTGAATAGTGAATAAATTTGTCTGAAAATTTTATTGAATCTGCTTGAATATTATTCATATTAAGGATAACTATATGAGTTTTGAGAACTCCATGATTCAAAAAATAGAATTAATAACATTTTCATTAGTTTCCCTTTTATAGTATGCTAATTACAATATATTGACGCCGAAAGTCAATCATACAGGGTTTGTCCGGAAAATAAGTGTACTGATTTTTTCCCGCCGCTCCAGGCGCGCCCAGCACCGCTCTGACGGGCTGCGATTGGAGGGGGGTATGTTGGCAAGCAGAAAGCTGAAAAAGGCAGTCGGCTCTGAGCTGTGGTGTAGTGAGGAGCTCTGTTAATGCGAACCTCCACGCTCGACCCACGTCACGTAACGCGATGCCGAAGTTTTTGGAGCAGCGTTATTCCATCAAATTTGCGGTAAAGCTTGGGAAATCGTCTACCGAAACTGTCGGTATGATTGACCAGGCTTACGTGGAGTCAGCCATGTCCTGAAACATGATCTTTCGGTGGCACAAGATGTTCGTGGAGGGCAGAGAAGAGGTCGACGACGAACCACGGCCTGGACGCCCATCCACGACACTCACCGACGAAAATGTGCGAAAAGTTCGCGATGTACTGAACTCTGATCGTCGTCTTAGTGTTCGGATGATAGCAGAGCAGTGTAATGTGCCAAAAACAATAGTGCACGAGATAATTAGGGACCAATTACAGATGCAAAAAATTTGTGCAAAGTTGGTGCCGAAAGTGCTCAGTGATGATCAAAGACTCAATCGTTTGGAAATCGCGACACAACTTGCGGATCACTGCAAAAATGATCCACATTTTTTAGAGAACGTTGTTTCGGGTGACGAGACGTGGGTCTTTGAGTACGACCCGGAGTCGAAGAGACAAAGTGCGGAGTGGCACACCCCATCATCACCCCGTCAAAAGAAAGCTCGCATGAGCAAATCTCGGATCAAGGTGATGCTCATTGTCTTTTTTGACAAAAGGGGAGTCGTCCACTACGAATTTGTACCTGAACGACAAACTGTAAATGCCGCATTTTACGTCCAAGTGCTCGACAGGCTTCGAAAACGAGTCACCCGCGTCAGGGCAGCGATCAAAAACATCTGGAGGCTGCATCACGACAATGCGCCGTCTCACACCGCGCTTGTCGTGTCGGACTTCTTGGCCAAGCACGGCGTGGCAACGCTACCGTACCCGCCCTACAGCCCGGACTTGGCACCACCGGACTTCTTACTGTTCCCGAAGATAAAGAGGAGTTTGAAAGGAACGCGATACGGGACTTTGGACGCCGTCAAAGAGGCTGTGACGACGTGTCTTCGAGAGGTTCCCGATGATGCCTTCGCGGGAGCGTTCCAGGAATGGGAACGCCACTGGAACAAGTGTATCGACTCACAAGGGTCCTATTTTGAGGAATATTAGGTTAAGATATGTAAAAGTGCAATACATTTTTTTTCCTGAGCTCAGTACACTTATTTTCCGGACGAACCCTGTAGATGAAACGTTAACAGTGTCTCTTGTCACAAGCAATCAAACGATTTTCCAGCGAAAATAATTTACAGTGACAGACGGATTTTAGTAAAAAAAACTATTGGTATTTGTTAAAAAGGACCTTGAATATTTGGCCAAATGGGAATATTTGGAGGGATTTCAGTGTCTCATCTTTCTGATTTCTGACGATTTCAGTACGTCCCTCTTTTTTTCTCTCATTTATCATTTCTCCCTCATTTCCTTCATCCATCCATCCCTGCCTCACCTCACCTTACTACGGTGACCACGGGTCATTTCTCGAGCCGCTCGAACTCATTGTCAGCGAAAGAGCCACTAACATCCGGCTGGTCCTGCAGGCACCAATGGTCGAAGGATTCTTCACGGATCGATTGAGATTCTTGAGTTACCATTTGCCTGTCTAATCACCTCCCACCTCTCATCCAACCCCACTTCTTCCAAATTTCATTATCTTTGGCTATAGAAATCCTTTCACGAATAATACATTCTGGTATTTTCCGGGAAACCAAATCTCCTTGAATTGACTGCGGCTCACTCGTAATTGCTCAGCTTAAAATAATACGGTAGAAAAGCATAAAAATGAACGGAGGAGGATGATGCTTAAGAAAGAATTAGAAACGTGGCGCGATGAACTTTTTGGAGTCGCCTTCATCAGGTATTCGACAGGTTTGAACTAATCACCACTTGATACCCGACTGAGAATAAATGGACAGATTATGATAGTAAGAAATACTTGCTAAATTAAAGTAAAAGATGCGATGTTGAAGAATTCCCTTTGGAAATCTCATTTATTTTTGAGCCAGCACAATCGGCTATAAAGAATTCTACGCTAAATGTCACAGCTCGAGGAAAATAAATTACTTAAACAGTTCCAGGGTTGATTTAATGGAGGGAATTCATAACAAAATAAGAGTATAGTACCAATAATTTTGTGGAAAATTGCTCTACCATTACTTTATTAAAATAAATTAGATTTTAGTCTTTGTTTGAGCAAGAATGTTTATATTCCAACGTGTACAAACCCCTGGGTTTGTACACGTTGGAGAAGCAAAATAAAAATTAGGAATTTGAAAAGGATAGGGTCATTGGTTTCGTTGCACGATGTATGTTTATTTTTGCAGACATTATGAGGAAGTACGAGCGGGTTGATTAAGGTAAAACGTTCCACAAACCTACGGTAAAGGTTCGCGTGAATGGATAAAATACCGCTAGAGAGGAGGAAAGGGAGAAGGTCAGTCATATAGAGTAGGATTGGCAAGCGAAGGAAACACTGAGGGGTAATCCATCGCACATCGATAGGATCGCCCCCCTGCGCTGCGTGGAAGGCGCGCCGCCGATGGTTGACGTAAGACCAGGGCGAGGATGGGTATGTTCGCCGAAGGTGGTCCTGGTCTGGATTAGCGTGCAGAGAGACCCTTCCTCATATTCACCAGTGTCTCACCGGGTGTGTGCGGAGGTGTAGTCTGGAGATTGTCGTAAGGGCAGCAGGATATGTTGAAAACGTGGGAATTAGATCTTGATGGGAAATACTATATGTGCCAAAGTGATAAAATTTGACCTCAAGACGCGCCCTCAGTTGACTCCACGATCACATGAAGTGTGCCTTTTCACCCTGTTTCGAGTCTTCAACTTTTTATGCTAGTTTTACCCTAAGGAATCAATGCACTAAAAAGAAAATATTATATTATTCATATTAAATACATTATATACCATTCAAACTATGACTAGAATGACCGATATCTACCGACAATGCACTTTGGAATTTACTCCAATGTAAATTTCCATCGAATCTCCTATCCAATGAACCCTTTATGATCCTACAAGGACGTTTTAGAAAAGGCGTTGGGGCACTTTGTCTCACTTAATCGTGTAGTGAATAGAGTGGGCACGAAATTTATACCCGGAATGTTTTCATTTAATGTGACAAAATGGATAAAGTAGATCCAGGTATTTAATCTTTCACTATATAAGCTACAGCATTCAGTACGCCTGCGAGAGGCAGCTGAAACGTATACTATTTACTCTGCATAATACGAGGAAAAAGAGCGCTATAAAATGTTGAGTTCAGTAGTCTGTTCTACTGGGATAATGTTATCAAGACTTTTATTTCCATTTCAATGAATTCTTATTTTTTCTTTGAAGTGTCAGCGCTCAAACGCTAGAACGACCTACCTTTTAAAATTATTTCAAAGCGTTCCTTAAAGAGAACATTTCTCTATGCTGCTTAAAATGTAGAATGGTTTATAGTAAAACCAGGTAGCTAAGTTCCTATTACTTTGTTCATTGATTGATAATACACTCGAAATTAATAGCTACCCCGTGAAGAATAATTATCTAATCCCACGAGAGGCAACCAGCAGTGCACTTTTTGTGGCATGTCAAATATTCATGCCAACCAGTCACAGATAAGCCGCTGTAATTGGATACGCTGAAAATCAACGGCTGAAAAATGTAAAAAAATGAGTGTAATCGGATGAAGGAAATTGACCCTTAAAATCGGTAACTAAGCATTTCTTGACAATTGATTTAGTATATCAATGCCTGCGTGGCAGCTCATTAATTCACAAATTGAAGATAGTGTAAAACTGATTGATCGTGTTGATTGGTAGCTGCGCCAAGTTGAAAATCACTATCCTACATGTAGTTTTGGGACAATGAGGGAAGGGGAGCCGGAGAGATTGAGGGAGGCAAAATGAATAGATTGAGGAAGGGATGTTCAGGGAGAGGGGCTGAGGGGGGTTGGAGGGAGGGGGTTGGAGGGAGGGCGGTCAAGGGAGGGGGGCAGGAGGAAGGGGGCGAGTCGGAGTCGTTTCACGTCTGGTGATTTGGGAAGAGAGAGAAAGAGGAGTTAGACGGGAAAAGAGATGACTGGGGTTGTTTTCCTAAATTTATTTATATACTCAGCAAGCCGCCGCCAGGGTGTGTGGCAGGGAATGAATACGCTCCAGAGTGATTTTGACCCGTATACGTACCCGTATACCCTACCAAGTTCGAACAATGTCATTACGATCCCCTTCGATTACCGTTCGTGGAAAAAATGGCATCTTATATTTCTCTATTCTACACTTAATCTCTCTAATTTCATTAACTTGATCTCTCCTACCGTAGTACGATGGGGGTAATAATATATTTTCAACATCACTTCTAAAGAGACCCCCTTCCAATTTACTATATGCAAGAGTTTCAATCTGTAAATTAGCCTCCGCTCCATTGAGTGATTCCCAGCATAGTTATTCTTATATTTTGGATACGCTACTAAGTTTATCATAATAACGTCTTACAAATAGAGCTCCTCTGCGCTGCACGCGATCAAATTCGGCAATTAATCCAACTTGGTGAGGATCCCATATACTTGCAGCATATTCTAAATGAGGTTTAACCAGCGAAAAATAACGTTCTCGTTTGACCTTTTCATGGCATTTCCCAAGTACTCTTCGAATAATTCCTATTTTTTGTTATCCTATCCACATATTCTTAAAGCGAGGAGTACACGCGAAGGAAGCAGGTTACGGTATTGAGGAAGGGGGGACGAATGTGTGTGTGCTGGCGAAGCAAAGCGAGGGGCCGGGGGCCGAGGAGGGGTCGGAACTCGCTCGAGGACGGGCGCATGGGTAAAGAAGATGGATGGCGAAGAGGCTTACGTCTCAAAGGAGGCGGCGGGGACGAAGGAGGTTGGTCAAGGGGCGGGGTCAAGTTTCGGAGAGGAGTCAGGGAGGGAATTGGGGACTTTATTTTTGAAAGGGTTAGCAGGGGAAAAGGAGGAAGTTGATGGTTGTCCGAGAGCGGGTTGGCCGCGGAAGGCATTCCGATTGCGGGTCACACGCCGTACTTAAGGGATGGGCCGTGCTCATGGGGCGAGAGGAAAATGAGGATGGGAGCTTTGGTTCGCATCTCTCAGTGAAACAAAAGCCCTTCGCCCTCGCTCCCCGCCCCCTTCGCCACTGCGCCCACCCTCGCCATCGAAACCCTCCTCCGCTTACCCTCCAAAAAGGAAATAGCGCTTTTTTATCAAGTCCCCGCGGGCTTTACATTCTGACCTACATACGTGCGGGAGATTTGCCCCGGCTGGAATGCTTGCGGGAGCGAAAAGAACATCCAGGGGGGGTGAGACGGGAGACGTTGGAGAGGAGGCGGATCCTCCCGAGAGGGGAAGAGCTTAAGAAGATGGAAGATATTGTCTCCTCGGTGATACTTACTCTCTGCCGAAAACTGTTGCTCCATGCAAAAATATGAAACTACGGGGGCTCTGTAATGCTCATTAACTTCAGAAATTTCAAGCAGAAAAGGAAAGGTTTACGTCTATGTAGAACAAAAATTCTTCACAATGCATCTCATTGTATAGGCAACTGAGGGACGGTTTGACACCATGATTACTCGTGCGTTGTCCCACACGGCTAGGCGGCAGTTTCACCGGCATTTAAGTCTGGCTTGTTCGGGTCTAAAGATGCTGACCTGACCGGATTCGGACATACAGACTGACCGTTGTACTTCCTATGATAGCATTTTCAACGCCTAATCACAGCTTCAAGTATTGTTTCCCGGCGTATTTGATTCATGAAGTATTCTCGGGTCTTCGACATCTTCCATGCCATGGTCTTCGGGTCAGGGGATTCCATGTTGTCCCCGAGTACATTCCTCATCTACCCCGAGGACGATGAACAAGTCGGGCATCTAAACGTCGGCCACCATGGAACCCTTGACCCGGTGAAAGACCCGAGAATCATTCATGAATGTAGAAAAACTTGGCGCACCGAAATAAGAAATCGATACGAATAATGATCGGCGATTATCAACTCAAGAATGAATCATCCTAAGCGTAAAATAGCGATTATACTTGCAAAGCAAATGTTCTCTTTACTTCTATTTTTTACTACTAACTATCATTTATTAACGGAAGCCAATCATTAAATTACTACAACATTTGTTAAAAGGAGCACGTCATCGAAGTAATTTTTTTGTCACATTCAGATCAAGAGCAATGCGAACTGTAGAGAAACTACCTAGGTTATGGGTTCAATTACTAAGGTATTTGAAATGTTTAATGAGGTCCATATAAATGAGAAAAAATTAATCCAATGTTTTATTGTTTTTCATTACTACGGAGCTCAGCGGTGGCAATTAATTTTGATGCTATCTAAGAAAATGCTATTCTTGTTTGCACAAGCTGAAAATAATTTCAAAGATAATTTCACACAAATAAGCGGAATAAGTTAAAATGACTTCCCTAAATAATTTACGACATTCTTATTAAGGCATTTGTCCATTCACAATTTTCTCGATTTGAAGAGAAACAAAATATATTGTTACAGCTTTGCTATTGCATCACTTACAGGAATAAACGACCAGACCCTAAATATTTTAAAATAATTCCTATTGGGCTCAATTTTTGATTCCCATTTTTCTTATACCTACTATGAACTCAATTATTTTCCTGAATTAAAACAAAAGGCAAAGCATTATCAAATAACAATGCAATTTCTGCTTAATTGAACAAAATTTAAAAAAATGTCTTTCCTCAGTTCCCCTCTTTTAGCGCAATGTCATGTTTACTAACTGTTCCTCGAATATGATCACTATCAGGATATTTCACGGGGTAAAAATGAAATGTTTTCGGTTTGAATAATTTCAACTTCTTATGGGGACAAGTATTTATAAACTCATTTTACTTCATGCTACACATGAAATATTTATATTATAGGTACACAAAACATTAATGAGAGACATATAAAACATCCACAATTCAACTGACGTCCTAATATATTTACGAGTAAACATGCTCCACTGCCAAAGGCTGCTTCCTTAAAATTCAAACTATCGATTTTCCGATTTAAAAAAAAGAGAATTTCGCGAAAGTGACTGTTTTTCTTGTTCGACGAACAAGTACAGCTAGAAAATGTAGAAAGGATCCAAATTGCATAAGACTGCATTCCTCCGGGCTCTCAACCTTCTTCCACATCTCCTTCGGATGTCTGGAGTGGTAATTCTGGAGAAACCGTCGGTGAGCTCACATCATATGAACGAGTAAACATGGGGGGCGGCTTTGGTAAGACCGTTTGTCTGTTGCCTGCTCCGAATGCTGATTTATGGATCACATTCAATTCATTAGTTCATCTAACTATCATTTCCGTCATGAATTTATCAGTAGAGGCGTACGTTTGTAGCATTTGTGAGTCAAACATGGCAACGAAAACACAATGCGTGTCTGTTGTTTCGCATCGTAAATTTGTCCTTTTTGAAATACCTACATAAGTTCATTAAGAGACCCATTTCCATATTATTTCCACACGTTCCCCCCAAACAACCACGGTATCATTGTGCCATTTGAGTTTTCTTAAGACAATATTAACGTACGTGAAAGATCTCCTCATTTTTCAGTTCACTTAAGTGGCTAAAAACGTATAGTAGATGGAAATTTTAATTAAAAGAAATATGTCAACTAGTAAAAATTTAATGCCATCGCATGAAAAACAAGAGCGGTCATCCCTTTCCCTACAATGTGGATCCTTTCTACATTTTCTAGCTGTACTTGTCCGTCGAACAAGAAAAACAGTCAAAATTAAACCCGACTAGGCCCAAGAACATTCTTTCTTATCCAACTCATTTTCATGTTCCTACCAAAACTAACCCTCAACAGCTTTCCCACCAGTTAGAATAGGTCTCATATTATCTCGCAGTCTGATACTAATCCAGCATTCCACGTCATACGAAGTATCTCCTAAAATATATCCAAGCCAGCCGAAGCAAAATTAATTAAAGAAACGCCTAAGTTCATTTTATTTCTCGCAAATCACCTTCACGAGTGTCACTTTCTCATAGAAGACGCACCCGGAGGTGCAGAGAGGTGCGTGACATTTGAAGATGGAAGTCCGGTGTGGGAGGGAGGCGGGTGAGACGGCAGGGGAAGTGAAAAGGAAGGATGGGTGGATCCCAATTTTACGTGGGCCAGGAGCGGCGTGGAATTCATCTCCCAACCATTAAGGGAGGCTAATTAATCCCGCCCATTCCACTCCACGTCGGCGACCGCAAGGGCCCCGTGTGGCCAGGACGACAGAAGACATGGGGGGGGGGAGGGGAAGGAAGGGGAAGGAAAGGGTTCGGAAGGCCCCCGCGACCGGGTACGGTAGAATCGAGGCGCGGAGGTCTCTTCTTTTTTTACGGTGTGCTCGCTTAATGAAGTAATTTGTATTAAGCTGCTGATTGAGCTCTTTCGGACGTTTCCTCTCCGTGCGCACTGAGGAGATAATGGGAAGAGGTGGGCGGTAATAAAATGAAGTAACAGAGAAAGGTTTGGAGAATAGGAACGAACACGGGCCGGAACGGCCGTGCCTTAACTAATTTTAGAACCTCACGGCGTTGCAGAAAAAAGTTAATGGCCTCCTCCGGGGTCACTCCCATTATCTCTATGGCGGCTTTAAAAATATCACCCCTCGATCTGGGCTGTCCTATACGGATGAAAACACACCCATCCTGTCCTTAAACGGCGAGGGATTTTTCCCATTAAGGAAAAAAATCCGAGGCGAGAAATGAATGGGAGACTGTTGGAACTCATTAATTGCCCCGTGGTGATCGATGGATTGATGACCCTCCGCCACCCCCCCCCCCCCCGTAAGGTCGCCTGGGGAAGGTTTCTCTCGGGGCCGATGGACCGCGAAGTCGATTGGGGCCGCGATGAGGTTGCAATGCGAGAAGTTCACGCCGTGCGGCTCCTACAAGAAGAAATTGTGCATTTCCCAGGAGAATAGAAGAAGGTTGGGAAGGAGGTGTCTATGGAAAAGTCCCGCTGCAAATTAATTAGCTGAAACCTCGACGACTGGTTATTAAAAATATGCACACATGCCAAACATTTGGGTACACTGTTAGGAAAGCCTTTCCTTGTGCCGGTTATGGTTTCCCAGGAAGATCTGGCACCCAAAAAATCACACAGCTTGGGTGTACCCGAAGGTGCCCGGAGAGGCTTGCCCGGGAATCGAACCCTGACCCTCCGGTCAGTAGTCCAACCTGGTGGAGCACTGCAGTTTACTGTAATATCAGTTTTAATTCCGAACCACCCTAAAATATTTTCAATAAAGAGGCATTTCATCACGCTAAAATATCAAAAGGTTCCGATCAGTCCATATTAATGAACATTGTGTGAAACATACACTCTTTCCTGAATAATGAATAAATCTGATTTTAATGCATCCTGGACGATGTCTTTTGAAGGTCGTTGAAGTGATGGACAAATAAATGAAAGACTACCGCGCTATTCGTTTGAGGCACTCCCCTATTAGGGCTACTCCCCAGTTATAGGCAGGGCGGATTTATCATCACGGCGTTTTGCCGCTAGAATGTAAAAGAGATTAAAGGGATCAGCGCATTCAAACGCACATCCTCTCTCACACGGAGAAATATATGCGCATGAATTAAATATGACGCTGGCATTTTTCTCTGATTACAAACTGGAGGTGGCATGATTCCTATATATGTACATTAATGCAATTAAAGAAATGACAATCAACAAGCCTCGTTAATAATCCTCAAAGTTGATGTTTTGTTGGCGATTTATTTCCAAACTGAAAAATGCCCGACAAGGCTTAGTGACTGCAACGATGAACATTAGATGTTTAATGGTGTCCTTTTCGTTCCAGTAGATAATCCGCGAGTAATATTAATAGGCTCTATGTCATAGTCATCATTTTGCATCCGGGAGCTAATGTAAACAGAGGTGTATAGCGTCTAATTTTATAAATATGAGAATCTCCGAAAATGTAGAACGAACAGAAATCAAAGAGGATTGAGTCCATTGCAATTGCATAAGTATCCGAATCTTAATGAGGATTCCTTCTCCATTAGTCGGGTCTTGAATAATTCATGACTCCCGAGGAGCTCTAAGACCCTCACGTAAATGTTTCCTCGGGGTATCCATGCACCTCGGATTGCTGTTTTGCAAGGTGAGCTTGTATCGTGTTCAGATCTTCCTCCCCGCGTGTCAATTACCGAGTATACTTATGACTCGGCTTCGTCAAATAGCAACCCGTGTCGAGTTCACGACAAGGGCTTCGACAAAGCGTTCGAGTGAAACTTACGGAATTCGACCGCAGATAATTACGCATTAAACTCACTCACACCAAAATGGCTGATTCATATTCGAATCAATTCAAGATGACAGAGCAGAATAATTCGAGACTCAGTGCGACTCAAATTCACTCAACACTGATGGAGGGCACTCTCTTGCTCTCCTCTCAAATACCGGTCACAATATGTAGAATGCCACGTTTGACAACGATCCCTTTTTATAGAAATAATCGAAAATGTCTCATGATAATTTTGTGCTCACTTGCATTTAATATTATGCTTTGAATATGAGATAATCAAGCCATTTAAAGCATTTTCGAGCCATATAAACTCCATGTTGCAATTAATGCCATGTGTGGCTTTAAAATGGAATTAAATATGAAGCGTGGCGTTATTACCTCAATTTCAGGAAACATTTCTGAGGATCAGTGATAAGAGTATTTAAAGTAAATTATATTTTGGAAACTCCTGAATTATGAGTGCATGGACAAAAGAAGTTGGAAAGAATGATGCGAAAAGTTATTATGCATTGTAGAAAATACGGGAAAGCAGTTGCGATAATAAGACGACGGAATAAGACGGCTAGAGGTGATGATGACCGCCAGAGATACCGAAGACATGGAAGAGTGAGTGACGTTGGTTAGCGGGAAGGCGAAGTGAATCGGAGATGTGTGAGTCATGAAGAGGGGAAATTATCGAGAGATGAGGTAGGATATAAAATAGGCCGCGACTAGATTGAGGAAGTCCACAGCGAGTCCACAAGTAAATCTCAGGCACCGTAAGGAACCTACTTGCAATCATCTGACTCCCTCTGCTTTGATATAATCCTTAAATCATTTTTTTATTTTATGCTACCAAATGGTTTTCATCTTGATGTGCTACTCTTTAAAGTTTTATTCTTTTTTATTCTTTATTCCATAATTAAGAAGTTTTGGTCATTTTACCAGCCAAGTCTGTCTAAATACAGAACAAAAGGTACACTTCAAAGCAAACTGTAGAAGCTTATATTTGGCTCACCGATATAGACATCATTTCCGCCGGTTGATTTAGTCCCTCTGATTCATCGAAAAACCATACAGTTTCATACAGTTACATACATGCACAAGATAGGGGTTAAGCCTACATAGAAAAATGCTTCGACGAATGCGGCTTTTATTGGCAACCACTGAACACAGAAATTCGGGAATAAATCTTTATCAAGCAAACCAGTTTTTATGATTCTCTCTGAGCCGTTTGAAATATCCCGACCGAAAAAAAAATCGACCTAAAGAGTCGACCAATCAACCCCGCTCTAATTGGCTCCGACAAGGGGTCAAAAGGAAAGGGGAAGATAGACTAGAAGGCATTGGCGCGGAGAGGGAGGGAGCACGAGAGAGGCGAACTCCTAACGAGCCGTACGCGAAAGAAATCGGTATCAGGAGGGGGATCAGACTTTTTTTATGTTTTACCAACGATTTGGCGATTTGCTTCCTTTGGGTGTGGCGAGAGGGAAACGGGGAAGGGCGAAGGCCGGGATGGAAGGGTGGAATCAAACGGGATGAAAAAATTGTCAAAAAACGCTGAGGAGTCTTTTTCCTCGAGGGCCAAAAGATTTTCTTTCTCCCCCCAGCCCACTCACAAAAAAACTACCTTCACTTATCCCTTTATCTCACGGAAATATAATTTATTCTCCTACTCACTGTTTTTTTAACGAATATCTGCCGCGGGATGGAAAAAAAATCGTCGCGATCCTATTTCTTGGCTCAAACCTCCGTCGCCCCGGCGCGGTGACGGAGGATTCGGGTCTCCCGCCCACCCTTTAAGAGGTGGATGTCGCAAATTGGAAAAAATGGAGAAGAGAGAAAGACAATTTGCAAAGGGCAGTATGGGGAAGAGAGGGATGGTGAGGTCTGGCGCGCGCGTGCTTTTCCTTCCCGACGCAGGGCAAGTGGCGACGTGGGGGGCACCGATCGTAAGCCATTTCCTGCGACTGGGGTGAGTGAGACACAGGGGGCGTTCGGACCAGCCGATGGTATACAACAAATCCTGTCGAACTCCTCCTATTTCAATTCCTCCTTACTTCATCCAAAACTGCTATCCTTTTCCTCAATCTACCCGGATTCTTCCCTCACAATGACCTTCGACATCCCACTTTCAATGCCATTCATCTTCAGTATCGTTCTTTCGGATTTTCGCAAACAAGATCCTCTCTCCCCGAAAGACATACGAGTTTTCCCTTTCTCTTCCTCCATAGCCATTTCATTCTTTTCGTCCCACATCCCATTTCATAAGGGATGAATTCTGAATCTGTGCGCCCGTAAAGAGAAAAAAGATTACAATGAGGAATATTTATGAAAAATAACATGAGTTGTAAAATCCCGTTTATTTTATTAACACAAAATGTGCGAGGGAATGACGAGTGTTAAAAGTATGCTATGGCAGAGACTCGTTTTTATACTTCAATGGGAAACCCCAAACCTATGACCTACAGGTAGATAGGTTCTTGTGGCGCCATATGTATACTCGAGTATCTAACCCTTCGTCAACTTCGCTCCCTTCGTATCTGCGCTGTATTCCACACTAGTTTCTCCGATTCAAATGCACTTAATTTCTTAGGGTGAAAAAATTTCTTTCTAAATCTCAACCATTTTTTAAGATTTCTAATTCATGAAAAAGGACTATTCCCGATTGATGGAGGGATTCCAAATGTGGCGTTGCCAATGGGCCTCGAACACATTTTTATAATTTCGGTTGAATCCCATCGGATGTCATTAACTAAACCTCTTTGAAGTAATGTAAACAAAAAATACCATGTAAATGCCATGTAATGTAAACAAAAAATACCATGTAATGTAACAAATAATACCATGTAATGTAAACAAAAAATACCATGTAATGTAAACAAAAAATAAATTGTAAACTCTTTGAAGTAGACCCGCATATTCTCCTAATTTGTCTTTCCGTCAAAATTGTAGGCTCCTATCTCCTAACGTAAAAATGATTAAGGAGAAGTCCCATTAGAATAATAATGGAAAATTTCATGAATTTACATTCTGTTTTTCGATTTTGTATTTGAACAGTGGTGACTGCGGAAATTACAATCGAAATTCCTTCCAAATGATGCTCTCTAAGTGCACTTGGGGAGTTTTCATGGAAATGCCTATTGGGGAGTAGAGAGTTCTGTAGTGAAATGAAATCTTTTCTTACGCGATCTTCACGTATTGGACTTTTTGGAGGAAAAGGAATTAGGAAGTAAATAGGTTTTTAACAGAAAATCTTGCTGTTCTCATTTACTTTGCTCGATTGTTCCTTTCTTATCCTGCTCATCACCAAACGTTACATTTTCTCGATTTCTCTCCCATTTGATTCATCCATCATAAAATACTGATCGAATGCGAAATTCGATCAAATTTTGCAGGCCTCAGTGGTAGCGGGGTGAAGGTTCCTGCTACTAAGCCACCGTTTCCCGCTGCTATTCCGTAATTGGCACGTTTCCATTTTTAGTTGTGATTGTAATGCGATGCACAAAGCCCACCTGCTCGTTTTTGGATCATTGATTAGCGAGTTAAATATTTTTGTAATACGGCTCTGCCCAGTACCCACTGAGACAATGGAGTCCAAAATTTATCACAGTTATAGTTAATCCTCATTTTACCTATTTAAGCGTACAGTTTAGGTAAAAAATTAAAATTCCATCTTTCGCCCAATAATAGAATGACCAAAAAGCTTATTCACTGGTTCTATTTAGAATTTCTACATGAATCCAAACTTTTGCATTCCTTTTAAACATCCTAAATATAGCTTAAGCTTGCATTGATGGAAATAAAGTTATTTTGAAACCAATGATACAGCAAGTATCGTGTTACGACAAGCGATTGTAAACATAAACTTTAGGCACCAAATTTAGAGAGCAATACTTTACTGAATAAAATGAAAGTGATGGTAGTATTATTTTTTTAAATTATCGCTGCAGTAGGAAAATAATACATCTTGCTCTGACGAAAAAACCATGAGATATGGTGAAGTCTGTTAGTTAAAAGGCATTAAAACATGTTGGTTGCTTTTCAAATACGTGAAAAATTGTAGTTAAAGACAAATCTTCCATAGACCCAATTACCTGGTGGAAATATCGTTGCTATTACTGCCGTTTAATGTCCTGTTACCTGACCCGTTTGCAGGTTAATCCTACGCCGTGGATGGCCTTGGAATTCCAAGCGCTTCCTTCTCTAAAGTCATTTTGGGCTCGTTATGCCCTAAAAGTGGTAAGATGGAAAGACACACATCTCCATTCATGTTAATGTCGTGAATTCCGTTCGTGCGTTTAGAAAGTCGCCTTCCTTGGGTTTAAGGTCGTATTTCTCCTAACTTGGGAATGGTGTTAGGGCGACTTATAAAATGGGATGGCTACGTTCTGACGACAGCGTCATGACCACCAAATCATATTAATGCATTTCGTTTTTTATACGTGTCCCTTTTTTTAAGCCAGTGTTTATTTCATTGGGTGTAAATAAAATGAAAGGGGTTATTCAGAACTCGCATGCATATAGTATGGCGATACATTTGGAATACGTGACATCCATTTCTCCGTATTCCGAAGAAGGTTCAATCCTTCGGGTACCTGATACTAATGGGAAACCACAGACGGCAAGGGGATAGGAGCCCTGGCTGAATGTGTGAATTTAAAACGCCCTCTACTTCCTCAATACGAGTTCGGTGACATATCCTCAGCTATTAAAACCGACCATAGGGTTCATTTCTGGGGTTAATTTTATTGTGAACTGGTTTGCGTTGCATTTTTTAATATGTAAGGTGTTATCTCTCATCCTTCACATAACAAAATCTATTTGATCATTTGAGAGCATTCTATCGCAACAGTTGATTTAGACAATGATTACTTATCTGAATAACAATTTGTTAAAAAAAGCAACATTTTTGAATACGCTAAGTAAGGAATTCTTAAATTGCTAAAAGATTCTTTACAATCACCTTTTATAATATTACACTCTTATGCGCTGTATTTAAATTTTATCAAGAATAGCATTCTATTATTTACATACCACGCTCACTTACTCGCTGGCTCGAAAATACTCTTCTCGGAGACTCATTGTTCGTTATCGTTCGTGTCGTGTTAGTTGTAAAAAATGTGTGCGTGAAGTTTGCAAGCCGAGAAAAATAGTACTTATTTTAAAAATTGAGACAACAGATTTTATCTAGTTTTCATTCGAAACCCTGTTTGCGTAGAAATGTGTTTTCAATAGCAAATGCCAACTTTCCTCCGGTGAACATTCTAGACATGCAAATATCATTGGACGAGAAAAGTGAACTGGAGCTTGCAAGGATTCCCACTTGCTTAGAGTTCCATATTAACGACACACATTCGATTTTCGATGGAAAGACTGCTTTGCGGAACTCTGTGAATGTTAACTACCCATCTTCGACTTTCGAAGTTTAGCGAAATCAATCCACCGGAATGGGAGGATTGATTGCTAACTTTGGAATATTTCACTGTCTTTTCTTGCGCTTCGTTTCTTATATTCCCGCTCCGAACTATTAGTGTGCATGCATGGGCGCGTGTATGTGTGTGTATATATATATATATATATATATATATATATATATATATATATATATATATATATATATATATATATATATATATATATATATAATCTAGAAAATGACACTCTCCGGCGACGCACAAACACTAAGATAATAAATATTACACACACAGAAACATAAAAGAAGGACACTTACAGTAGATATTTACGTTTCGACGGCACGGCCGTCGTCATCAGAATGCCGTTGTCGGGGAAGAGCGGAGAGGGCATGTGCAGGAGAAGGGTGATGGGAGGAAAAGTAAGGGGCTAATGGGAAGCGGACAAGGGGGGGAGGGGGAAATGGCAGGGGGCGGTAGAGTTGCCGCGGTAGGGGAAGAGCTGGAAGGTCCCGGTCGTGAAGGGGCCGGGCCTTTAGCGGGGGACTCGGTGACCGATTCGCTCAGAAGAGTGAAGCGGTTCTAGGCTGCTTTGGATAAAATCCTTATATATATATAAATGCATGTATATAAATGTATATATACATATATACGCGGGTAGCGGTGGTCTAGTGGGTAGAGCGTTGGACTACTGACCGAAGGGTCCCAGGTTCGATTCCCGGGCAAGGCACTTTGGGCACCTGCAGCTCCACCCAAGCTAGTTGATTTTTCGGGTACCAGATCTTCCTGGGAAACCATAACCGGCACAGGGAAAGGAACTGGCCCCCCTACCCTGATGTGTGAATATTCACACGCCGTCGGGCTTGGTACATGGGTGAGCTCTACCATCACCTACTAAACCGACCTTCGGGTTGATTACTGTGTTTATGGTTATACATATATACGTACAAATACATATATAATGTATATATATACGTATAAATGCGTATATACATATATACGTACAAACATTTTTGTACATATATACAAGGAGGAGGAGAGGTAAGGGGCCAATAGGAAGCGGACAAGGTGGGGGAGGGGAAATGTAGGCAGCATTGGATAAAATCCTTCTTTCCTCCCTTCATCCCTCCCAACATCCCTATTTGTTTTCCTTTCGGTCCATTTCACCTTCTCCATTCTTTTCCACACCCACATTTCAAAAACCTTCAATCTACGTCTATCTTCCTGCTTCAGCGACCACGTTTCCGCGCCGTACTACGCTCCATATCGCAGTTTTTACGAGTCTTGTCTTAACCTTCCTACTCATCGTCCCCGTCATCAACTCCCTCCTCCTTGAGAAAGCCTCCTTGCCTAGGGCAATTCTTCTCCTTACGTCCGTCCCTACTGCTTTGACCATATTGGTCCAAAACACTTCCGAGATATGTAAACCTGCTCTATTTTTCCCCTCCTATTTTAATGTTTAGCTTAGTCTTTTTCTTTCAGGAAAATCGCATAACGTTTGTTTTATTAATATTAATTCTCATCCCATATCTAGCGCACTGAACTTCAAATTCACTAAGCAATTCTTCCAACCTGACAGAACAAGATGGTGGGTGAGGAGAGGGGTTTGTTGAGAGAAATCCTATGGAAGCAGGAAAAATGGATGAAAGGCGTTTTGAGCGGTAGTGGAATGTTGAAGAAGGTAATAGAGGGAATTGCTAAATTGGGTATTGTTTGGGGTTACAAAATGTGTATTTGATAGTTGTGTCCATCCAAAAACCTACCTTAACCCGTAGATAACCTAAAATATAAATATATATATATATTGGTTTATGAATATTTTTATATATGTATATATATATATATATATATATTCATTCACATTGAAATAGAGATAAGGAAAATGGTAAAGGAACACATATAAAGGACGAACACAAGAGAGGTGGGGATGGCGGATGTGAGCAGATCACGAATGTAAAAATATTTTCCTCGACCGGGACCTGTGTTCCTTTACCATTTTCCTTATCTCTATTTCAATGTGAATGAATATTTATATTCGCCATATGGCGGTATTTCGTGTTTGAATGTGTATTTGGCCAATGTGGCTCGTCTCTTCTTCTGGCTATGCGTGCCATGAAACGCACCGTTCCTATCCTTTATGATGTTGTATGCTTGCTAACCTACTGTCCATTCTCCTCTTGTGTTTGTCAATTTCTCCTTTGGTGGGTGTAACAGCTCCCTAACGCCATCTTCTGGGTTATGATTCGGAGCACTTTGGCGCTTTATAAGATCGCAGATTTCAGTGTAAAAGTATCGTTCCTCGATAGCTCAGGTGGTTTAGAGCATCCGCCCGGCAAGTGGAGAGATCCGGTGTTCATGTCCCGGTCGAGGAAAATATTTTTACATTCGTGATCTGCTCACATCCGCCATCCCCACCTCTCTTGTGTTCGTCCTTTATATGTGTTCCTTTACCATTTTCCTTATCTCTATTTCAATGTGAATGAATATTTATATTCGCCATATGGCGGTATTTCGTGTTTGAATGTATATATATATATATATATATATATATATATATATATATATATATATATATATATAAATTCACTGATAGTCATAACAAACACAGAAACCAAAACACAAAAGAGGAAAAACTCACTGGTTCTCGAATTTTCGGTGGTCCAACCACCTTTCTCAAGAGGAATTAGGAACAGAACTGAGGCAGAGGAGGGCCCGAGAGCCGAAGAGAGAGAGAAAATTCGAGAACCAGTGAATTTTCCCTCTTTTGTGTGTTTTGGTTTCTGTGTTTGTTATGACTATCAGTGAATTTACATTACACGCTTGTGGGTTTTCCAAAAAAGTGTATATATATATATATATATATATATATATATATATATATATATATATATATATATATATATATAGATGATTTCTTCGAAGTAACACGGAAGTATTGAATAAAAAACTTAGACAGTAACACGCAAACACACAGCACGAGAAGGCATAAAAAGAACATTCACAATAATATCTTGATAATTTCGACGGACTCGAGGTCCGACTCATATCTTATCTTCCGAAGAAGACGGAGCTCGAGTCCGTCGAAATTATCAAGATATTATTGTGAGTGTTCTTTTTATGTGTTCTCGTGCTGTGTGTTACTGTCTAAGTTATATATATATATATATATATATATATATGAATATTTATTCGCCATATATATATATATATATATATATATATATATATATATATATATATATGAATGAATATTTATTCGCCATATGGCGGTATTTCGTGTTTGAATGTGTATTTGGCCAATGTGGCTCGTCTCTACTTCTGGCTATGCCTGCTATGAAACGCACCGTTCCTATTCTGTATGATGTTGTATGCTTGCTAATGTCCATTCTCTTTTTGTATTTGTCAATTTCTCCTTTGGTGGGTGTAACAGCTCCCTAACGTCATCTTCTGTTTAATGATTCGGAGCACTTTGGCGCTTTATAAGATCGCAGATTTCAATGTGAAAGTACGCTCCCTCGATAGCTGGTCGTGCCTCTGTTTACCGAGTGTCTGATTTCGCCGGCGACCGAGGCGTCGGCCGCCGGGTTTTGGTGAGCGGCACTGCCGGACTCTCTCGGAAATCGAGGTTCCGATCGTGTTTTATTTCGAGCGGCGGTTGACCGCCTAGTTCTTTCAGAAGCGTTAAGTTTGACTCTCGACTTCTTCCGCCGGAAGACCGTGCCTTCGTTTTGTTTACTGGTTCATAACTGACCTTGACTGCTAGCTTAGGCTCCTTTTTGTTTTGCTACCGCCAGGTGCGAGTAGCGGGGAGGGAGTGTACACGAGTGATTGTTTTTTTTTCTCTCTTTGGAGTGGTTATCCACTTGGCCCGCTCTCCTTTCTTTCACGCAGGCGTGCTCAATTTGATCATTTTTCAAAATGGTCATACGTCGCGTAAACACGCTCGCCTTGCAAGTTGACGAGAAGGCGAAACCCCCTACTCCGTTGGAGGTCCACCTCTTCACACTAGAGTCGCTGGGCCTCACACCCGAAGAGATAGTGGCGATCCAATTTGGATACAATCGACATTTGATATTCCTGAAGTTAGCAAACGAAGCTGCAATGACTAGGATTTTAGAGAATACTCCGCGTAAACTACCGTTTCCGTCCTTAAGGGATCAGAGGACGACGATAACTATTGACGAAACCTCGGGCAGCCCGTGTAATGTCAGGATTCTTTGTCTCCCCGTGGAGACCCCATTGGAAGACATAACAAGCGAGCTCCAACGTTTTGGTAAAATCCATCGCTCGTGGGAGAACAGGTGGGAGGGAGAAAAGTTGGCGCGGGTGCTTACTGGCACCAGGGTTGTGCGGATGACGGTCGAGAGAAATATCCCCTCGTACCTCCACATCGGCGGTAACCGGGCCATCATCATATATGAAGGTCAACGTCGCACTTGCGCCCGCTGCAACCAAGAAGGCCACGAGCGCAAGACCTGCCCTCGGAACCAGGGAGGAAAGAGCTATGCGGAGGCAATGGTCATGGCCTCCAGCCCGAACACCACCGAGGAGATGGACGAGCCCGAGGTGGCTGTGGAGGAGAGGGCGCGGTCCCTGCTTTTTATCGAGGGTGCGACCCCCGCTGATCCCGCCGACTCCCCACATACGCCTTCATCTATAGGAAAAAATCAGAGGGAGCGAAAGTCGTCGAAAGAAGAAAGCGATGCAAAAAAGAAGAGAACAGACGACACTGATCTCCCGAGTTCAAACCTTAATCTAGCTGCAGTCCCTACCTGCTCGCCCACTCTCCCACAACCGCCGGCCCCTGTCCTTGTGACCCCGTCAAGGGAGGATGAATCATCCTTCGTCCCTCTTTCCCGCGGCCACGCCACCGATACCCTCCACCTACAATCCCCGCATCACGGGCTTCCAGCTCCCCGAGAACCAATAGTGACAGATTCATTGGATTGTGAATGGCCCCCATCCCCAACGGCTGGCCCCCCGATCCCGCTCTCACGGACACTCGATCAAGATGTCGTCGGTCTTCCCAGGGAACCTCTAGAGGCGGACCGAATCGAACCATCCTCCTTGATTACTGCCGACGGGGTCCCTTCGGCAGATGACACCCAGTCCGCCACCCCGGTCCCTCCTGAGGGCACCTCCCGGCCCGAGACGGGCCCCAGCTGTGCTCGCTCGAGGAGGCCCCCCCGTGGAACGCTGCCGAACAACCAGCTCTTCGTGGAGACCACGGCTGGCTCTTCCTCTTCGGACGAGGTCGGGGGGGAGGGATGTGGCGACAACTCGCGACCTCGATCGTTGACTCGTCGGACGAAGCGTCCCGGGAAACGGCGAAGTACTCGTCGCCCGGGTTCAAGCCGCGACCGGAGCGACGTAAGCCACGACCAAAACTCTGGTAAGTGATGTCCGGTGCCCATAGATGCCCTATCGCTTCACCAATGAATGCCATTTCGCTGAATATTGCCGGCATTTACAGTCACTTAAAAATTGCAGTCCTCCAACGTTTTCTCCGCGATCTCAGGGCTGATGTAATCCTCCTGCAAGAGGTGAAGGAGGGCATAGTCTGGGATGCGAACACTTTTCAGGCTATCGGCAATTTCGCCGATTGTCATTCTGGCACCACCACCCTAGTCCGAAATGGCATTCCATTCTCTCATGTTCGCCGCCACGCCTCGGGTCGAATAACGTCTGTTATCGTGAATGGGATCCACATAATCAATTTTTACGCTCCCTCTGGCGAGTGTGCGAGGGCAGAGCGCGAAACATATTTTAATGAACTTCTCCTCCCCTACCTTTATCCCTTCTCGGGGAAGGCCATCTTGGGTGGGGACTTCAACTCCATTTACCGCCGAGAGGATAGTGCCTCGAACAGGGATAGAATGACATACTACCCAAGCCGAGCACTCTCACTGATGCTTGACTCAATTGGAGCGATTGACGCAGTGCGTTCTTTCTGCGCCGGTCCCGCCCCCTTCACGCGATCAGGACATAACTCTCGGACGCGGATCGACTACCTCTTCCTCTCGGCATCACTTAAGAATGATGTCCAGAGAGTGGACACCCTCCCAGTGTCCTTCTCTGATCACTGTGCGCTGATCATGAGTGTTACATGCCCGGATACAACCCCCGCCGCGCGTGCCCACCGCTGCGGCGCCGTGTGGCGCATGGACCTCCGCGTTCTGGAGGACGCCACTCGCCGCGACTCCATCCGCAGCCGGGTGTGTGAACTGATCGCGGCATTACGTCCTGGTGCAGACCTCGCGGTATGGTGGGACGAAGTTTTCAAACCCCGAATTGTCCAACACATCAAAAGGCAAGCTTTTGAGTGGCGTAGAGAAAAAAATTACACCATCTCCTTCTACCGCCGGGCGCTGGAGGAGCTCCTGCGTAAGGATGTTGCGCCGGAGGGTTTCCACGCCCAAGTGTCGTCACTTAAAAAAATTATCCTTGGCCATGAACTTCAAAAATACGCTCCCCAAAAATGGCAAAAAGAATTAGAGACAGATATAGGGGGGCCTCTTACGCTATCCGAGCTTCGGCGCTCGGTGAAATCCAACTCCGGCTCCGTCACAGACAGAATCCCTGTCAGAGAATCTGCCACCGGCGACACCGACCTCCTTATGGAAGCGACCCGGCACTTTAAAAATATTTTTAACAGGTATCCTCCGTGGAAGGAGGGAGACACACCCCCTCTTCCCTCTCTCCCTATGCTGTCCTCAACCCAAAAAGCGGATCTAGGTCGAGACATAAGTTCAGACGAACTGGACTGCGTCTCCTCCATGTTCCCAAAGGGCAAAGCACCCGGCTTGGACGGCCTACCCTTTGAATTTTATTTCGCGTACTGGGATGTTCTTAAACCTATTTTAACCAGACTTTTTAATTTCATTTTAAGTAGCGGCTCTCTGACTGCAAGTCAGCGGACCGCCGTGATAACCCTTATACCAAAGATTACGCGGCCCAAGTCGTTCAACGACTTTCGTCCAATCGCCCTTTTAAATGCCGATTATAAGATATTGGCACACGTCTTGCGCTATAGAATGACGGCTGTTGCCGACATCGTCCTCTCTCCATCCCAGTACGCCGTGTCGAAAACGCGAAACATTTTCGATGCCGCACTTCTAATTCGCGACGTCATTTTTTCCTCACCCTTGTATGGCGATAGTTTTCTAGCAGTGCTTGGAATTGACCTTGCGAAAGCATTCGATCTGGTCCGGATCGAATGGATCGTAACTGTGCTCAAGACGATGGCCTTCCCCGAGCACTTTTTACGTGCCGTTTTAACGATGTACACCGGTACATCTTCTAGAATTAGAATAAAGAATGCCACCTCACCCCCCATTCCCGTCTGTAACTCCGTCCGGCAGGGCTGCCCGTTGTCAATGCTGCTGTTTGCTTTTGCCATAGACCCCCTACTCAGGCGACTTCAGAGCAGTGGAATCGGGATACGCCGTCACAACGCTGTCTGCCCGGGCGTCGCATACGCTGACGACATAACCCTTTTCATAAACGACCCGTCCCACATGGCTCTCGCCCACGACATTTTAAAGTCATACGAGCAGGGTGGTCTCTTCCTCAACGGTCGGAAATCCAGGTTTCTCCTGCTGAGGGGAAGCCCGCCACCGACCTCCATCGGTTGGTCAGAGTCGCCCTCCCTCAAAATCCTAGGGTTCTGGTGGGAGAAGGAGTTGGCTCCCACGATTGAGCGGAACTGGGGAGTTATAGACCGCCATATAAAATGGAGTGTTGGGAAATTTTCACTACCTTCCCTCCCGATTGTGACCCGCGTCCGCCTCCTGAACCAGATTGTCTTCCCGAGGCTATGGTATGTGGCCCATTTGTGGCCCTTACCCCCTAAATACAATGCATACTTCATTAAAGCGACTAACCAAATGATCTGGAACGGCTACGTAAAGAAAGTGTCCCGCAACCAGCTCTATGGCCCTTTTGAGCTAGGTGGGCTCAATTTAACGGATACAGCTCTAAAAGCAAAGGTGGTCTACGCGAAGCTCGGTCTGCGCGTCCTTGGGGGTGACGACGCGTGGCGAAAGGCACTCCTCAGGGACGCGTGGCAGGCACTCGCGCAAGACGAATGCCACCGGAGGGCTTTTGAAGAAACGAAAAAGGTCGCCTCACTCCTGAGAGATGGAGAAACAATTTCGGTCAAGACCCTGTATCTCAGAGCGCTCGCCGAGCAGGGAAAAATGACATCCAAAACGACATTATCTTGGAAAAACTGGGCAACCAGCAGAGTGAACGACAAGGCGCGTAGTCAAATGTTCAACCTAATCGCGAACTTGGTCATGACGAGGGAAGTGAGGCACCACCTACGTTTAGCTGATTCGCCCCTTTGTCCGTCATGCCGTCGAGTAGACAACGCCGCGCATCTGATTCTAGGCTGCGGCGAAAAACTCAGAGAATGGGAAGCCCTGAAAAAGATATATAAAACTTGGGACGTGTTCGGCGGTGGTGCCATTACAGACATAAATCTGATCACCCTGAACTTTCGGCTCTTTCCGAGTTTCAAAACTCTAATTATGACTACTTTAATCGTGGAGTTCATACAATT